>CM056050.1:464889119-465241619 GCA_029574335.1 Rana kukunoris
GAGCGGCGTAATTGTATTTCACCGTCGTATCGTAACTTCAATTTTAAAAATGGCGCGCGGGGCGTTCCCGCTGATTAACGCCGAGAATATGTTAATCAGCGGGAATCGGAAATTCACGATCGTATTCGGGCGCGACGCAGTGACTTTCCGACGTTTCCGTAAGAGATACGCGGCGCAAAGATAAAGCAGCCCCCTAGTGGAGTATCCTATGTTAAGTATGGCCGTCGTCATCGCGTCGAAAAAAAATAAATCGCGTTGTTTGCGTAAAACGTCCGTGAATGGGGATTGACGTCATTGACGTTCCCTGAAAGAATTTGGAGCATGCGCACTGACAGTCGACGCATGCGCAGTACGTTCGCCGCGGGATCGTGCATAGTTAACATAATACACGCCCCCTACCCGCCCAATTTGAATTCCGCTGGCTCATTTTCGCTACGCCGCCGCAACTTTAGGAGCAAGTGCTTTGTGAATAACAGTACTTGCTCCTAAAGTTACGGCGGAGTAACGTAAATGAGAAACGTTACTCCAGATTAAAGATTCGCCCATCTACCTGCATCTGGCCCTATATATATATCACACACCTGAATCTAACATATATGGACTGTCAACACTAATCATACATAAACACCCTGTAAGGTGGAGAGAACGTCATATAAATGATATCAGTTTGTTTATGAAACATACACTATTAATATGATCATATATGTGTCTGTAAGAAAAAGCAAAAACATTCACGCCAGATCATTATTATCTGTAAGGGGCTAAAATCTGACACCAAGGCCATATGTAAACCCCCTTAGCGTTAGGGAGGCTTCTAAGGTTAACCCCTAGAAAGGATCGAGCCCAGGAACCATAATAGCAGGTGCATGGTGTCAGTAAACCCGGATGCCTACATAAATCATAATGCAGGGGACAACCAGTATAGAAACTGCAGACCGGCAAGACTGGGGGCGGAGCCAGTGACGCGAGAGGTGAGCGTCCAATCACTCGTGCCAGCGACCAACGTCCCGGCACTATGAAAGTACAAGGTCCGATGGCCAATCAGAGAAGGGCGTCGGTAAAGCCGGACCTCAGCAGCCAATCAACCTAGACAGGCGGCGGTGTGTATGACAGAGAAGGCGCGGCCGTGGCGGCGTCATCGCCACGGCCGCCCACTCAGATAGGACAAGCACAGCAGTGCCCTTTCCTCCATCATACATCCGCCCTTCTGGTGACGCGGACGGAAGAGCGCCCACCGCCAATCAGAAGCCAGGAAAAGCCACCAATGGACATAGACGTACGGCGGTGTTGCGCAATGACGTCACGTGACCAACAGCAAAGAGCGTCTCCCGGGACGAGAAACCTAAGTCTGGCCCCAGGGGACACCCAAGTGGGAGCAGGGAGCACGGTCTAACCGTGGCGAAAGGTGTAACATAATATAAAGGACAAAAATAATACGTGGGTCAGCCAAATGTCAGATCAGACCGGAGAACCCCAATGAAAGCACTATTTGCTCAGTGTACATTTAGATGAGATTGAGCGTCTCAGCCGCCCAATAGAAGGATGCGCATCCCATCAGGAAGGCACTGAAAAGGTAGAAGGGAAAAGAAAAATGAAAATAAAGATAAAATGGGAACTGGAATATACAGGTCCACAACAGCTCACGCCCGATTAATGAAGCAGTTAACGTCCCAATCGACGTTCATGCCATGGGGCGTGTAGCTCTTGAGTTCATGTATCCAAAAAGTTTCTAAACGAGAAACACCCCTCATACTGGAGTCACCCCTCCAATGGGGCACGTATTTGTCAATAACTTGGAAAGACGAGCCCCTTGGATCTTTTGCGTGGTGTTCCAAGTAATGTCTAGAGACAGTATGTTTAGGGCAGCCCTTCCTAATTTTGCCCAGATGTTCGTTGACTCTGATGGCAAAGTTTCGAATCATTCGGCCCACGTATTGTAATTTACAGGGACATGTGATGAGGTACACTATGTAGCTAATGAAACATGTGGTGAACTGTTTCATCTGATAGCTACGATTGGTCACAGTGGAAGTGAAGGTGTCTGTCCTCCGTCGGCCCAAAACATTGACAATGCATGTATTACACTTCCTGCAGGGGTAATAGCCTTTTGTTTCTGGGAAAAATACAACTTTTTTGGGGGGATCTATGACATTGGGCACAATTTCGCTCTGTATTGATCTAGCTCCCCTAAAGATTATTCCTGCCTTCTCAGGTAGGGAAGGTCCCAAAATGTTGTCACTGCGGAGCACCTTCCAGTGTCTATTAAGGATTTTCTTGATGTCATTGTGTTGAATGGAAAAGTCAGTGAAAAAGGACCATTTAAATCTATCATCTCTAACTTTCTTGGGTTTGTCAACAAGCAGAGATGACCTTTCTATATTAGAAACAGTATTAATGGCCTCGTCCAACTCTCCAACTCTGTATCCTTTATTCAAGAATCTTGTTTTTAGGATCTGACACTGTGAATCGAAATCTTCCTCCCTGGTGCAGTTCCTCTTCATCCGGAGGAACTGACCCTGGGGCATGGATCGCAGCCATTGGTGGTAATGACAGCTATCGACCAGAATGTAACCATTCCGGTCGGTAGGTTTTAAAAAAGTCTTGAACTCGAAATGCCCGTCAATGGCCGAGACGGGTCTGTGTATGACACGACAATGATCACTGCTTCCGATTACAGGAAGCTGTGGTTACTGTCCCGTCACTGAGAAGACTGGGAAATGCTTGTTTATGTAGCACTACCCCCGCAGGAGCCGCTGGTTAGATTTGGGATGGCATGTTACCTCATGGACCTGGTGAAATCTCTAGGGTGAATGATGAAATACGATGGCAATGAGGGAATGTCCGCAAAATAGGAAGTCTCTTTATAAGTGCTCTTTATTACCCAGCCGGTTAAAACAGTCAAACAGGTGATGGGAAGGCTAGACAAAAGTTGAGGAGAAATAGCAGACTCAGGCTTTGGATATTGAAGCAATCCTGCTTCCGACAAATGATTAGTCTTTCTGCGCCACTCTAGCTTGAGTGGGTAAAGCATACTTGGACAGGCCTCTCTCACAGAACCTGGCAGCCAGAGTATCACTCGGAACTTGAGAAGGATGCCTCTGCCACAGTCTCTTCTAAATGTTCATCAGGAAAGCGCCTCTGCCACCGGCCTTCCCTGAGTGTAATATGGAGGTATATCTCCTAGTAAAGGTTTTCCTGAGTCTTCCTCAATGTTGCCAGATTACTGACTGAGTGGGAGAAACAATCCCTCAGTGTACAGTACCTCGATCCCCGATGGTTCGTTCCGGTGCTGTTGGGACACCAGCCTCTCATTGGTATCCCTCAATCGGACTCCCCACCGAACAGCACAACTCGCTTGGGTTCTCCGATAATGGGAACCCAGTCAGTCACTGGGTCCCCATGATGCTCAGGGTGTTTCCGGACCATCTTGGCTCCAGAACCAGGAACTTCACGTAGCACCCACGCCCCCGGCCAGGTAGGCCATAACGCGCGGGGTGTGGTGATGTGCTGGCTCATTTTCGCTACGCGCCGCCGCAACTTTAGGAGCAAGTGCTTTGTGAATAACAGTACTTGCTCCTAAAGTTACGGCGGAGTAACGTAAATGAGAAACGTTACTCCAGATTAAAGATTCGCCCATCTACCTGCATCTGGCCCTATATATATATCACACCTGAATCTAACATATATGGACTGTCAACACTAATCATACATAAACACCCTGTAAGGTGGAGAGAACGTCATATAAATGATATCAGTTTGTTTATGAAACATACACTATTAATATGATCATATATGTGTCTGTAAGAAAAAGCAAAAACATTCACGCCAGATCATTATTATCTGTAAGGGGCTAAAATCTGACACCAAGGCCATATGTAAACCCCCTTAGCGTTAGGGAGGCTTCTAAGGTTAACCCCTAGAAAGGATCGAGCCCAGGAACCATAATAACAGGTGCATGGTGTCAGTAAACCCGGATGCCTACATAAATCATAATGCAGGGGACAACCAGTATAGAAACTGCAGACCGGCAAAACTGGGGGCGGAGCCAGTGACGCGAGGAGGTGAGCGTCCAATCACTCGTGCTAGCGACCAACGTCCCGGCACTATGAAAGTACAAGGTCCGATGGCCAATCAGAGAAGGGCGTCGGTAAAGCCGGACCTCAGCAGCCAATCAACCTAGACAGGCGGCGGTGTGTATGACAGAGAAGGCGCGGCCGTGGCGGCGTCATCGCCACGGCCGCCCACTCAGATAGGACAAGCACAGCAGTGCCCTTTCCTCCATCATACATCCGCCCTTCTGGTGACGCGGACGGAAGAGCGCCCACCGCCAATCAGAAGCCAGGAAAAGCCACCAATGGACATAGACGTACGGCGGTGTTGCGCAATGACGTCACGTGACCAACAGCAAAGAGCGTCTCCCGGGACGAGAAACCTAAGTCTGGCCCCAGGGGACACCCAAGTGGGAGCAGGGAGCACGGTCTAACCGTGGCGAAAGGTGTAACATAATATAAAGGACAAAAATAATACGTGGGTCAGCCAAATGTCAGATCAGACCGGAGAACCCCAATGAAAGCACTATTTGCTCAGTGTACATTTAGATGAGATTGAGCGTCTCAGCCGCCCAATAGAAGGATGCGCATCCCATCAGGAAGGCACTGAAAAGGTAGAAGGGAAAAGAAAAATGAAAATAAAGATAAAATGGGAACTGGAATATACAGGTCCACAACAGCTAATAATTAGTTATACATCAACAATCATGGCCTTTTTCCCTATTATAGGCAGTTTTTTCTGATTGATATTGCCTTAGATGGATTCTGTGAATATCTAATTCTATGATGGTAAAGGTCCTTTATATGTTAATCCCTTGGCGGTATTTTGGTAGCATTTATGGGATTATATACATTTTAATTTTTAGACTTTATTTTATTATATTTTTTTATATTTTTAATTATATCTTATTAATATTGTACATTATTATATATTAATTAATTTTTATTATTAATTAATCTATTAATTCTCTTTGGGTCTAGGTTTATTTAGTAATTTTGGAATAAGTAATGGTATATATATTATTATTTAATAATTATTGCCTTTCTGTAAGAATATGTGGGACTTCATAGAGTGATGTTAGTATATTTATTGGATTCTCTTTTTTGTCCACAAGATGGCGATGAAGAGTTTTTTAGGTTTGTCGCTGCAATAGCGAATAATAAAGTTGTTCGCCAGCCCAGCGCATGACGTTTTTGTCCACAAGATGGCGATGTAGAGTTTTTTTGATTGTCGCTGTAATAGCGAATAATAAAGTTTTTCGCCAGCCCAGCGTATGACGCGGGACGTGCCTTACCACGTCATTACGTGTGTCCTGGGAATTGAGCCGTTCGTCACGGCATGTTATTTTAATCGAGGATGTGAAGCAGAAGGTTCCGCCCTGCTGAGGAAGTAGTATTACGATACGCGTCCGGGGTCAGGAACCATCCCACGTCACTCGCTGATGTCCCATACCTTCATTTGAGCTGTTTGTGTTATGGTGTTATATGCCTGTATTTTCTACTTAAATGTGAGTACCCTGCACATTTTTATACTCATTAAAGAGACCTGGTTTTATATGGAAGCTCTTAGATTTGGCCTTTTTTCTTTGCATACTGGTCCGTTGGTGCCACTGAGGATACTCGCTTATCTCCGGGTCCTACAGCCGAAAAGTATACAGCATTGAGCCATCTGGATTTCCTACCATTTGATCTAAGCTTATTAGACCTTTGGTAAAACAAGGGTCTTTGTGTGAGGTGAGAGTACCCATCTACACTGGTGAAGGGATCACATTTGTAACATTGGTTTTCCAGTCACATGGTGAAGATACTCTGATTGTCTCGATCACAGGATTTTTTCTTTCAATTTGTTTGCTCATTGCAACTTTGGACTTTCTGTTTATTCATTTTCACACTGTTATTAATTACTTATGTGTTCACTGTTATGAGCATATTCTTTTATTATTACTGTTACTTAGGTTTTTGTTATTTTGCTTTTCTTGATATTTTTACGCTTGGGATTTTTTTTTTGCACTGTCCTCTTTTTTTTGATTGCATCAACATATCTACTTTTTGATTTCTTCATTCAGTATACACTTATAGTATTTTGTTATATTATATTCTGATTGAATTATTGATTACTTTATTTATCCACAACAATCTCACCGATTAATGAAGCAGTTAACGTCCCAATCGACGTTCATTGCATGGGGCGTGTAGCTCTTGAGTTCATGTATCAAAAAGTTTCTAAACGAGAGAAACACCCCCCTCATACTGGAGTCACCCCCCTCCAATGGGGCACGTATTTGTCAATAACTTGGAAAGACGAGCCCCTTGGATCTTTTGCGTGGTGTTCAAGTAATGTCTAGAGACAGTGGGCCAGATTCAGGTAGATGAGAGCATCTTTGCTCCAGAGTAACGCTTCTCATTACGTTACTCTGAAGACCCTTTCAGCGCAAGTCCTGTAATTCACATAGCAGTTGCGCGTAAACTTGCGCCAGAGTAACGATAATGCGCTGGCGTAACCCGACGCAAGTGGAAGTGGGTGTGATCATATGTAAATGATGGGCGGAGCCCAGCGCAGAGGCTTACGTTCAGCGCATCAACCACGGAGCATGCGCAGTGAGTGCGGCTCCACTCGCCCCCTTTGTGCGCATGCTCACAACTTCCGTCGGCACCACTTCACGGGAAACGTCAGCGCAATGCCTTCCGTTGGGCGTTTAAAATGCGCCCGTAGAAGCGCCATTTCGGCACTAAAGTATATCCTGCTCCCCCTCCCCGCAGTGATGTTACTTTTGTTTTGAGATGGCTGCTCCCGTTCCCCGCAAACACACAGGAGAAAGCTGAACTTTAATGGCCAGGAGCTGTCAGCCGTCATCTCGGCTATGGAGACCTATGATGTCTTCCTCCATGGCTGTAAAATTTGACAGACAAGCATGGACAGAGGTGTTGTGTCCTGCAAGTGGGGGTGCTCAGCTAGCTCTTATCGTCGGTAACGCTGCTGTAGCTGCTCTCCTGCTGACCTGTGGCCATCTGGAGTAAAGATAAAGCAGCCTTTTGTAGAAATAACTTTGCGCCGGACGGACGAGATACGCGCGGCGCATGTAGCCAGCGTATGGTGCTAATCCGTTTGTGAATTGTGAAAAATCCCTCATTTGCATATTTGCAGGGGAAATCAATAGGCGCGACTGATGCGCCCAACGAAATTAAGCGCTGACGATACTCTGGCGTCGGAACGTTCCGCCAGTCGCAAATGACCCGTTATTGGGCGCATCTAGTTTGGTGGGTACGGGCACATAGAAACGACGGCGCATCATCACAGTTACGCGGCGCATATCGAAATACTCCAGCGCAAGTGTTCCTGAATCTGGCCCAGTATGTTTAGGGCAGCCCTTCCTAATTTTGCCCAGATGTTCGTTGACTCTGATGGCAAAGTTTCGAATCATTCGGCCCACGTATTGTAATTTACAGGGACATGTGATGAGGTACACTATGTAGCTAATGAAACATGTGGTGAACTGTTTCATCTGATAGCTACGATTGGTCACAGTGGAAGTGAAGGTGTCTGTCCTCCGTCGGCCCAAAACATTGACAATGCATGTATTACACTTCCTGCAGGGGTAATAGCCTTTTGTTTCTGGGAAAAATACAACTTTTTTGGGGGGATCTATGACATTGGGCGCAATTTCGCTCTGTATTGATCTAGCTCCCCTAAAGATTATTCCTGCCTTCTCAGGTAGGGAAGGTCCCAAAATGTTGTCACTGCGGAGCACCTTCCAGTGTCTATTAAGGATTTTCTTGATGTCATTGTGTTGAATGGAAAAGTCAGTGAAAAAGGACCATTTAAATCTATCATCTCTAACTTTCTTGGGTTTGTCAACAAGCAGAGATGACCTTTCTATATTAGAAACAGTATTAATGGCCTCGTCCAACTCTCCAACTCTGTATCCTTTATTCAAGAATCTTGTTTTTAGGATCTGACACTGTGAATCGAAATCTTCCTCCCTGGTGCAGTTCCTCTTCATCCGGAGGAACTGACCCTGGGGCACGGATCGCAGCCATTGGTGGTAATGACAGCTATCGACCAGAATGTAACCATTCCGGTCGGTAGGTTTTAAAAAAGTCTTGAACTCGAAATGCCCGTCAATGGCCGAGACGGGTCTGTGTATGACACGACAATGATCACTGCTTCCGATTACAGGAAGCTGTGGTTACTGTCCCGTCACTGAGAAGACTGGGAAATGCTTGTTTATGTAGCACTACCCCCGCAGGAGCCGCTGGTTAGATTTGGGATGGCATGTTACCTCATGGACCTGGTGAAATCTCTAGGGTGAATGATGAAATACGATGGCAATGAGGGAATGTCCGCAAAATAGGAAGTCTCTTTATAAGTGCTCTTTATTACCCAGCCGGGTAAAACAGTCAAACAGGTGATGGGAAGGCTAGACAAAAGTTGAGGAGAAATAGCAGACTCAGGCTTTGGATATTGAAGCAATCCTGCTTCCGACAAATGATTAGTCTTTCTGCGCCACTCTAGCTTGAGTGGGTAAAGCATACTTGGACAGGCCTCTCTCACAGAACCTGGCAGCCAGAGTATCACTCGGAACTTGAGAAGGATGCCTCTGCCACAGTCTCTTCTAAATGTTCATCAGGAAAGCGCCTCTGCCACCGGCCTTCCCTGAGTGTAATATGGAGGTATATCTCCTAGTAAAGGTTTTCCTGAGTCTTCCTCAATGTTGCCAGATTACTGACTGAGTGGGAGAAACAATCCCTCAGTGTACAGTACCTCGATCCCCGATGGTTCGTTCCGGTGCTGTTGGGACACCAGCCTCTCATTGGTATCCCTCAATCGGACTCCCCACCGAACAGCACAACTCGCTTGGGTTCTCCGATAATGGGAACCCAGTCAGTCACTGGGTCCCCATGATGCTCAGGGTGTTTCCGGACCATCTTGGCTCCAGAACCAGGAACTTCACATAGCACCCACGCCCCCGGCCAGGTAGGCCATAACGCGCGGGGTGTGGTGATGTGCAGTCACCCTAAAGGTGGGTGCCGCACCAGGAACCAGAAGACAAGCGAAGACCCCAAAAAATGGCGTCTGCCCCACAAGTACCCTCTCCCAGCATGCCCAGCGAGGCCCATTCCTCCCGATTGGCCGCTGGAAAAGAGCGCCCGAACATCAGCCTCACTGCTGCCCCCTGCCGTTTGGGGGTGGAAGAACACCCCAAACACAGCAGAGTGAGCCCACAGTACAGCCAAGCTGAAGCAGAGAGCCTTAAACAATCACAATTGAGATCAGAATAAGATTACACTCTGATCTTTTCCACTAAATTTAAATAGCGTTCGTACTTGGAAGTACAGGGGCGCTACATTTACATAAGCATTTCCCCCTTCTTCCTCACCGTGACACGATCGCAGGTATGTCCGCAGGACCCGCGGTCAGAGTCACGGAGCTTGCGGCGCTTCTTAAAGGGGACGTATATATATGTCCTTTTGCCTGCCCCTGCCATGCTGCAGATGTATATCTGTGTGTGGCGGGCAGCAGACAGCTAAAGAATACCTATCCAAAGTGAGTGGATTCCCATCGTAGTGAGTCCCCATTGAATGATTTACCTTTGTAGCAGAGTATCATTTACTTACCATGCTCAGATGCAGGTGCAGGCCCTTTTAATGTCATTTCCCACAATGTTCTCGGTTTCTTAACATCCCATCAGAGTATAAATTCCTTAGCTAGAGGGAACACACTAATAAGGCAGAGTTAGTGATCTGCACACAGGTGAATAGCCCTCCACTCAGTAGTGTATTTTGTTTTTGTGCTGCCATAGGCCTGACTAAACTCGTGCACCCCCTAATTTAAATATAACTCACCCCTTCCTGTCAAGGCCACACCCATTTCTGTCAATGCCACACCCATTTCTGTTTAAGGCCCGTCCTGAAATTTTCGAGTGGGGACACTAGTTCTGAGGGCCTCGAGGGGGTGGATCCTGGAGTCTGGACAGGAGCAATATGATCCGCTAGCTGGCGACACTAGAAATCATCATCTGGAAGCTCCGTACACCACTTAGGTTTTGGGGAGATCCTTATATCGAAAAAAGTTCAAATCCTGTGATAGTCAGTGAAAAGGTGAAAAAGGAGTTCATAGATGGATTATTAGTATCAATCTTCTCAATCTTCCACCACACCGCCTGTGCTCAGTGAATCCTTCACCCTTCCAAAATGCGCACTCACCACAATTAAATGTCCAACACTCTCGTGTTGAGGCACAAAAGCAAAACTCCAAATCTCTCCATTAATAGTCGATATCAGTATCCAATTCAGTGATAAGTTCCAACGTGTTCACATAAATAAAGAAAAAATAGTACTATGGTGTAATATTGTAAAACCAGTTTTAATCACACCACTAAAAATCTTCATAAAATGCATACACAAACGTGATCTTTCACCAAACTTTGAATAACAAATGGCAGCATGAGTTTCCAAGTTCCAAACAACAAGCCAGTGGTCACGGCGGACCCTCGATCGTTCCCAGTGTACTCACAGCCCTTTGGACGCTATTCAATGGAAAGACGGTATAGAAGTTAGCCTGATACAGCTAGAAGTGTGTCGCACGTCCGTATAGTTCACACAGGATCAATGATTAGTGACCACGCCCCGACATGTTTCGTCATACCGACTTAGTCATGGGATTGGTCACATACTCTAAAAGTCGCCCTTTTATTTCGTTCCTCTATCAAAAAGCATACGCGTCTTTTTCGATAGAGGAACGAAATAAAAGGGCGACTTTTTGAGTGCGACACACTTCTAGCTGTATCAGGCTAACTTCTATACCATCTTTCCATCGAGTAGCGTCCAAAGGGCTGTGAGTACACTGGGAACGATCGAGCCTCCGCCGTGACCACTGGCTTGTTGTTTGGAACTTGGAAACTCATGCTGCCATTTGTTATTCAAAGTTTGGTGAAAGATCACGTTTGTGAGTGCATTTTATGAAGATTTTTAGTGGTGTGATTAAAACTGGTTTTACAATATTACACTATAGTACTATTTTTTCTTTATTTATGTGAACACGTTGGAACTTATCACTGAATTGGATACTGATATCGACTATTATTGGAGAGATTTGGAGTTTTGCTTTTGTGCCTCAACACGAGAGTGCTGGGCATTTAATTGTGGTGAGTGCGCATTTTGGAAGGGTGAAGGATTCACTGAGCACAGGCGGTGTGGTGGAAGATTGAGAAGATTGATACTAATAATCCATCTATGAACTCTTTTTTCATCTTTTCACTGACTATCACAGGATTTGAACTTTTTTCGCTCTTTGCTAAACATTTCTGTTTTGTTTGTTCATTTTTCACTGTAAAAGGTGATTTATGTTATATGATATGTGTCACATTATTTAGTTAGTGGGAATCACATTTCACTATTTAAGCGCTGCTTTTATATATTGCAGGCCACTTGCTTTATTTGATGGTGTAGTACATATATATTATTTCCACAATTTATAATCTTATAGCAGCAGCTAGTTTGACAGGTTTCTTCACCAAGCGCAGTGGGCGATAATTAAGTCGAAGGGCTGTTTCCTTAATTATCCATTCATACTCGAGATCCTTATATCCCTATGCTGGGTGAGACTGCTGTTGCAGTCATCGCCGTCTGGTAAGCAGACTATTATACCACCTCGGGTGTGCGAGCCGGATGCACCATACATTTACTGTGTGTAAAGATCACATTCATTGTCCTATCCCTTATTTACGTGGATGGACTTTATATAGACACCTATGAACTCTCGTAAGTGATGGGAATCTGCCTTAGTTTTTCCTTTTTCACGTTTCTCAAATTTTATGGTTTATTATTAAACATTAGCACTGCATTCACTTTTTATATATTATATTAGACGTTTTCGTATTGGACCTTTCGATGCTGGCTGCTTTTTTTTCTTGCCACTATTATTCGTTTGTTTTTTTGTGGTAACATTTTGTATATTGGTTCTAGCGCAGTGTTGGCCTTTGTGCTCCCTCTGTCTTTTCTAAAAGATACAGAATTGCAGACAAGTCAAAATTCCTATTATCCTAATTGTACAATACAAGACAAAGGCTTAATTTTCATAGACCCTGGAACATTCTGAAACAGAGGGCTGGACAACAGCAAGGCAGACAGAATAGTGGACACAGGCTCAACAATACAAACAATTGTAAAAAGACAAAAAAAATGCACCATAGACTGGCATATCTTTTATAGAGATGTTTTTTTCCAAATCTAAGCAACTAGAAAATTATCTATTGCAATGGGGTTGCAAGGGATGATTGCTCATTTATGTCTAGGAGAACAATACAAGAAGATGTACTTACCAGATCCTTTGCTCATCGCCACAGCTAGACCAGTTCCATTGGTCCAGGGTCCTGATATCATTAAGACCAATGCAGGGTCTATAGCTTTGCACTGAATAAGTTGACACTGAGAAACAGTCCCCCTCTGGAGCATGGGGGAGTGCCATCCGCTCAGTGAGCGGAGGATCAGGTAAGTTAAAGTGTTTCTCCTCTCCCCTGTGGTTGCAGCCCCACTGCAATACAGACACAAGATTAAGCTGGGGGGTTTTACATCCCTGGACCAGTGAAGTGGCTTTTGAGTGTCTGACAATGGGGGGTTGTGGCAATCTGGTACAGCGGGACCAGGTAGGATGAGAAGGGGTCCAGTGTAAGGTCACCTTAAAGATTTTCTGTAAAGGGGAGCTTACACTTTGAAGCCTTGAACACACCAGCATTTTTTTTTCATTTAACCCAGTAAGGCTAAACGGGAAAAAAACTAATAGCTTAAAAAGAGATGCTGTACTGACTATCTGACATTAGTACAGCGATCTCCCCTGCTGTGCTATTGTCTTCTGACAGGGGTCGGCTCACCAGCCACAGGGCCGTCTTTACCATAGGGCAAACAGGGGCAGCTGCCCAGGGCCCTGTCACTGTTGGGGGCCCAAAGCAGAGCCACCTGTTAAGCCCCTGTGCTGCCCACAATTCAGCGCTGAAAATCATCAGCGGCACGCAGTACTGCTTCCCTTTCCAGTGTTTTAAAATGTACAGCACCCCTGGCTTCCCTTTAGACATGCACTTCTCCCTTCCTGCCACTGGGCACTGCTTGTATATAAAAGTGAATTAGAATGTGATTTTATGGCATCCCAAGTTTGCATTTCCCGAGGCTGACTTCTTCTTCATGTCCTGTACTCCAAGGTATGTCACTGTTTACTAATCTATATTGTAAATAGAAGTTTTCTGTAGAGTGTGCCCAAAGTCTTTATAATATTTGATGATTTACTGCAGGTCTGGTCAGTGTGTTAAAAAGTTCCTGTACACATGGCATGGCATGGAGTCACAGCACCGTCTGTCCATTCTGCTTTAGCACCATGGGACCCCATGCCATGTGTAAAATACAGGAACTCTTTAAATCACAGACCAGACCTGCAGTCCAGGCTGAGTAAGGCTTCAGAGCACATGGCATTACTGTCTGTATTTAACTGCTTGATGGGCTTATTTTGGGCCTGGCTGATTCACATGTATGTGTTTTGGCGGCCCACATTTGCGCAGGCACAGCAGCCCATTCATTTGAATGGGCCGCCATGCCTGCGTTTCCTGCAAAGAAAAGCGCATGCCTTATGTAATAGGCTGCGCACAAGGCACACCTATGCCCATCAAGCAATGAAATACAGCACTGTCTGTCCATTCTGCTGTCTGCTGTGACTTATCTGCAGTTCCCGCACTGTCTAACTTGCTGCATTTTTAGACGTTTAGGTCACGCTTTTAAAAACACAGTGCGTTTGTGTGTGCAAGAATTGCAGGTAAGTAGCATGGTGCAAAAGCAGAATGGATTTCAAGGCAACTGTATTTTTAAAATGCTGAATGCACCTTTTTCTGCAGGAAACAAAGGCATGACAGCCCATTCAAATCAATAGGCTGCTGTGCCTGCACAAATGAGGGCCGCCAAAACACATACATGTGAACCAGCCAAGCCCAAACTAAGCTGGAAGGGGCCCAAAAAAAATGTTTGCTCAGGGCCCAAACCATATTAAAGACGGCCCTGACCAGCCAGAACACTCTAGTCGGCGCTCTCAGCCACTGCTAGTTTTGTAATAGCCCTTTTTCTATTTTTGTCCCTTGACAAAAAAAAGTAATGAGCCATAAACCAGGTGGAGACAGAAAATATATTTAAAATCACACCTTTAATAAAATAACAAAAAATAACACAATTCAGGAATGTAGTCAAAACTGAAGCCAGGGTTTGAATGCCAGAGTGAGTAATCAGATGAGCCAGGATCAGGAAGTCAGCTTTGTAAAAAGCAAAAACAGCAGGAACAAGTATCAGAAGAGAAGTCAGCCATGCCAAGTCATACACAGGAGCACACTGGAGATCATGGACCATGCAAGATCACAGAGAAAATTAGCAAAGCTAAACCTGTTTAACCCCTTGCTGCACGCCCACCGCCAAATGATAACTTGTTGGGGCACCCTGAGGACTGGAGTTGAGAAACACTGCCTTACACTACACTGCTCATAGGCAACTGATCTAAAACAGCAGTGTGCAGTTTGAAAATCAAATATCTTGTAGCGCCCCCTTACTTTCAGTATGGGCACTATGCTAAAGTTAGTGGGGAGTGAGAGAGTTATGTTGCTCTCACTCATAATTTTGCTAAATTTGGGCTGCTGCCATTCCAGAACTTTCCTGTGGGTCAGTCTGCGCTCCGGGGTGCGATCCCACTCCTGGGCGACAGATGGCTTCAGAGGAGTTCTGGCAGAGCCACTTTGCCCAGCAGCCAATTGGAGGAGTGGTATATCTGGGGCAGACGCCATTTTTTGGGGTTCTTTGCGCGTTCCTGGTTCCAGGTGCGGCACCCACCTTTGGGGTGTGCGCATCCAACAGACCCCGGCGATATGGCCTACCAGGCCGGGGTCGAAAGTTACACGGAGTTCCTGGCGGATGCTGCCGAGGGGCCCCAGTGACTCACCACTACGAGAAAGATCCTATGCTACTGGCTGCACGGTGGGGATTCGGCTCAAGGAGAACCCGGAGGCAGGTTATCTGAGAGACTTGAATGAACCATCGGGAATCAGGTGGCCGACACCATTGACAGGTACATTTCAACTGTCAACCAGCCACGCAATTGTAATTGACTGGAAGGATTCGCTCTGTTGTTCACATTGTCAGCATAGAGCCTGTGGCAGAGGCCTCATCTGGCATCTTAACTCAAGTCAGAGCCAGGTTCAAAGCAAAGACCTGTTCTTTCCAGCAACCTTAAAGTGGAACTCCGGCTGTCAGGCTTGTGGCAGAAGTCTGTCCGGGGAGCGATTCGCCCACTCTGGCTAGAGTGGCGACGTAATATACAGTTACTGAAAGCAGGCTTGCTTTCCTGTTCATCCAAGCCTGATACCGCAAGGTTTTCTTCATTTCATCAACCTGTCCCATCTACCTCCTGTTGGACCTCAGAAATAAAGCATTTGGAAAACCTCATTTACTGTTTGGACATTCGCTTACTGCTCTGCTCACTAACTTCACCCCTAGACAACGCTTAGGAGGTAACTTAATTCGCCGGTCCCAAATCAACCAGCGGCCCTTGAGGGGGTATCGCTGCAATATTTATATTAAAATATTTATTCTATTCACTCCACCAAGTGGTGCAAAGTGAGCGTATGGGATAAAGGCTCTGCAATGTGAATAGGTGGTTTGCGAGTGAAATGTTGTCTTTTTTGCAATAATAAAATATGGCAGGATAAGGGTGAACAACCAAGAGGCGCTCCGATAAACATTTTTATTTTACATAGGACATATTGGCCTTAACTCATCAAATAGCACCCCCAATATTAAGTTTCCCCACATCCCTCGCCACCCCATTCATCTTATGTACTTAGTCTAATTAGTAAGATTAGTTAAAACGTTCACAGGTTTAACCTTCTCTCCATTCCCATGTTACAGTATTCAGGCTTGTAAATTCAGGCCTAGAGCCGGTTCGCACTGCGGTGACCCGGGATCCGACTTCAAGACGCCCCAAGTTGTGCAGTCCAGAAAATTAATGAAAGTGAATGAGAGCCGTCTTAATGTACACTACTGTGGTCGCTCCGACTTCAGAAAAGGTTCCTGTACTACTTCAATCCGACTTATAGGCGACCATGCTGGGACTGTGACGTCATAAGAGGCCTATGTAAATCGCCACGCACCGCACACCGGCCATTACAGCGGGAGGGAGCGTTGAGTCAAAATTAAAGAGGAGAAGAAGGTGACGCAGAAGACCGGGCCCCCCCGCTGGTGAAAGAGCTGAAAGAAGATAGCGGTGGTGCCCGGCAGAAGAGAAAAAGAACCGGAGAGCAGGGGAAGAGAGCGGAGAAGTCGGAAGACCCCCCCCAAAGTCGGAAGAAGACCCCCTCCCTGAAGTCGGAAGAAGGGAGACGATAGGGCCACCGCTGGTAAAAGAGCTGAAAGAAGACAGTGGTGGTGCCTGGCAGAAGACCCCCGGAGCTGACTAATAAACTACTTTAAAAACCTGTGTAGTGTTTTTTTATATACATTTTTCTACCACCAGGTGAATGGGTAAGGGTACGTTGTACCCCATACTCATTCACATAGGTTGGGGGGCTGGGATCTGGGGGCCTCCTTACTAAAGGGGGCTCCCAGATTCCGATAAGCCCCCCTGCCCACAGACCCCTACAACCAATGACCAGGGTTGTCGGGAAGAGGCCCTTGTCCCCATCAACATGGAGGACAGGGTGCTTTGGGGCAAGGGGGGCACAGGGCGTCCCCCTGCCCCAAAGCTCCCCCCATGTTGAGGGCATGCCATCTGGTATGGCTCGGGGGGGGGGCGCTCGCCTGTCCCCATCCTCTTTCCTGACCGGCTGGGCTGCGTGCTCGGATAAGGGTCTGGTATAGATTTGGGGGGAACCCCCCCACGCCGTCTTTTCATCGTAGGGGATCCCCTTGAAGTCCATACCAGACCTAAGGGCCTGGTATGCTCCCAGAGGGGGAACCCATGCCGGCTTTTTATTTAAAATTTGGCGTGGAGTTCCCCCCTACTGGAGGCGACCTCAAGTCGTGTTGTGGTTCATACTCAAGTCGTGTTGAAGTTGCCATACAAAGTCGTGCTGAAAGTCGTGTTGCCCCTGTGTGAACCGACTCTAATAAGAGTAGTGGTAAGTAACAGATTCTTACAAAAAAATCAGATTGCCACACTTGTGTTAATGTCTAAACAGGATTTGTGCCTATTTTGCAGAACAAGGAAGTGGCATTGCTCAATAGCTCAAAAAATAACACCCTAACAAGTATGTTCATAAAGATACAGAGAGAGCATGTTCAGGGGATAAAATATAAACACGTAAAAATATACAGCATGAGAGCGATATCGTCATAATATCACTGGGGTATATTATTGCTTTACCAGAAAAGGTCTGACTCAACAACATTAACTCATGACCTATCTTGGAAAACACCAGTATTTATGACTTATGTTTCAAATCCTCAAATGCGGCAGTCTTATTTGTTCACAGTTCTTGACATTTTCCAAGCTTACCATGCCCTTTTGTTGGCATTTCATGATCTCTATTATTAAAAAAAAAGGAAGTACAAAATAAATAACCAGGAATGAGACACAAAAATACATACAGTATCTCACAAAAGTGAGTAAACCCTTCACATTTGTGTAAATATTTTATTATAGTGTTTCATGTGACAACACTGAAGAAATTACAAGAGAAAGAAAAAGCGGCGCCCTCTAAGCGTAGCATGAAATTTATTAAAATAAATCAACAATACAATTCTTATGAGATGGGTACTCACAAGACTGCAGGGGGTCAAAGCATATCAATATTCAAGATCATCCGTGAAAGACATCCTCAGTTCGTGGGGTCCGCTGGAGCGATGGAATGGTGACAGCTCTCTTTGCTGGAACCTGCGCGGCATGCAGTTCCTACAGCCCATGGAGGTTTCAACCGCTATGTGGGTCCCTAGATGACAATTCGGTGCTGGTTCACCGGGAGGGAAAGCGGGTGAGCCGTGTTGTTTCTTTGTCCGGTCTGTGGAACGCAGCCAATATGGCCCCCATAGAGCCTGACGAAGAGGCACGCATGCCTCGAACGCGTGCACCGCCCCGTGACACATCCCGGAAGTGACGTTGCGCTGTTTTGCGCTCCAAGGCTGCGTTCCACAGACCGGACAAAGAAACAACACGGCTCACCCGCTTTCCCTCCCGGTGAACCAGCACCGAATTGTCATCTAGGGACCCACATAGCGGTTGAAACCTCCATGGGCTGTAGGAACTGCATGCCGCGCAGGTTCCAGCAAAGAGAGCTGTCACCATTCCATCGCTCCAGCGGACCCCACGAACTGAGGATGTCTTTCACGGATGATCTTGAATATTGATATGCTTTGACCCCCTGCAGTCTTGTGAGTACCCATCTCATAAGAATTGTATTGTTGATTTATTTTAATAAATTTCATGCTACGCTTAGAGGGCGCCGCTTTTTTCTTTCTCTTGTATATTTTCAGAATTGCCTCTTCTCGACAAGCCGGCAGCCCCCTCAGCAACAGTGGACTCAGTCTTTCCTAGTATTATATAAACGTGATCCATTTGGACCGAACTACTTTATATACTTTTTATATATATTTTTTTAACATTTTTTTATCAAGTGCTTCCACTATTCCACTTTCCCCTGCCCTCATATTTGGTGTCATTTTTCTTTTCCTTTTCTCGTATATAAGTGTATATCCACTTATATGATTTTCTATCTACCTATTAATTGCACCTCTTCTGAACAGCGCTTGATTCAATTGTTTGTTGTTCTGAAGAAATTACACTTTGCTACAATGTAAAGTAGTGAGTGTACAGCTTATATAACAGTGTAAATTTGAATGTCACGTTTGTTGCCAGCAGTTTGGACATTAATGGCTGTGACTTAAGTTATTTTGAGGGGACAGCAAATTTGGGAGAAGGAGCTTTTGCCCTTTCAAATAGATTTTTTGTCTCTACCTACTGTAGGCACTCCAGTCAAAAATCTAAACAAGCATGCCACCAAACAGGTTGATGGTGTTCTTAATTTTGGGAATTTTATTGACAGACAACTGGACTCTCTACTTAGGTCCCGGTCAACTGGAATAATTCTGTTGGTGCTACCTTTGGTTGGTGAAACCATATCATGATCGGTCACATTCCTTGAAGAGGCCTCCTCTATTAAAGCAAACTTGTGTTTCCAGAAGCTTTTGGAACAAATGTCTGGAGTCCTGAATCTCAGCTTTGATGATCTCTCACAAGCATCTCAACTTTTGTCTCTTATAGGGGTGCTCTCTGTTTAAATACGAAGGGCGTTATTTTACATAGTTAGGTTGAAAAAATAACACAAGTTCATCTAGTTCAACCATTAAAATAAATAAACTAAAAAATATTGTATAATCCCATATACCCAATTCTCTACCCAGAGGAATGGGAAAAACCCCAGCAGAGCATGCTCCAATTTGCTACAGCAGGGGAAAAAATTCCTTCCTGATCCCCAGAGGCATTTTCCCTGAATCAACTTTACCTATAAATGTTAGTAGCCAGTTTTATTACGTACATTTAGGAAAGTATTCAGGCCTTTCTTAAAACAATCTACTGAGCTGGCCAAAACCACCTCTGGAGGGAGTCTATTCCACATTTTCACAGCTCTTTGGAAATTAAATCTCTTTTCCTCTAGATGTAAAGAGTGCCCCATTTGTCCTCTATGTTGACCGTAAAGGTAATAACTCAACACTAAGTTCACTATGTGGACCCCTTATATATTTGTACATGTTGATCATATCCCCCTTAATCTCCACTTGTTCAGTTCCTCAAATTTTTCCTCATAGCCAAGTTCCTCCATGCCCCTTATCAGTTTGGTTGCCCTTCTCTGCACTTTCTCCAGTTCCCCCGATATCCTTTTTGAGAACTGGTGCCCAAAACTGAACTGCATATTCCAGATGAGGTCTTACTAATGATTTGATCAGGGGCAAAAATATCTCTCTCTCTCTGGAGTCCATACCTCTCTTAATACAAGAAAGGACTTTGCTCGCTTTGGAAACCGCAGCTTGGCATTGCATGCCATTATTGAGCTTATGATCTACCAAAACCCCCAGAATCTTCTCCACTATGGATCCCCCCAGTTGTACTCCCACTAGTATTATGTATGATGCATGCATATTCTTAGTCCCCTAGTGCAAAACTTAACATTTATCAACTTTAAACCTCATCTGCCACATAGTCGCCCAATTAGACAGAGCATTGAGGTCTGCTTGTAAATTGTAGACATCCTGCAAGGATGTTATTCCACTGCATAGCTTGGTGTCATCTGCAAAGACAGAAATTTTACTTTTGATCCCAGACCCAATATCATTTATAAAGATATTAAAAAGTAAGGGACCCAGCACTGAACCTTGGGGTACACCGCTGATAACCTTAGACCATTCAGAGTATGAATCATTAACCACTACTCTCTGAATTCTGTCTTTTAGCCAGTTTTCTATCCATTTACAAACTGATATTTCTGATATACCTCTTCAGACCTGCTCTTGACAATGTCAATACCAATATTTCTGTAGTCTCTCAGTCCTCTTTCATCTCTCCCTTGGATTCAGGGATTCTGTAATTTGGGCAAGGCACCAAGCTGGTCTTTGCTCAAGGTGGGGATTGTCTCTTTCCTCCACCCTGGAAGGACTTCCCTATGGGATGGATACTCTTGTCTAATCCTTGAGTCTGGCTCTCCAGGACAGACAGTTTCTGAGTCACTGGGGATTAATCTAGTGGTCAATCATTTGATCTGACCTCCTTTGGACCTCACCTGGAAATATTTTATAACTCCCCCTGCAACAGACCAGTTGATCTACTCTCTGCGCTAAATAGTGCTGACTGTGTTATTTGTAACGACACTGACTTTCCTAGAGATAAGATATTGTCTTATGGATCCCATGATCTAATAACCCCCACTTTGAACAGTGAGATTTCTGCTTGTGAGTGCCTCACTCTCCTTCCTTGTAAGGAAGTATCCATCTCTGGACAGTCATGTTTTTTTTCCTGGGAGGTCCAGTAAATATTTTTTTTTGTTGTTGACCACATTAGCTTTTGGTTACCTTTCAGGTAATACGCTGTTTCACCTGCTATTCGGTGATGGTTAGTTCCACTTCCTTAATTGAGGTCCATCACTTCTTCAGGTTGCAGTGTTTCCCCTTAGTGGCAATTATCTGTCATGGTTTAGAGCTGCAAAGGTAATCCTTGGTGCCCACCCCTTTGCAATGTCAATTTGCATAATTTGTTGGCCCTTATTCATCCAACCTTCGTTCAGAAGTTGAATCCTTCAAGTACTCTTTTTAATATAATTCCCACATCTGTTGGATCTCTTACTGGCTATTGCCCACCCATCAATTGGGATGCTTTTGGATGTCCAGATTTTTAAGGAATTTCTTAAATTCCTGTGTCCTTCAATACATGCTAAAGAAAATATTTTTTTATACTTATGTAGCGCCCCCTTACTTTTAGTACGGGCGCTACGCTAAAGTTAATGAGGAATGGGAGAGTTATTTTTGCTCCCATTCATAATTATGCAAAATTTGGGCTGCTGTCATTCAGAACTGTACTGTGGGCCAGTCTGCGCTCCAGGGGTGTTCTCACCCCTGAGCGACAGGTGGCGCTAGAGGGGTTCTGGCAGACTCACTTTTCCCCAGCAGCCAATTGGAGAAGTTTTACCTCGCAAGGCATGCTGGGGGAGGGTATATCTGGGGCAGATGCCATTTTACTTGGTTCTTCGCGGGTTCCAGGTGCGGCACCCACCTTCAGGGTGTGTGCATCCAACGGACCCCGGCAACATGGCCTACATGACCGGGGTCATATGCTACGCGGAGTTCCACGCGGATGCTGAAAAGGGGCCCCAGTGACTTACTGGGTCCCCAGCTATACTTAAATGGATCCCAGGCTGGATGCCGTTCGGTGGGGGAACGGCTTGAGGAGAACCCGGAGGCAGGTGATCCAATAGGGCTTGAACGAACCATCGGGGATCTGGTGGCCCTGACTAAATTCACTGGGAGGATTCGCTCATTCCAAATCACGCTCATTCAAGTACTAGGCCTGTGGCAGAGGCCCAAGCCAGGCCTGTGGCAGAGGTCTGTTCCTCCCAGCAATCTAAGTGACACTTTGGCTGCCACACTTGTGGCAGGAGTCTGTCCGGAGGCGCTTCACCCCGCTCTGGCTAGAGTGGCGACGAACTGTGCTATTATTGAAAGCAGGCTTGCTTTCCCCAACTATCCTGGGTCTGATACTGCAAATGTTCTCTTCTGCTTCATCAACCTTTTCTATCCCACTTCGTGTTGATGTTGGCCTTGTTGGGCCTTGGAAATAAAACATTCAGAAAACCCATTTGCTGACTGGACATTCCTTTACTACCTGTACTCACTACTATCACCCCTAGAGAAGCCACCTGAGGTAACTTATTACGCCAATCCCAAAACAACCAGCGGCTCCTGAATCAGGTAGCGCTACACTTACCTACTTAAAGGGGTTGTAAAGGTACATTTTTTTTTCCTAAATAGCTTTCGTTCCTTTACCTTAGTGCAGTCCTCCTTCACTTACCTCAACCTTCGATTTTGCTTTTAAATGTCCTTATTTCTTCTGCGAAATCCTCACTTCCTGTTCTTCTGCCTGTAACTCCACACAGTAATGCAAGGCTTTCTCCCTGGTGTGAAGTGTCGTGCTCACCCGCTCCCTTGGACTACAGGAGAGTCAGGACGCCCACTAACACACAGCTCTTTTCTCTATCTGCAACGTAGAGAGCGTCCTGACTCTCCTGTAGTCCAAGGGAGGGGGCGAGCAGGACACTCCACACCAGGGAGAAAGCCTTGAATTACTGTGTGGAGTTACAGACAGAAGAACAGGAAGTGAGGATTTCTCAGAAGAAATAAGGACATTTAAAAGCAAAATCGAAGGTTGAGGTAAGTGAAGGAGGACTGCACTACAGTAAAGGAAGCTATTTAGAAAAAAAAATTCTGTCCTGTCCTCTGTGTTATTGGCGCTTGTACCACTTCCTCACAAAACTGAGGCATGATGCAAGGTTATATGGGGGCTGACTTAAAGTGGAGTTCCACCCATTTTTTTATGTTTGTCTGTGCTGCATATCCTAATCTCATAGTGTTCAGAATGGACAATTTTTATTTATTTTGTTGCTTGTAAATACCTTTTTTTGTAGTCCTTCATTACTTCCTCCTCCTTATTAGCCTAGGCTATTAAGTCACAAGGCTATTTGTAAGGGTTTCTGGGATAGGCATCATGTTTCCCAGTAGTCCTTGCAAACCTGACTGAAACCTATTACATTGCTTGTGCAGCACTGAGCATGTGCGAGATATGCAAAGCTGAAATCCAGGAAGTCATACAGTCTGGCTTCATGATGCCCACGGTCTATTTCTAGATTAAAAACTAAAATCTAAATGCTGTAACAACCTAACAAAACGGACCTTAGTTTACAGACTAACTTTACTAGAATACATTAAGCTTGTGTATTACAGGGGTATTTATATTTAAAAAGTGAAATTGTGGGTGGAACTCCCATTTAACATATTTTGTCAGTGCCCTAACCTCCAGTAGGTGGCAGTATAACCAGACTGTTTAACGATTACCAATATTCTTGTGTCTCTTAAACCAAGATAAAAAAAAAGTAATTTTTGGCAAGTACAAAAATCGTATTTGTTTGCAGCAATAAAGCTGTGTGGTAAAGTTGAATATATGTGTGTAAAGTGTAATATATACTGTATAACACTCACTTTTTTACCCTGAAAATAGAGGGTAATCTGTGCCTGTGTTTTATACACAGGGGGCCGTGGAAAGTTTTTTCCTGAAACTTCCCTCTTAAAGTTAGGGTGCGTGTTATACGCCGATAAATACGGTAATCAGATGGCAGCAGACTGCACTGTAAAATAAAACGGAAAAAATTTACATGTGCATAACTATACTGGATTTACATCACGTTTACAAAATTGCATATTCTTTTTTTATGAAAAAAAAAATCATCAACTCTGCAGACCCCCCCAAACACAGGAAAGGAGAGCTGGTTAAATTTTTATTGAAATGCAAAAAGTCCTTGATAATTTTCTGAACCCCATTACCAGTTGTCGTGCTGAATTTACTAGAAATAAATGTCCAGTAATATACAGATGGAAACAAAAACATAAAATGAAGTATCACCATTTGTAAATTGGTGCTCTCTTCTCTAACCAGGTTTGGCCAGGCACTGGTACAATAAATGTCATAGCAATTATACAGCCTTATCTATGGTACGGTCTGGAGCCATAAAAGTACATTTTTTTCACTATCACAAACGGTCTATACTGTGTAATCATTTCAGCTATAGGGCTTGGCTGCACAATGACTCGGAAACTTGTGCAGTATGACGAGACTGAACTCTCAATCACTGTTACAAAAACCCAGCCTTATGAAATACTTCTTACATCTTACCACTTCTCCTTTTTTACCCATAGGTGCCGGGGGTTTCCTGTTACTCCCCAGAACATTTACTCTGCAATCAGTGTATAATCTACATATTTCAGCGAAAGGTGCATCTTTGTAATAACCAATATCTATAAAGAAGTGAGAAGACCAAACCACAGGAGGCACAACTCATTTTGTCTTTGGTTAGAAGGTAATCTCTTTATTTCTGTATACAGCCGCTAATATTGCAGAATTTATAGTCAATTTTACATTGTTTAAGAATACAAGAGCTCAGAAATGTTCATATAGAATTACAACTTACATCTTTATTGTAGCAATATTCATACCTAGGATTTGTTGATTCTTCAACTGATCAACAGCATTATCAGCCAAGCCCTTCTATAGCTGTGGTAACCCCTCTATTTGTATGTATTGTTTCTTGTAGCTCTCCTATTGATTCCATATAACTAAATATCTGCAATAATTTGGCTCATTATGTCTACTAGCAGGCCTCTCTTTTATACCCAAGCATAAAATACCTTCAGATTAGCCACTGCAGTTTTTCACACATCAAAGCCCAACTAAATGTACCCTGTGGGGTTGATTTACTAAAACTGGCGAGTGCTAAATCTGGTGCAGCTGTGCATGATAGCCAATCAGCTTCTAACTTCAGCTTGTTCAATTATTCTTTGACCAAAATAAATAAATCTGGAAGCGGATTGGATCTTATGCAGAGCTGCACCAGATTTTGCACACTTCAAGAGGAAGTTAACCCTGCGAGACAAAGGCATAATGAGCCAGTATGTATAGCATACTAGTTAATTATGAATTACTTACCCGAGAACAAAGCCCCCGCAGCGGTCTTTGGACACCTCCTCTGTCGCCGT
Source organism: Rana kukunoris (assembly GCA_029574335.1). Lineage (NCBI taxonomy): Eukaryota > Metazoa > Chordata > Amphibia > Anura > Ranidae > Rana > Rana kukunoris. The sequence continues at coordinate 464,914,472 of CM056050.1, forward strand.
CATGATACCCGGAGTGAATTCCGGGTATCGCTGCTCCAGCACTGTAACTGGCCGCAGCAGCGATGACATCACTCCCGCGCGGGAGCCTCCACTATCTGCATGATGCCGTTAGTAGCGGCACGCTCAGTGCGCCGTAGACATCGTGCCGTCTGTCTTGGAAATATCTCCTTGACCGTGCAGGTTAAGGAGATATTTCTTGGACCTACAGGTAAACCTATATCTAGGCTTACCTGTAGGTCAAAGTGGTCTTTAAGGGTTTACAATCACTTTCAGTTTTAGTTAATCAACCTCTGTATGTTATGATTTGTGACCGATTTTTCCTTGGAGTGCCAAATACTTTTTACTTACAGTGAAAACACTGCTTCCTGCATTCCCATTCGTGTTGTCACGTACTGTAAACTTGTATTGTGGAAGAATAGAGTAGTGTGTTTCAGAGTAGTGAAGAGTAGAGTAGTATGAAACTACAAGTCCCATCATGCCTCTGCCAGTGGGAAAAATGCTTGTAACTGTCAGCCTTCTAATGCCTCATGGGACTTGTAGTTTCGCAACAGCTGGAGGGCCACCAGTTTAAGATCCCTGGTTTAGGGTAACTCTGTTGTCATTGGTCTTGCAATCTCTGCCCAGATTTAGCATTAAAGGATTAAATTTAACTGCATCTATTTGCCCATAAATACGAACACATCAGATAAAACTAGATAAAGAGGAAGGAAACTTTGCAAAGAAGATTGAGCTGAACTGTGTAAATTTAAAACGAGAAAACTGTCATACCCACTGCCATGTTTTTGGAAAAATAGAAAAAAAAAATACCAATCAGCGTATTTCTTATCTACAGATCACTTTTTTTTTTTCTGTTTCAGAAAAATGTTTTTGGAAGGTAATACCAGCATTGAAGACCCATGTAACGTGGATTCTGAATTTAGATACAAATTCTTTACAGTGACTTACAGCATTATTTTTGTCTTTGGCTTTATTGCTAACAGCTATGTATTGTGGGTTTTCGCAGAGGTTTATCCTGCTAAAAGGCTGAGTGACATCAAAATTTTTATGATCAATCTTACCGTGGCCGACCTATTATTCATAGTGACTTTGCCCCTGTGGATTGTTTACTATAATTATGGAGGCAACTGGGTAATGCCAAATTTTCTCTGCAACGTGGCAGGCTGTTTCTTCTTTATCAATACATATTGCTCAGTAGCATTGTTAGCAGTCATCAGTTACAACAGATTTCAGGCTGTAACAAATCCTGTGGAAGTAGCACAATCAAGAGCCAGGAAAAAAGGACTGTGCATCTCTGCTTGTGTGTGGATACTCGTATTTGGAAGTTCTTTGTTCTTTCTTGTTACCCCTGGCACCAACCAGGTAAAGGCTAATGATGGGCTTAACTACACCCGCTGCTTTGAAGGATACAACCCTGTAAACAGAGGTCCTGTGGCTGTCATCCACTTGATTCTAATTGCCGCTTTCTTTGTTGTGTTCCTCGTCATAGTGATTTGTAATGTGGTGATTTTTAGGACCTTGACCACCCAGTCAGTGGCAGCCAAACAGAGCATAGAAATGAAACGGCGTGCTCTGTACATGGTAGTCACAGTTCTTGGAGTTTTTGTGATATGTTTTGTTCCGCACCACATTGTGCATGGACCCTGGACTCTCACAGTGCTGAGACTGTGGCACGAGAATGACTGTGGCTTTCGACAGGTTCTGAATGATGCACATCAAATCACATTGTGCCTTATGAGTACCAACTGTGTGCTGGACCCTATTATCTATTGCTTTCTCACCAAGAAGTTTCGGAAACACCTCTCTCAACGCATCCAGACTATAACAAGAAGAAGTCGTAAGTTCTCAAGAAATACTACTGACACTAACTTAGAAGGCACATTACCACTCAAAGAAAGGCACACTAGCACATGTGACCTTTAGTATGAGAAAGCATTAATACAGGATTTTCTTAATAGTTGAGCTGAAAAAACACAAAATGTCTGGCTTAATATTTGCCCAGGGACATTTGGTATATATGGGTTGGCTGTCTACAAATTAACCCACAGAAAAAAATGTTTTCTGTAATTTTTAGCTGAGCTGCAACAATTGTAATATATGCAAAACAAAAACATTATCATGCTAATTTAGGTTCTACAGTGCCTAAAAGTTGCATTATCAGTATTGTTTTTCAGAGACCATCCATTTTTAGCGTAGTGACTAGAAAAAATATATAGCTATTTTCGTATTAAAAACGGTGTATCTTGTTATACTGCAGTGACCCTTCTGTATAGCATTTTTTTTCTTTGTGTCTTCAGGAGATCAACCACAAGCAATTGAAGAAATGCAAAAATGCAGTATAGATTCCTGAATAATTTATGAGAAGAAGCCATGACATCAGCCTATGTGTTAAATTGATATTTATACTTAACATTCAATAGGTAGAAGGACCCTGTATGTTACAGGTCAGCTCCTAATAGAACTTTTAATTCAGTTTTGGTTGAACTACCAAAAAGATTCTTGTATCTCTCAAAGGGTAGGCCATAACATTAGTGTCATGGTATCAAGCCTTGTACACACGCGCGGTTTTCTCGGCCAGAAACAGCAAGAAAACTCCTGGCAGAGCTTTCTTGCAGAGTAAACCGTGCGCGTGTACGAGGTTTTGAGGTTTCTCGTCGAGAAAACTGCCCAGAATCTAGACGAGAAAAATAGAGAACCTGCTCTCTATTTTCTCGTTGTGATTCTCTGCGGTGTTTTCCTGCCGAGAAACCCAAGCGTGTGTATACTTAACTGCCTCCATAGAAACCCGCGCATGCTCGAAATGACTTTGATGCATGCGTGGTAGCTTCCAAGGCATAGGTAGGGTAAAGCAAGATGGCGGCAACGGCATCGAATGTGACGAAGGCATGCTCATCGTAGTCATCACCGCGTTCGTGCCATTCAAAAGAACGGTGGTTCTTTTGAATCGTACGTGTGTACATTCGGCCGGCAAGAATATCTTGCCAGGAATCTCGTCAGGAAAAACAATGTTTTTTTCCTGACGAGAATCCCGGTTGTGTGTACAGGGCTTTACTCTCTTGCATCTGAAATGTCCTTTCTACATTGTGGAGACGCTATCAAGGGACATTTTCATTTAGCTTTGCAACGACTACTGCAGTTGGGGCAACAGAAAAATCAAGTGTGAATACTTTATCTTGCATAATATAAGGAGGCAGAATGTGGTTCAACTTGCCAGCAACCGACAACACCAAACTGTCCTTCTTGGCCTTTAAGGTCCCTAAAGACATTGAGGCAGTCTCAGCAAGAATCTTTTTCCACTTTTACTAACATAAAACAGTTAGAAAGATATAAACTTGATAACAAAACCCTTTCTATCTCTAATCATATCAACTCTGAATAGTACTAGCAAAGCATAATGTCATTTTTTGTACTTGTACAAGCCATTAATGGGCCATTGATGGTGTCAATAAAAAGCAGTGTGCACCACAGAACTGAGGAAGTGGCATTTTCAGACACCAAACTTGTCTTCTGGGTGTTTTCAAAAAATTCATCACATGAATTACAAGGACTCTGATTCCATTTGTCAATATTTCAGTATTATTTAAAACACCCAGATGATGCGTTTTGTGGCTGAGAATGCCACTTCCTCAGTTCTATGGTGGACACCGCTTTTCAGCAGCACGTACGGTGATGATCACTGGTGAATCAGAAAGCATAGAACTTTGTATGTAACACCATAGATCTGGGCAAGTGGCACTTTCAGGTACGAAACATGCCTTTTGGATGTTTTAAATAATATTGATGGTTCATCATGTGAACTACTAGGACTTTGATCCTTTTTGTTAATATCACTGCATGTCATCACATGTGCCTCTAATGATTCAACACTTAAAGTGTTACTAAACCCACAACAATAAAATGAGTCTGTATATTCAGTAAAGCATGCTTGTTATGCATACTGTGGAGCCTAAGGTGTTTTTCCTCCATGTTGTGTAAAAGGGTTGTTTGATCCTGCCTTCTCCTATCCTCCCCTCCTTCCATTGTCCCCAATACATATCTTGATAGTACAGAGCCTTGGGGGCACACTGCACATGCTCAGTTTGGTGTGTATTACTAGAGAGTTTTTTTGGGGGGGGAAGGTGCATGTGATCAGCACAGGGCCAGTCAGCACTGTCCAGACAGAAAGTCAGGAGTCATGCAGCCTCATAGGACAGTCAGAGGAGAATGGAAACTCATTCTACAAGCTCTAACCAGTGCTCAGCTGGACACTGATAGAAGTCACAAAACTACTATATACGGCTGATGAGAAAAGGTATTTATCCGTTTTATATTTACAAAAAAATGCATTTCCATGTTCTGAGTACTGTGGGAGACCAGGTATAGTGAATGCAGGGACCTGGGTTCAATAACACTTTAACGGGTTGATAGGGGTATTCTCCACATTCCTACTCAGAAGGTTGCATTTACCATTTTGGGCCAGATTCAGGTAGATGAGAGCATCTTTGCTCCAGAGTAACGCTTCTCATTTACGTTACTCTGACGACCCTTTCAGCGCAAGTACTGTTATTCACATAGCAGTTGCGCGTAAACTTGCGCCAGAGTAACGATAATGCGCTGGCGTAACCCGACGCAAGGGGAAGTGGGTGTGATCATATGTAAATGATGGGCGGAGCCCAGCGCAGAGGCTTACGTTCAGCGCATCAACCACGGAGCATGCGCAGTGAGTGAGGCTCCACTCGCCCCCTTTGTGCGCATGCTCACAACTTCCGTCGGCACCACTTCACGGGAAACGTCAGCGCAATGCCATCCGTTAGGCGTTTAAATGCGCCCGTAGAAGCGCCATTTCGGCACTAAAGTATATCCTGCTCCCCCTCCCCGCAGTGATGTTACTTTTGTTTTGAGATGGCTGCTCCCGTTCCCCGCAAACACACAGGAGAAAGCTGAACTTTAATGGCCAGGAGCTGTCAGCCATCATCTCGGCTATGGAGACCTATGATGTCTTCCTCCATGGCTGTAAAATTTGACAGACAAGCATGGACAGAGGTGTTGTCCTGCAAGTGGGGGTGCTCAGCTAGCTCTTATCGTCGGTAACGCTGCTGTAGCTGCTCTCCTGCTGACCTGTGGCCAACTGGAGTAAAGATAAAGCAGCCTTTTGTAGAAATAACTTTGCGCCGGACGGACGAGATACGCGCGGCGCATGTAGCCAGCGTATGGTGCTAATCCGTTCGTGAATTGGGAAAAATCCCTCATTTGCATATTTGCAGGGGAAATCAATAGGCGCGACTGATGCGCCCAGCGAAATTAAGCGCTGACGATACTCTGGCGTCGAAACGTTCCGCCGGTCGCAAATGACCCGTTATTGGGCGCATCTAGTTTGGTGGGTACGGGCACATAGAAACGACGGCGCATCATCACAGTTACGCGGCGCATATCGAAATACTCCAGCGCAAGTGTTCCTGAATCTGGCCCATTATGTGTAACTTGCAGCCTATCCAGATTTAAGCTATATTCACCAAATTCTTCAGAATAGTAAATAATCCATTATAGAAATACTACGCTATATGGGCTTTCTCGCCCTTCTCTTTTTTTTTTTCGATGGTCACTTCAGAGCCGTCCATCTGCCTAATACATGACTTCCAAACACACAAATGGCTAAATACACAGTAGATATATCGGTCGACCTCTAGCATATACATTGAAAAAAAACAATGTATTTCAATAAGAGTAGTTCACTCCAATGTGCTGTGCTGATATATGCTGCACTGCACTGAAATAAACCGTAAAATGTCAACTTTTTTCAGTGCAACACGCATAAACGCATGTAATGCAATACGCATGAACGCAAAACAGTCAGTTGAAGTTTCCTACAAATAAAACTTGAACTATAACAAAAAATATAGTTTTTAAAAGTATTGCAGCCCATTCTGAAATGCAGCACAGCATGTGAATGCATAATCGTTTACTTGCACTTAACACACACTTTGCGGTGTGACTGGACCCTAATAATATGCTGTAAATATAGCTTAAACTTTAAACCCAAAGCAAGGAGAGGTGAAAGGCGTGTGCACTGCATACCTGTGAGAGTACCGCCATTAGAATAAATACATAATGTAAATATTAGTAACGATAAACAGCCTTTCTTCCACTTTTTGGCTTAAATAGTATTTATTGAGTATGTTTTTTTATTAATTTACAGGTAATAAAACATAGGAACAGAGATAGTGTGTAGTATTTACTAACATTGTGTACAGAAGGTCTCACAAGGCTATCATAAAACGATACGGGTCATTAGCTTGTTTCAGCATTTAGAATGTGCACTAATCCCAGGGATAGCTCATACTGGAAATGAGAGTTAGAAACAGGTTTACTTAAAGCGGAGCTCCAGCCTGATTTTTTTTATTTTTTTTTAAATCTGAAAAAAAAAAAAAATGAAATGGAAAAAAATAAAAAAATAAATACTCACCCTAAATAGGCTGTTGTTATGCGGAAGTCCCGAATTTGCCCTCATGATCCGCGGCGCGGTTTTCTTCCTCCTCCTCTTCTCGGTGTCTTCTTGTGAATGGGCCGCGCTGCATTCTGGGAACTGTGTGTATCCCAGAAAGCAGCCGGACCATTCACAAAGCGCCGCGTCGCTCGCACATGCGCAGTAGGAAACGGACAGTGAAGCCGCACGAGGATCGGCATCGGCGGGGGCCGTCAGCGCGGGCGCCTAGGACCGGTAAGTGTCCTTATTCTGTCTTACACTGTTAGTAGCTGCCGACTTTGAAAAAAAAAAAATGCGGGTGGAGCTCCGCTTTAAGAAGGGTATAGCCTCTGTAGAGGGCAATGATTGGGGGGGGGGGGGGTTGTGACAGAAAAGGGATAGTATCTAGTAAAGACCAGCTGGGGGAAAGGGGGTGAAGTGGAAGACAGGACAAGAAAATGGGAAGGGGGGGGGGGGGGGGGGGAAAGTGGAGCCATTGATTTTTGGAATGCGATTACTCCACTTTTGTAACAGACTCATTGGGGTAGATTCACATACATCGGCGCATCTTTATGCGGGCGTAGCGTATCTTCTTTACGCTACGCCGGTGCAACGTTGAGAGGCACGCATGGAATTCACAAAGCAAATGCTCCCAACGTTGTGCCGGCGTATAGTATAGTCGTCGGCGTAAGCCGACGTAAGTCAAAGTAGGTGGAAGTGGACGTGTTACATTTAAATAAAGAGTGACCCCATGCAAATGATGGGCTGAGCTTCAAACAAGTACTAAAAACGAACAGCGCATGCGTCGTATCTTGGACGCATCCCAGTGCGCATGCTCACAGTCACCTACACCCAGCCCTATTCACGTACTACGTAAACGCCGTACACAACGAAAAATTTGACGGAGTCCGTTTCCTGGTCCATACCTTTGCATGGGTTGCGCCTCCTATATGAGGACTAACTTTACGCCGGACGTAACTCTTACGCAAATCGCTTAAAACATGCGCCAGGCGCAAGTACGTTCGTGAATCGGCGTGTATCTTACTCATTTGCATATTTAAAATGGGAAAGCCAGATGCGTCCAGCGTAACTATGCGCCCACGATACGCCGCTGTAGGCAAGTTACGTTGGGCGGTTGAAGCCTTATTTTTCAACGTATCTAGCTTAGGGAATCGGCGCATAGATACGAGGGTGCACATTTGTACTTACGACGGCGTATCTCGAGATAAGTCTGCGTAAGTGCTACGTGAATCTGGGCCATAGTCTTTAGTAAAAGCAACAGAGTATTGAGCTTCTCAAAAAAATATTTTTTACCTATATTATTGGTATATAATGGTAACGAGCCTAAAACCATAATAACCATCAGCTACAAATCTAGTAAAGTGCAAATCTGATTAAATCTAGTCTTAAAGGCTATGTTCATCCCCTTTTTTTTTCCTTTCTAAATTCCAGCTTTCTTATGTATATAGCATTAATGTACTTCTTCTGCAAAAATAAAACAGCTTTCCATTTATTTTACACGCTTACCTCACTGACTTCACAGCTGTTTAAAAACACTGCTCTTTTACTTCTGCCTTGCTTCCTGGACAGATTATAGGTCATGACACAGGAAGGAGTCAACTCCTTCTTGTGTCATGACCTAAAGTCTGTCCAGGAAGTAAGGCAGAAGTAATTGAGCAGTGTTTTGCAGCTTTGAAGTCAGTGAGGTAAGCATCTGTAGAATAAACGAAAAGCTGTTTTTTGCAAAATAAGTACATTAACCACTTCAGCCTCGGAAGGTTTTGCCCCCTTAACGACCAGGCCATTTTTTATGATACGCCACTGCGTTATTTTAACTGACAATTGCACGATCGTGCAACATTGTACCCAAACAAAATTGATGTCCTTTTTTCCCACAAATAGAGCTTTCTTGTGGTAGTATTTGATCACCCCTGTGGTTTATATTTTTTGCGCTATAAACAAAAAAAGAGCAACAATTTGGAAACAAAAAAAATATTTTTTTTTACTTTCTGCTATGAAACATACCCAAACAAAAATATGTAAAGAAAAAATGATTTCTTCATCAATTTAAGACAATCTGTATTCTGATAGATATTTTTGGTCAAATCCCAATTAGCATATATTGATTGGTTTGCACAAAAGTTATCACGGCTACAAATGGGATAGATTTATGGCATTTTTATTTTTACTAGGAATGGCGATGGTCACTGATCTTTAGCGGGACTGCGTCATTGCAGCGGGCAATCCGGATACTAAGTGACACTTTTTGGGGACCAGTGACACCAATACAGTGATCAGTGCTAAAAAAAAATGTACTGTTACTGCATAAATGACACTGGCAGGGAAGGGGTTAACATCAGGCGCAATCAGAGAGTTAAGTGTGTTACGATCGTGGGTGGCCGGCGGCCGGATCCGCTGATTGGCTCCTTCTGTGTCCAACCACAGCGGAAGCCGGTGGCCGACAGCGCACGTGCCATAGATCCGAAACTGTCGCCAAAGTGCGGTGGGCGTTCCGGAAGTAGTTAAAGCGGATCTCCACCCTAAAGTGAAGTTCCGCTGATCGGAACCCTCCCCCCCCTCCGGTGTCACATTTGACACCCGCAGTCTCGGGCAAAAGACGGGTTTTTCCCGTTGTGTGCTGGGAACTCTCAGCGGGAGCCAATCGGCGGGCGCAGCGCGACTCGCGCATGCGCCGTAGGGGACCGGGCAGTGAAGCCGGAGCGCTTCACTTTCTGGTTCCCTCACCGTGGATGGAGGGGGGAGCAGCAGAGAGACGAGCGATCGCTCGTCCTCTGCTGCGGACGCCGCTGGACTCCAGGACAGGTAAGTATCCTAATATTAAAAGTCAGCAGCTGCAGTATTTGTAGCTGCTGGCTTTTAATATATTTTTTAAATGGGCCATCCGCTTTAATACTATATTGGTACACAGGGGAGCTGGAATTTAGAAGAAAAAAAAAAAAAAAAGTGAACATAGCCTTTACGCCACTAGGTGGCAGCAGTACATTTTCTGTCAACTAGGAGTAAACACTCCTACCTTATAAAAGATTTGTGTTTACAGTTTGTAAAAAATATTGTTTTTTTTTTTGTATACAATTTATATTTTAGTTTGTAAAGAAAAACAATAATGTCTATATTTTTGGTACATGTGTAAAAAATTGGTAAACTGCATAACTGATTCTACAATGGATTTTTCATCTACTCAGGTGTTTTTCTTTAGGCTCTACGCACGTCTCCAAAGCCGTGCGATGTCCAGTGTGACTTTGATGCGACTCTTGGTGGGATTTTGATCCAACTTTACATTCTGTGGATCAATGTCACATCAAAAGTCTAATAAAAGTAGTGCAGGCAGCTTTTTAAAGTCGTTGTGACCTTAAGACGCACCAATTTGAACGGGTGACATTAAAAAGAATTGGTGCGATTTGTCATGCTGTGAACTCACAGCGTCTCCCTGCAGGGATGTAGTCCCAAGGGAGGGGACGAGCATGCTGACTAACCCCCAGCCAGAACAGCTCGGATGATGGGGGCAAGGTTACTGAGGAGGAACAGGAAGTGAGAAATTCAGACAAAGAAAAAAAAACATTTAGAAGGGAAATCGAAGGAAAAGGTAAGTGCACCAACAATGCACTAGCTTAAAGGGGTTGTAAAGGTTAGTTTTTTATTTTCTAAATAGGTTCCTTTAAGCTAGTGCATTGTTGGTTCACTAACATTTTCCTTCGATTTCCCTTCTAAAAAAATTTCTCTCTCTGAATTTCTCACTTCCTGTTCCTCCTCAGTAAGCTTGCCACCATCATCCGAGCTGTTCTGGTTGGGGGTTAGTCAGCCAGAACAGCTTACTGAGGAGGAACAGGAAGTGAGAAATTCAGACAAAGAAAACAAAGAAAAAAAACATTTAGAAGAGAAATCGAAAGAAAAGGTAAGTAAATGAACACTGCACTAGCTTAAAGGAACCAATTTAGAAAATAAAAAACAAACCTTTACAGTCCCTTGAAGTCTCCAGACAAGACCACGTTTCATGGCTCTGTCCACCTCTCTTCAGCTGTTCTTAAAACAAAAACTCCAACACCAACTGTAGGTTTGGTACGATAGTACATCTTGGCTCTTTCCACAGATTTGTAAGGTTGGGAGGTGGGGGAGATGTCACATGAAAACTATCACCATCCAAACGGCTGGGTTCACACTACGATTTTCTATACAGTTTTTGGATACGTTTTTTTTTTTAAAAACTTATGCAACCGTACAGAAAACCGTGGCCATAGACTTTACATTAAAAACCGCATTTGCCATAAATCATACGGTTGTATCCGGTTTTCAAACCATACGGTTTTTAACTTTTTTTTTCCTGGAAAAAAAAACGTGGTCTACCACGGTTTTTGGTCCGGTTCAAAAACCGTATTTTCAACCGTATACGGTTATTTTAACATAGGACTCTATGAGAACTGTATGTCGTTGCGGTTCTGTCCGTTTTTTTCTATGCGGTTGTTAACCTTGCTTCCCTTGAAATTTCAATAGAACAACTGAAACTTTATTGAAAAAAATTAAATAAATAATAATTCCGTTTAAAAAACGGATGCAACCGTATAGCATACGGTTGAGTACGGGTGGGTCCGTTTTTTAGAATACGTTTTTTTTTAAAAACTGTATCCAAAAACTGTATAGAAAATCGTGGTGTGAACCCAGCCTTATAGAATCTGTTACCCGTTAAGACCTGTATTCCTGAAATTGCTCTTTTTTTATAATGGTGAACATTTTACTTTGTCATTGCTTGAAAATATATGTCATATAGTTTACAATATTTTTTATACATATGAAAAAAATAAATATAAAATCACCAAAAAAAAAAAACAGTAATTCTTTTGTATTTTATTACTGCAAAATCTGTCTATGTGACTGAATAAAATATTTTTTTTCTACCGACCAACGGCAGTTTGACCTATGCTTGTAAGGATTGTCTTTCAAACACAAAAAACGTACATACACACACACACAGTGGTTGAACTTGATGGACATGTGTCTTTTTTCAAACGTATCTATGTAGGTAGTAACAATAAAAAAAAATTCTGCAGAATTCCTTTAAAGGATGACAGCATACCGAGTAAACCATACAATAAAGCTCTCTCACACACTATAATCTAACTATTAAATTTCCTTTAGATGTTCTAACAACTATGCAGTGCAAAGATCTGCCTGAGGTAATAGAGATGAATTGTAAAATCTAGGTGGGTCCTTAAAGAAAATAGTTTTGGTAATTCTAAAGTTAATTGTACATTTAGATGGTACCAAATTTATTTGTATTTCGCTTACTATACATATTACAATTAGGTGAAAAAGTCTCTCAATATATGCATCATAAAGGCAGAATCTACACATATGAAATTGTTAGCTGACCCCTTACTCATTAGGGCCCATTGGCATCCTGGTGCACGATGTTAAGGCAGCTAATCCAAATGAATTGGCTGGCATTGCACATTCACTATTTTTTTGCAATGCAGTGCACCATAACACATGGTAGTGCGTTAAATCCTGTGCATTGTGGTGCCCTGCAACAAATGTGTACTGCAGCTTAATGCAAAATGAATGGCACTGAAACGTGTCAAAGATGCATGTACCATGATATTAAAATCTCAGAAAAAAATAAAAAATGTAATGTAAAATTCCCATTTACAGAAATGCTATACATTTGTGTTTTAACTTTAGCTGCCTGTACCTCTGGATCTACAAATTTTTTCATTTATCTTTAGAAAAAGTACCCTCTAATCACATACCGTATATTGTATCATATGCGCTGCTGAGCATGCGCTGCTTGAATGGCCCAGGGCTGTGACAACCAACAACCCCCCCCCCCCCATCTTTCTTCTTAACTTCTACCTGGAGTAGGGTTCTTCAAGCCAAACCTGAACACTTTAAAAGCGCGTGGCATTTTTTTTGGAGTATACACTAGAGAAGATTGTAAAAGACCTGGGACACTTTGGGTGACCCCAAGAAGATTAGTAATGCCACGTGCTGAGGCGAACAGTGTGTGGGGCCGAATTGTGTTATGCATGGAATGCACTGGACAGAAAATCGGGAAGAGGGAAAGTGCTAGCAGGGGAATAGTGGGAGTTAGATATGTACTGGGGGAATGCTTTAGGAGAGGAGAGGGGGTCAGATATGTGCTATGTGGTGCTTTGGGAGGGGAGAGGGCTAGAATTAACAAGGGGGGGTAAATATGTTTCAGGAGCTAGCGATAGCTTTGGGAGGGGAGAGGACTTGTGACAGAAGGGGGGTCAGATATGTGCTGGGGGTGTTTTGGAATGGGAAAGGTCTAGTCCTGGGGGGGGACTTTGGGGGAGGAGAGAGGGCTAGTGCTGAGGGGGTCAGATAGGTAGTGCTTTGGGAGGGGAGAGGACGAATAATTGCAAGGGGGATCGGATATGTTTTTGGGAGACACTTTGGGAGGGAAGAAAGCTAAAAAGGGGGGGGGGTCAGATATGTGCTGGGAGGCGCTTTGGGAGGGGAGAGCTCTACTAAAAGATGGGTGGGTCGGATATGTGCGGGGGGCGCGTTGAGAGGAAAGAGGGCTATTGCAAGGGGGGGTTGGATATATGCTGGTAGCGCTTTTGGGAGGGGAGAGGACTTGTGCTAGAATACTAGAAGGGGTTGTCAAATTTCAAATCCAACCCACATGTCTAGCATAAGTCCTCTCCCCTGCCAAAGCACCCCCCACCCAGCACATATCCTCTTAACTCCCCAATGACTCCACATATTTTTTAAAGTATTCTTCTTCGCAGTCACTCTCTCCCCCCCCCTCCCCTGTCCATCTATAGAGCACTTTGGGAGGAGAGAAGGCTAGTGCTGGGGGGGGGGGTCAGTTGGGTGGTGTTTTGGGAGGGGAGAGGACTAATGATTGCAGAGGAGATGTATTGGGGAGACACTTTGGGAGGGGCGAGAGCTAGAAAGGGGGGTCATATATGTGCTGGGGGTGGGCGCTTTGGGAGGGGAGAGCTCTAGTGAAAGATGGGGTGGGTCGGATATGTGTCGGGGGCGCTTTGAGAGGAAAAAGGGCTATTGTAAAGGGGGTCAGATATATGCTGGTGGCGCTTTTGGGAGGGGAGAGGACTTGTGCTCGAAGGGGTTGTCAAATCCAACCCACATGTCTAGCATAAGTCCTCTCCCCTGCCAAAGCAAAACGCACATATCCTCTTAACTCCCCAATGACTCCACATATTAAAAACGTATTAAAAACTTTCTATAGACCTCGATTAGCATGTGTCCCTGCTCCCCCCTCCTCTTCTTGTGTGTGTAAACAGAGCCGAGAAGGAGGAGGAGAGGGCAGATTTGATTCACTGTGCTGTAAGTGAGACAGGCTGCTGGCGGAGAGGGGAGACACACATCAGATGGCAAAGCAGACTTGTCACTCCCGGTGCAGTCCAATCTGAATAATGTGTCCAGGACTCTGGGGGTGTCTCCTGAGTTGAAGGGCAATAAGGAGGAGGGTTACTAATGGTCCACTGCAATGCTGATAACTCTACTCAGGTGTATACAACCACACAGCCCCATAGTCCTATAAACTACACCATGGCCCAGATTCACATAGCGATTACGCCTGCGCAACAGGAGATGCGCGTGCGTAAGTCTAAATGTGCACGTGCGTTTCGATGCACGGCATCCCCAAAGCGAGATACGCAAGAAATCTACTTTTTTTTGTCCGGCGTAATTTCGTTAGACAGGCGCATCCGTCCGCGCGCGCAAAACTGCGCTAGACAGACCATTGATTTGCTAGTCAAATATGCTAATGAGGGACTTACGGGGTATCCACAAAAGAACGTTGGGGCAGCGCAGGCTACGCAGTGTGCGCAACAGCAAAATGTCCTGTCTAAAATTAGACCATATAAAAGCTGGTCTAAAAAGAGAAAAAAAGTCTACCTGTTAGATAAAGCAACACTGTTAGTGAGGAGCTCAGCAGTCACACGTGTTGCACAACAATCTGTATGCCAACATGCCAGGGGCATCGTCGCGCATAGCTATACTACTGACTTTAGATGAGCAAAGAAGGAGGAGGGCACGGAGGATGGCACGGGAGAGGATATACCACACCCGCATAGACCTGTTTGGCATGGGTGATTCTGAGGTGTATCGCATCTTCAGATTCACCCCTCATGCCATCCTGGAATTAACCATAACCCTGCAGGAGGACATTACCAGCCCAACACAAAGCTCACATGCAATGCAGCCACTGGTCAAGGTCATGGCAACACTCCATTTCCTTGCCAGTGGCTCTTTTCAGCGTACAAGTGGAGTGGTGGCTGGGATGTCACAATCCTCCATGAGCAGATGTGTGCACCAGGTTGTCCCTGCAATCCTCAGACGCATGGCCAACCAAATCATCAAACCCACCACTGAGGAGCTGCGGCTGAAGGCAATGACAGATTTCTACAGAATTGCCAGATTCCCACGCACCATGGGGGCCATTGATTGCACACATGTGGCACTCCAGCCCCCCCCAGGAGACAGAGCACATGTACCGCAATCGGAAGCATTGGCATTCCATCAACATACAGGTGATAGTCGATGCCCAAGGCCTCATATGGCACGTCCGTGCCAAACACCCAGGGTCCAGCCATGACAGCTACATATACAATCAATGCCACATCCAAATGGAATTCGATCAGAACGTGTATGGGGACACCTGGCTGGTTGGTGAGTGACATGGGTGGCAGGCATGACTGTACCCCCCCCCATGATGCACACATCACAAGGGGCACATGCATGACTAACATCCTCCTGTCTTTTCCCTTACAGGTGACTCTGCATATCCACTGGAACCCCATCTCATGACTCCTATCCGGAACCCCCAAACCCCAGGAGAGGAAAGATACAATCAAGCACATGCTCAAACACGTGCAGTGGTGGAGCGCAACTTTGGCCTCCTGAAGTCACATTTCCGATGCCTGGATAAGTCTGGGGGTTCCCTCTTGTATTCCCCAAACTTTGTGTGCCAGATCATCGTGCATGTTGCATGCTGCACAACTTTGCAGGAAGAAAAGGGCCTGCAGATTGACCTACGTGATGACCTGACCCCTGAACCAGACAATCCCCCCCTAACCGAGGATACCCCGTCTTCTGAGGGAAGAGCAGCCAGGAGACAGCTCACATTAGGCATCTTTGCACGTTAAACACACACATTAATCGTGGCACAATGAGAATGCATGCATGCACACCACTGTGGTCCCTAGCACACACACCCCCACATCCTCATCAAATTGGATTGGCACCAGTCCACCATGCAGGACTTGTGAGCAGCAACGCCATGCCAAGGCTCCAATTATGTCACTGTACATACACCATTCACACGGACCTGGGGATCACTTCTCCCTGGTCCTGGGGAACCCTACTCCACCTAAATTGAGGGTGACAGCCCTTTTCTGGCAGGAATGTCATCCCCACATTCAAACAGCATTCACAACCCAAAAAAAAAAAAAATGACCAGCAAAATCAAAAATTTGCCAGCAAAAAAAAAAAAGGAGGGGAAAAAATAATGATTGCCCTTGACGTGAGCCACGCCTGGGGCGCCCCCGGCCACGGCCCCGGCTCCTCAGGGGAGACTCATGGGGAGGGGGAAAACCGGGGAAGGAGGAGCAGCCCCTGATCTCTGCCCACCTGACGGCCTGCCCCTCCAAGGCCACGGCTATTCTGTCCAGGGCAGCACCAAGTGTTGCCGTGTTGGCCTGGATAGCCTGGGTAAGGGCCCTCACATCCTGCCCAACGCCTGCTGATGTCGTCTGCATTTCGTTTAGGCAGTTTGTGAAAGCCCGGGAGTGGGAGTCCACAGGTTCACCAGCGTATCCTTGATGGAGGACAGGCTCTCCTCCATCCACACCAATGTCTGGCTGACCTGTCCCAGATGGCGGGTCTGGAGGAACTGGTCCCTTCTCAGAGTGGCGGGCAGGAGATCGGCCACCCCCCTGGTCTTCTGGGACGACTTCCTGCCTCCAGCTGATGCTTGTGGCCGAGGAGGCCCTTGGGAGGGGAGCCATGTTGGGGGAGGAGGGGGGGGGCTCCCCCTTAGGGAGGGCTGCCTGCTGGCAGGCAGAGGGGAAGAGTCCTCAAAAACCACAAGTCCAGTGCCTGACATGGACTCCTCCTCCTCATGAAACTCCTCCTCCTCAACCTCCACCTCCTCCTCTCTTCAACCTCCTCCGCGGACTCCGGCCTTGTCGGGGGGGCCTCATTAGGCTGCTGTTCTGGGGATGGTGCGGTCAGGCCAGATGGCCCTGCACCCTCCTGCACATTTGTGGATGACACAAAACATTCACAGGTTGGAGGATCCACACACTTGCCACATATTCCCTTTCACCCCCTCCCCCACACATGCTACACACCTGATATAAAAAAAAAAAATACTTACCTGGCACCACGGGCTCCGGACTTGAGTCAAAGCCGGGCAGGCCCTCAACTTCATGCCGATGAAAGGTCAGGGCCACCGCACGCTCCTCCGCTGTCAGCCTAATACGGCATGGTGGCCCTCCTCCTGTGCCCCTGGCATGGGCAAGCATTTTGGACAGCTTCTGTTTGACCAGACGCCGGAGGTCATTAATCTTTTTGTAAATCCCAGACCGGGTCCGTGTCTCCCCCCTCCCCCGCTGAATTGACCTGCTCAGTGATGAGGTCCAAAATCTCCCTCCTCCTGGCCGGGGTGGTGTTGGCACTGTCCGGGCCGTGGAGGAAACGCCCATAATCGCTAATGGCCCGGGCAAGAATTATTTTTTCCCCCAAAGTAAAATTTAGTTTTCGCTTTCTCTCTGTCATACTGCAAAAACTCACTCCCAGTCAACAAAAATCAGTCACAAAAACAAGCACAACCAATCAAGCAAGAACACACACAAAGAGAAAACTAACACCCAAAAAAATCACACAAGCACTCAGCAAAAAACAGTCACAAAAACAAACAGCAAAAAATCAGCAAGAAAACAAACGAACAGAAATATATCAAACAAACAGTCTCTCAAACACTTATCAAAAAACACTTTCAAAGATCTACTAACAAACACTTGATCACACAGAACACTAATCTGACAAATACAAAACACAACGCAACGAACAACGGGACAAAAGCACTTGGTTAAATGGGAAGGGACAAAGGGATGTACTTTTGCAATGCAAGTGCGTTTGTGTCTGTCTATTTATGCTGTCTGCGTAGTCCTTAGTCCATTTCCAATTTCACTGATTGCGCCGCTCCCGAGTTGTGAGCATGCGCACAGTGGAGCTGACCATGGTCTCCTTCAAGCTCGCATGCGCGAGCCGGCCGGCCGGCCCTTCATTTGCATGGGGTCACGGCTCATTTCAATGTAACCCGCCCACGTCCTTCCCAATTTGTATTACTCCTCCGCCTTACGCCTCTGAAATAGCTACGAGAATAGGGGTGATTACGCGGCTACATTGCGCAAGTCTAACGTAAAGGCGGTGCGCTGCGCCGGTCCAATAATGCGCAGATGTACGTGAATCTGGGCCCATATTTTTATTACATAAAGCTAAAATGACACATTAAAAAGCATATCAATTATTTAGTCAATATGGGCCAGATTCAGCAAAGATGTACGCCGGCGTATCTCCAGATACGCCACCGTAATTTCAAATGTGCGCCATCGCATCTTTGCGCCGATTCACAAAGCGAGATACGCCGGAAAACATGGCTTCAGCCGTCCGACGTAACTTGCCTATGCCGGCATATCATGGGCGCATAGTTACGCTGGACACATTCGGCGTTCCCATTAGAAATATGCAAATGAGTAAGATACGCCGATTCACGGCCCCTTCATATACGTGATTTGCGTATGTCTTACGTCCGGCGTAAAGTTACCCTGCTATAGCAGGAGCAGCTAATGCAAAAGGTATGGGCCAGGGAACGATGCCGTCAAATTTTACATCGCGTACGTCGTTTACGTAGTACTACGTACGAATAGGGCTGTGCGCAAGTTACGTTCACGCCATAGGCATAGGCATTTACACCAACGTATCTTAGGGAGTTTATGCGGCCATTCATTTACATGGGGTCACACTAAATTTAAATAGATGACGCCCACCTCCTTCCTACTTTGAATTAGGCGGGCTTACGCCGGCCAATTTACGCTACGCCGCCGCAACTTATAGAGCAAGTGCTTTGAGAATACAGCACTTGCCTCTCTAAGTTGCGGCGGCGTAGCGTATATATATGAGATACGCTACGCCCGCCTAAACATACGCTAAGCTACCTGAATCTGGCCCTTTGTATTTTTCATCAGATGTTTTTCAGATTTACCTACAGTTCTGTTTTAAGTTGTAATAAAACAAATCCCTGGGCAATCAGCTAAATGTGCAAATCAAATCGAAACATACCTTTGCTTTTATCTAACAAAGAACTTAATTGTCTCCAAACAATCTTGTGATTTACACAGGTATTTCAGACCTCAGACAGGTGACAGACAAGCTACTAGTAAAGCAATTAAGCAATTCAGCTTCCTATGTCACTTCCTTCCAGTGAATGTGCGATGACACAGAACGTAGTAATGCTAAATTATGATGTACAGAGTGGGCTCTCTGACTAGCAGAAGGGTGTGTGAGGGGCTGGCCAGAATCACAAATTCATCTGTCCTCAAAGCTTGATACACACTTTAGTTTTTTTTTTGTTCAACCCAGCCCATGTACTAACAATGCGATGCGACATATGCCGCCGTGTATCCCGCGTATGCCGCCGTGTATCCCGTGTATGCCGCCTTGTATCCCGTGTATGCCGCCGTGTATCCCACGCATTCCCGCCGCCGTGTTTCTCTACCCTTCCGTGCTCCTCCTCCACCCCCTGAAATTGTCAGGATGGAGAGCGGGGTAGGAGCCAGAAAATCCGGCTCCTTACTGCTCCGAATGGACAGAGTCAGTGATCACTGACTGTCCATTCACATAACTGAAACATTGTAATCTGTGATTACAAATGTTTCAGTTTATGAATGAAGAGAAGACGCTGTCTTCACTCCATTAATTTTCAGCGCAGCTGATGATGCTGAGAAAGGGACAGGGGAACATGTGTCCCTAGTCCCTTTCTCTGTCTCAAAGGGGAAGATGTCAGAGGTCTGTTAAGACCCCTGATATCTCACCAAAGCCCCCGCAACAGGGCTGAAAAAATAAATAAATAAATAATAAAAAAACAAAAGAATAAAAAAAATTATTGTAGAAAATGAAAAAAAAAAATAAAGAAAAAAAACACACTGACATGGTCCACCCCCCCCCCCCCCTTAAAAAAAAGAAAGCATTATAAATAAAATAAAAAATGTAAAAAAAAATTAAAACAAATTGTTAAAGATAAAAAAAAAAAACATACTGACACATGTGCCGCTGTCACATGAGATTAAAAAAAAGTATCGGTATTCGGTATCGGCGAGTACTTGAAAAAAAGTATCGGTACTTGGTCTTAAAAAAGTGGTATCGGGACAACCCTAGTAGGCGAGGTTGAAAATATTATATTTCATTATTACATTATATTTCCCTGTATGTTGTGGTCATTCAGGTGCTTAGCTAATAGTTTTTTTTAAACTATTGATGCTCCCTGCTGAGACCACCGCCTGTGGAAGGGAATTCCACATCCTTGCTGCTCTTACAGTAAAGAACCCTCTACGACAGTGGTCATCAACCCTGTCCTCAGGGCCCACTAATAGGTCAGGTTTTATGTATTAACTTGGGAAGATGCAGACTAGAATCCTGAAAACACTGAGCAAAAATTGATATCACCTGTGATGTATTTCAGTTATCTTGCAAACCTGGCCTGTTAGTGGGCCCTGAGGACAGGGTTGATGACCACTGCTCTACGCAGTTTAAGATTAAACCTATTTTTTTCTAATTTTAGTGAGTGGGCACGTGTCTTGTTAAACTCCATTCCTCAAAAAAAATGTATCCCTATTGTAGGGTCACCAGTATGGTTTTTGGAAATATACAGTGCCTTGCGAAAGTATTTCAGGCTTTAAACATAAAGATATAAAACTGTAATTTGTTGTGAAGAATCAACAAGTGGGACACAATCATGAAGTGGAATGAAATTTATTGGATATTTCAAACTTTTTTAACAAATAAAAAACTGAAAAATTGGGAGTGCAAAATTATTCAGCCCCTTTAAAGGGGTGGTTCACCCAAAAACCTTTTTTTAACATTGATTGAGGCTCGTTTTGTCAAGGGGAATCGGGTGTTTTTTTTTTAGAATCGAAGCAGTACTTACCGTTTTAGAGATGCATCGTCTCCGTCGCTTCCGGGTATGGTCTTCTGGTCTAGGCGTTCCTATTTGATTGACAGGCTTCCGACGGTCGCATACATCGCGTCACGAGTAGCCGAAAGAAGCTGAGCGCCGGTGCGGCTCTATACTGCGCCTGCGCACCGTTGTTCGGCTACTTTCGGAAAATCGTGACGCGAGGTATCCGACCATCGGAAGCCTGTCAATCAAATAGGAACGGCCATTCCCGAAGACCATACCCGGAAGCGACGGAGACGATGCATCTCTAAAACGGTAAGTACTGCTTCGATTCTAAAAAAAAAAAACCACCCGATTCCCCTTGACAAAACGAGCCTCAATCAATGTTAAAAAAAAGGTTTTTGGGTGAACTACCCCTTTAAGTTAATACTTTGTAGCGCCACCTTTTGCTGCGATTACAGCTGTAAGTCGCTTGGGGTATGTCTCTATCAGTTTTGCACATCGAGAGACTGACATTTTTGCCCATTCCTCCTTGCAAAACAGCTCGAGCTCAGTGAGGTTGGATGGAGAGCGTTTGTGAACAGCAGTTTTCAGTTCTTTCCACAGATTCTCGATTGGACCTGGACTAGGTCTGGACTTTGACTTGACCATTCTAACACCTGGATATGTTTATTTGTGAATCATTCCATTGTAGATTTTGCTTTATGTTTTGGATCATTGTCTTCTTGGAAGACAAATCTCCATCCCAGTCTCAAGTCTTTTGCAGACTCCATCAGGTTTTCTTCCAGAATGGTCCTGTATTTGGCTGCATCCACCTTCCCATCAATTTTAACCATCTTCCCTGTCCCTGCTGAAGAAAAGCAGGCCCAAACCATGATGCTGCCACCACAATGTTTGACAGTGGATGGTGTGTTCAGGGTGATGAGCTGTGTTGCTTTTACGCCAAACATAAAGTTTTGCATTGTTGCCAAAAAGTTCGATTTTGGTTTCATCTGACCAGAGCACCTTCTTCCACATGTTTGGTGTGTCTCCCAGGTGGCTTGTGGCAAACTTTAAACGACACTTTTTATGGATATCTTTAAGAAATGGCTTTCTTCTTGCCACTCTTCCATAAAGGCCAGATTTGTGCAGTGTACGACTGATTGTCCTATGGACAGAGTCTCCCACCTCAGCTGTAGATCTCTGCAGTTCATCCAGAGTGATCATGGGCCTCTTGGCTGCATCTCTGATCCGTCTTCTCCTTGTATGAGCTGAAAGTTTAGAGGGACGGCCAGGTCTTCGTAGATTTGCAGTGGTCTGATACTCCTTCCATTTCAATATTATCGCTTGCACAGTGCTCCTTGGGATGTTTAAAGCTTGGGAAATCTTTTTGGATCCAAACCCGGCTTTAAACTTCTCCACAACAGTATCTCGGACCTGCCTGGTGTGTACCTTTGAGACTATCACAGTGCAGGTGCATTTAAACGGACACTTGATTACACACAGGTGGATTCTATTTATCATCATCAGTCATTTAGGTCAACATTGGATCATTCAGAGATCCTCACTGAACTTCTGGAGAGAGTTTGCATGCCCAATTTTTCAGTTTTTTATTTGTTAAAAAAGTTTGAAATATCCAATAAATTTTGTTCCACTTCATGATTGTGTCCCACTTGTTGTTGATTCTTCACAAAAAAATACAGTTTATATCTTTATGTTTGAAGCCTGAAATGTGGCAAAGTTCAAGGGGGCCGAATACTTTCGCAAGGCACTGTAAATCATATCCCCTCTCAAGCGTCTCTTCTCCAGAGAGATGAAGTTCAGTGCTTTGCAAATCTTTCTTCATAACTAATATCCTCCAGACCCTTTATTAGCTTTGTTGCCCGTCTTTGTACTCGCTCCATTTCCAGTACATCCTTCCTAAGGACTGGTGCCCAGAACTGGACAGCATACTCCAGGTGAGGCCGGACCAAAGTCTTGTAGAGTGGGAGAATTATTCTTTTATCGCTGGAGTTAATCCCCTTTTTAAGTTTAATATGTTAGCAGCAGCTTGGGGCTATTAAAACTTATATCACAGGTAGAGGTCGATCGTAATTTCAGATGATATTTGGCTTTTCTGCATCGGCCGATTGTGCTGATAAAATAGAAGTCAATGCAAGACGCTTAAAGTTCCGGTCTCCTATCTGGGCAGCCTGCCAAGTCTGAGAAAAGAAGCAAAGAGATACAGGGCCAGATTCTCAGCAGCGATACGACGGAGTATCTCAGTCTCAGATACCCCGTCGTATCGCCGTTTTTTTTTGCCTCGTATCTATGCGCGTGATGCTTAGCATCACTTTTGCATAGATACGCTGCAACATCCGACAAGTGTAAAACCATTACACTTGCGGATCGTAGGTGTAATGACAACTCCGGCCACTAGGTGGCCTTTACGTTGTTTTCTCATTTGCATATGCAAATGAGGCTAGTACGCCGATTCCCGATCGCTTTTACGCTGCCCCGTCGTCGCGTACGTCGTTTTCGTCTGCGTAAGGTTACCCCAGCTTCTATGTGGAGTAACCTTACGAAGTTCCGTCGGATGCCATGTTAAGTATGGCGTCGGGTCAGTGTCTGCTTTTTCCATCGCTTACGTCGTTTTACGAACTCGTTCGCGAATAGGGAGTTGCGTAAATGACGCTCACGTCGTTTTGACGTCGGTTTCAACAACGCTTTCCGACGTGAGCTGGAGCATGCGCACTGGGCTTTTTCCCCCGAGAAAGGCATCCACAGCAGCAGTCAGGCAGCCGAAGCCACCAAGAAATGGTCTCAACTAGGTATATTGGAGGAATTCATCCGAGAAATGGAACAGGTCCCAGTGTATCCATCTAGACTTTTGTTCCTCAGACTTATCCTGCAATTCCGCTGTCAACTCCTCCATCTGTCCTATGTCCTTCACTCTTGCAAACCACTGGACACTGTCGGGGCAGACTGCTGTTTCCAGAAAGGTGGAATGCAAGCCCGTGCAGCATTAAGGAGGTGCTTAAAAAGGGATTTATGATATTGTTTACTGGACAATGGGGTGAGGTTAAGCAGAACTGCCGCTGGGTCATCCTGCAATTAAATATCAGTGAGCTTATGTATGAGTTTAGGAACTGGTTGCCAGAAAGTGGCAAGTGTAGGGCATTCCCAGAAAATATGAAGAATTGTATCGGAGTGGAGGCCGCAACGCCAGCAACGATCCGTCTGAGGGGGAAATATCTTCGCCAGCACTGACGGGGTTCTATGCCAACTAGGGCTGCAACGGATCAAAAAACTCACGGTTCGGATCGTTCCTCGGATCAGGAGTCAAGGATCGGATCATTTTCGGATCGGCAAAAGAAAAAAAAAAATCTCCCCCACTGTAATATCCACATCTCCCCCCCCACACTGCAGTGGCGTCACTCGGTGCAAAAAATAATAATGGTGTCACCCCCCCAAACCACTATGGTCCCCCCCTAAGTACAGACACCCCACAGTAGTGCAGACCTCATACAGTAACCCCCACAACAGTAGTGCAGACCTCCGACAGTAACCCCCCACAACATTAGTGCAGACATCAGACAGTAACCCCCACAACAGTAGTTCAGACCTCAGACATCGGCGTGTGTTTCCCTCGAGCGCGGGCTCCTCCTCTGTGGGTGTGAACAGAGAGGAGGGGCACGGCCGGGTGTACCAAGATGGCCGCCGCTCCGGAGCTAGGCCGAAGCTGGGGACTTCCCTACGGCCGAGGCTTCCGGAGCGCTCCGCGGATCGCGGGGTGTGCCCATCCGAACGGGGTGACCCGTTCGGATCACGGATCGGTGACGATCCGTTGCACCCCTAATACCTACGCATCAATATTTTGTATGTGGTTTCCTGGTACTTACTGCATAGGGAGGACTTCTGCACGAAGAAGAGTATTCTCTCCATTTGGGATTCGGTAAAGGTGACCTGTAGGTCTCTTTCCCATTTTGCTATGAATGGGGGGTCTGCTGTAGCATGGAGATCCAACAAGCATTTGTATGAGGTTGATAAGGATCTCCGGACTGGGCCCTCTCCCATACAGAGCTCCTCGAAAGAGTGGAGACCACGAGTGAAAAGAGCCGGGCCAGGCAGTGATCTAAGAAAGTGCGACAACTGCAATATCCTCCAGTGGTTCAGTGTAAGAGGAGCCCCTTCAGAGAGCAAAGCTTCAGGAGAGATCCAGCGGGATGGTCTCAAAAGCTGTGAGGCTCTCAACAGTCCCTGTGAACTCTGCAAAACGAAGGCTGGATCTGTTAAACCGGGCAGAAACCCAGGGTGTCCTACGATCGGCGTCAAAGGAGAGGGGAAGCTGTTCAATGTAGAAAACCGAAAAAACCTGTCCAACTCCTTCAAAGTGGGGCAAATCAACGGGTGGGCATTTAACTGTGTAAGGTGAGATATCCCTGCCCAGGGCAAGCCCTGGAGTGGGGCCTGTGCTGCCTCCTGTTCCAGCGATACCCAGAGTTTCAGGGAGCTGTGTCGGCACCAGTCCACGACCCTTGTCATATGCACCGCAGTATAGTATAGGGCCGGGTCTGGGAAGCCCTTCAGCTTAGGTCGCAGCAGCAACGCTCTACCTAGGTGTGGATGCTTACCTCTCCAGATGAAAGAGGGATATTTTCTCACCGAAGCACCCCGACCTGTATGTTCTTCATCCTTTGGTCCTGACGTATTAGGATCTCCAGAGGCTCTATTGCCAAGGCGAATACCCCCGGGGAGAGAGGGCAGCCCTGCCTGGAGCCCAGAGGCGTATCCAGTGAAAATAGCGCCTATGGCAAGCACTGAAACTGCGCCCCTGTCGAAACATTTGAAACCCGTCTTTCAGATAACCTTAACGAAAAAAAAAAAAAACAGCTAACAAAACTAGTGATATTTATCATCCCTTGTGATACCTTGGGTAGTGACATATCCTCTTTATGGAGAAATCTGGGGTTTATTAGACCCCTGATCCTTCCTCTGCCCTCCAAGACCAGGTAAATGCAGAACCAATACTGGAAGGCCTCAGTTTTCACAGCAGAGAGGGAGAAACTGATGTTCCTCCTACTTCTTTGTGTGCTGCCATTCCGACCACATGGAATGGGAGAGCCTGGAAGAACAGGGAAGGGCTGTGGCTGAACGCAGCAGGGATAGCGCTGCCATTGTCCATTAGGGAAAGGTGCTGAAAAGGAGATCCTGCCTATGCTCGGGAGGAGACCCTCGATACGCCACTGCTGGAGACCCTACTCAGGCCAAATGAAGCAGACAATAGGCCATTCACTCAGAATCTAGCAGTCGGCTCCCTATAGAGGAGTTGTGTCCAAGAGATAAACCTGGGCCCAAATCCATAACAGTCCAGCACCTTCTAGAGGAAAAGCCATTCGACAGAGTCAAATTCCAATGCTGCTATTACTCTCGTGTCGCCCTCCCGGACTAGATCCACATGGGTAAACAGCCTACGGATGTTTATATCCGTCCCCCTGCCTGGCATGAACCCAGACTGATCCAGATGCACCAGGGCTGTAATCACTGCGTTTAACCGGGTGGCCAATATTTTTGCTAATATCTTGGCATCCACATTGATCAGGGAGATCGTACGGTAGGATTTGCAGAGTTCCCGGTCCTTCCCCGGCTTGGGAATCATCACTATTACAGCTTCTGACATGGAAGCCGGCAAGGGCCCGTCTCGCAAGGAAGCCAAGAGCATAGAGTGAAATCTGGGTGCCAGACCCTCAGCATATGTGCTATATAATTCAGTGGGGAACCCATCAGGGCCCGGTGTCTTTCCAGTCTGAAGAGAAGATATGGCCTGCTTAAGGGTAATAGGGGAGTCAAGTCGGTCCCTATAGGTCATAGTCGACCAGGGAAGTCAATGTCAGAGAGCTATATGTGGAGGTCTTCCATAGAGTAGTCTAACCAGTTAGAGTAGAGTTCCGAGTAGTAGGAAGCAAAGCAGTCATTAATTGCTCTAGACAAAGTCTGTCTAATCCCATCTTTGTCAAGCAACAAGGGGACACTCAGAGGGCGACTGCTCACGTGCCAGCCAGGCCAGAAGTCTATCGTCTCGTTCACCCTCTTAAACAATCCTTTGGGATTGTTAAAGCATTTTGTTTTTGGTCAGGGAAGTACGGATAATAAGAACTGCTTTGGTACTGTCCTGAAGCCTAATGTGAAGCCCTGGGTCTTTGGTCTGGGTGTATTGTCACTCCAAGGAAGCGGCCCGTTCCTCAGCCCTTACCAGGTCGGCCCTCAGCTGCCTATGAACCCCTCCAATGAGTGTCTGGTAATGACTCCTGAAGAAAGCCTTTCCAGACCACCGCCCCCAAGGCAGACCACAGGTTGAGGACTCAATACGTATGCATCTGTTGGCGAA
Organism: Rana kukunoris; assembly: GCA_029574335.1. Classification (NCBI taxonomy): domain Eukaryota; kingdom Metazoa; phylum Chordata; class Amphibia; order Anura; family Ranidae; genus Rana; species Rana kukunoris. Next base: position 464,941,442 of record CM056050.1, read on the forward strand.
ACCCGGAATCCACCCCAGGGTCAGAGATCCAGAATCTCTACAGTCTCCACAACCTATCCAAGGGGGATCCCTCCAGGGACAGCTGAAGCAGCATTGGTGCATGATCTGAGATCCCCCTTGGCAGGATAGAAACCTGTTGGACCTTGGGCAAAAAGGAGCTTCTTGCATATATCAGATCTATGCAGAAATGTCCTATAGGTGGCAGAGTGGCACGTAAAGGAGCTTTTAAGGGAGTGTCCCCACCTATACAAATCCGTCAGCCCATAGGTCTCCGCCCATGCGGAGTGGTCCTAAGTAGAACCCCCCACAGAGGCAAAGCGGTCCAGTTCAGGGTTGGGTGGCATATTGAAATCCCCCCATGAGGAGCACATTATCTGTAGTATACTTGGCAATGAGATAGCCTAGCTTGTGAAGCAATTTAGTTAAAGCAGGAGGAAGTATGTACAAGCCCACCAGCACAATTTATAAACATTCCATCATTGCATGAATTATTACATATAGTCCATCTGGGTCAAGCTCGAGATCCAGGAGTCTAAATGGTAGGGATTTGTGTGCCAGGACACTAACACCTGTCAAAATTAGAATAGGTCGAGTGGTACTGGTGGCCCACCCAGGATTTTTTAAGACTAATGCCGCATACACACGATCGGAAATTCCGACAAGAAAACCATGGATTTTTTCTGACGGAATGTTGGCTCAAACTTGTGTTGCATACACACGGTCACACAAATCTTGTTGGAATTTCCGACCGTCAAGAATGTGGTGACGTACAATGAGCCGAGATCAATAAAGTTTAATAGGCAGTTCTGCTCTTCTGCTTGATTCTAAACATGCATGTTTTTTTGCGCGTTGAAATTGCATACAGACGTATGGATGACCGTCGGAAAAAATAAAGAACCTGCTCTCAATTGTTTGTTGGCGGAAATTCCGACAGAAAAAGTCTGATGGAGCATACAAACGGTCGGAATTTCCATCCAAAAGCTCACATCGGACTTTTCTTGTCGGAAATTCTGATCGTGTGTACGCGGCATAAGGGTCTTTTTCCCAAAGAATGCAAATCAAATACCGATGAATCTTATCCAGCCAGGAGGATGCCTGCTTAGGTGATGTGAAGAAGTACACTTGCTCTCCATCTTGAACCCAGAGTCTGGCCGGGAACAACATGCTATATTTGAGACTTTTGGCATGCAAGTGGGAATGAACGTGGTCGAATTACTTCCGTTGGCATTGTGTTTCGATGGAGTAGTCCGGGAATATTAGTAGCTTAGCGTTTTCATATTCCAGCTTTCCTACAGTGCTAGCCTTTTCGCAGGATTAGATCACGATAACGAAAGTTCAGCAGCTTAAATATGAAAGTGCGTGGGGGTGCTCCCTGTGGCCCCTGACTGGGGGGACCCGATGAGCACGCTCCACCACAAAGTGGGGCGAGAAGGAGGCACAGGGTAGGAGAGAGCGCAGCAGCTTTTCGGTGAAAAGGGTAGTATTATTGCCCTCTGCTCCCTCAGGCAGAGAGACATCCAGCACTATGATATAGCAGGATAAATGATCTGGATGGCGGAGCAGCACTAAAACACGTTTTGCTCCCGTCGTCATCTTGGACACGCCTCCACATTTTTCTATATTAAACCTCATTTGCCATGTAGTTGCCCACCCCGTTATTTGTTCAGATCTACTTGCAAAGTTTCCACATCCTGCGGAGACATTATTGCCCTGCTTAGCTTGGTGTCATCTGCACATACAGAGATTGAGCTGCTTACCCCATCCTCTAGGTTGTTTATGAACAAATTAAACAGGATTGGTCCCAGCACAGCCCCTCTGGGACCCCACTACCCACCCCTGACCATTCCGAGTATTCCCCATTTATCATCACCCTCTGTACTCACCCTTGTAGCCGGTTTTAATCCATGTACTCACCCTATAGTCCATGCCAACTGACCTAACTTTGTACAATAAACATTTATGGAGAACTTTGTCTATGGGCCTTCCATTATGAAGATCAGGGGTGGCAAACACAAGGCCCGCGGGCCGAAACCGGCCCGCCAGACCTTGCCATGTGGCCCGCGCAACGATCGGCAGGTCACCACCTATTTTGTCTCCCAGGCTACATGAGTAAACATCCTTTTATATCAGGCACCCTGTGATTGGGCGTATGGGGGTCATGTGCAGCGTGGGGCTGGCCTATTACGGTTGCTCTTGAAGTCCCGCCTCCGCACATGACCCCTAAACGCCCAATCACAGTGCAGCGGGAAACACTGAACATGGCGGCGGGACTCCTCTGCCTGTCCCTCTGGTGCGGCGCTGTGTGTACAGCGGGCGGAGCTTGGTGGAGATGGGAGCATAGAGGCGCAGTCAGGGTCTGATAGCTGACGTTCGGCTCCTGCCAGGCTGGGACATCGTGGAGCTGGTGGATGGCGCTGGCCTGGCCCTGGCGAGAACACCATGGAGCGAGTGGGTGGATGGCGATGGAGGGGAAGCCACAAGAGCAGAGGTAAGGAGGAGGATGGATCTGCACCAAGCTGTGTGGAGGGTGGTGTGTGTGAGTAGTGCAGGAAGTAGGAGTCGGGTGGGTCAGTGTAGGTGTCAGTCATTGTAGTAGTCAGTGTAGGTGTCAGTTAGGTCAGTGTAGGTGTCAGTGTGTCAGTTAGTGGAATAGTCAATGTAGGTGTCAGGTCAGTCAGTGTAGGTGTCAGTTAGGTCAGTGTAGGTGACCCCATCCTATCCACCCCATCCCGTCACCATCCTATCCACCCCCATCCGGTCACTATCCCATCCCGCCCTCATCCCATCCCACCCTACTCCACTCCATCCTGTCCCCACCCCATCCCCATCACATAGTCCTACACATACAACCGGCTCTTTGAGGGCAACCATACTACTAATGCGGCCCCTGATGATTTTGAGTTTGACACCCCTGATCTAGATGGCAGCTCACCTCCTCATAGAAGGTTAATAGATTGGTATGGCAAGATAGGTGCATCCAATCATGAGAAGAATCTGTCTATGAAGTTCAAGGCTTAATGAGCTCACCAAACTAATTGTGTTTTCCAATTAATCAGTGCTAAGTAGTTACAGGTATTCAAATCAACAAAATGACAAGAGAGCTCAAATTTATGCACCTGTCTAATTTTGTTTTGATGCATATTGCGCATTTTCTGTTAATCCAATAAACCTGATTATAAGTAAGCCTCTCAATATACAAATTAAGATAAACAGAGAGTTAATATAGTACCATCATCCTAAGCATAAGTTTGATCAATCAAATAAACCTAATTTCACTACTGAAATATTACTGTGACCTTCAGTTATTTGATAGATCTAAATGAAATTGCTGATCCAAACACCCAAATATTTATAAATGATAATCTTGGAAATTGTCAGGGGTTCCTAAACTTTTGCATACGACTGTATATAGTCCCTGGGGTTGGGATATTAAACCCCAACCCATCTGGTTGATTTTCACAAGCTCCAGATCTCAAGCAGAATATATCAGTTTACATTGGTGAGATGAAAAATTATTCAGCCACCACCAGCCAACAATTTTGGGGTTTAATACCACTTTCTTGTGTCAATGTTGCTGGTATGGCACCAAATGTTTTATCTAACTTTCAAATTATTTTTAAGAGTTCTTTTACACTACCAACACCCAGGTTTCGGCTGTAAAGCGCTGTTAGTTTTAGCTGCGCTTTACCATCATTTTGCAATGCTTTTCGGGTGCTATCGGGGCACTTTTAGCCCCTGCCAGCGGCTGGGGCACTTTTAGCCCCTGCCAACAAAGTGCTCCCAAAGCCCCGCTGCCGAGGCACTTCAGCGTCACTGCCCATTGATTTAGGAGCGGTGCTTGCAGGACTTTTTTTGACATCCTGCCAGAGCAGCACCCCAGTGTGAAAGCACTCAGGCTTTCACACTGGGATTGCAGATGAGGCTTTTTTCAGGCGGTATATTTAGCACTTAAGCACCTGAAAAACGCTTCCAGTGTGAAAGGGGTATATGGCTACTTTCACACTGAGGCACTTAAGGTGCCTATAAAGCACCTGTAAAGAGCCTCTCCTTTCGCTCCAGTGTGAAAGCCTGAGTGTTGTATGTGCCTACATCAATAGGGAGTCCCGCCCACCTTCCTGTTCTGTCAGTGATACAGTATGGCCCGGCATTGACAGTACGAGCGGGACTCCCGCCCACATTCTTGGCCTATGGGGTGTGTGATACGGTGATGCCCGGCCCTTCCCCGACATTATTGAAGCAGTGGGATCCAGTTCTGCCCACACTGTGGTTATTTCTTTAGCGTTGGGTGTGACCTCCCGTCATCCTCTCTGTCCAGTGAGTGGCTCCTGCCGACCATGTGAATGCAGAGGACAATTCGCTGGCTTTTTCCACGCGGTTTGTACCATGTGGAGGCCCATTTATTTCCTTGTTCCTTTCTACGGAAGATTCCAATTGGCAGTCAGATGCCCCTGAGGACTAAACGCGTCGGGCAAGGTTCATCGCTCCCCACATTGCTTTATTTACGTGATCACATTTTGTATGTTGGTTTTAAATAAACCCATTTGTTTTTGACCTACACTATTGGAGACCCCCTTCTTTTTTTCACATACCATGCTGGGGTCATAGCCACCTACCCTTTCAGTCTGGTTGGGGCGCCAAGAGAAGTTTTCATTGGAGATTCTGGGTTCTTTCCACTATCTGGGCTACAGCTCTGTTGCAGCGCCACAAGGTCCGTTTGGAGTTCCCCACAGTAGATTCCGGGTCTTTGTCACTGTCTGGGCTATACACCATTTTGGTTATCCATGCTTATATGATCCGCTGTCGCTGACATACAAGTCCATCAATTGTGGTAACGGTATTCACTCCTATTGCTTTAGAGAAGATCCTTTTTCAGCACTGGATGTCTTGCATACGGGCCTTTCTATATTCATTGGTTTGAGGAGCACCAATTCATGGTTGTGGATTTACCATCCATTCTTCTTTCTGGGATTCCATGTTGGGATTATATTTGTTTTTAACCCTTACATTCTGTCAGACTTTCATACTTTTTTATTTCATTGAATGATTATGGACAAGTTGGACTTTTTATTTGGTGTCTATTCGAATGATTATTTGAATGGCTTTTTTTTTGTGTGTGCACATCCATTTCACATAAAGCTTAGCGCTACATTTTATCTACCATTACATTAGAATATTTGTCACATTCATATGTAGCAGCTTTAGAACATTTTTGGTTTGTTATTCTTATTGTTTGTGCAATACTTTCCCACATTTCCATTATTCACACTAAACAGCATAAATAGAGGAATGACCGCTGCCAGCTTTTGTATTTAGTGGATGCTGAATACCCAATGGTGCTTGCAGCTGATAAGATGCAGGTGCTATTTTGTCCAAAAAAAAATTCAGTTGCCTCCTTCACAAACTTCATGTGAAAGATTGATTTTAGTCAAATGGAAGGGTGCTGACATGCTGCCCACAGCTTGTATTTTTGGGGTGGAACTCTACTTTAAGTCTCCGTCCACATCTAGGCATCCAGATCAGGGGCAGAATTGTTCCGTTTCTGAATCACAGTAAAATCGCGTAGGCGTTTTGCGGCAACAAAAAATAGGCGTTTTGTCCCGCGATTTTCGGTGACAAAACACGTCGTTTTTTACATTGTATTGTCTGCTATGCGGAACGCCGGAGCCGCCCGATACGCGCGTCGGAAAAGGGTCCGGGACTTGTTTGAATTTTGGCGTTCGGCGTACGGAGATGTGAACGATCTCCATAGAGAATAATGTAAATCCGACGGTCCGGCGTATTGTAGCGTCGGGCGTAGGGCGACAAAACGCCTAGGGGTGAATGCAGCCTAAATCTCCTTAACGCACACGGATAGAGAAAATAAATCTGACAGGTGTTCTAATTCCTCTCCACTCTGTCCAAAAATAAAAATAAAAGGTAGTTATACTCTAATGTGAGACAACAACAAAGCATTCAATAAACATAAGTCACTTCCACTTCACATTTCGGTATTTGCCTGCCTCGCAGTACATGTGTGCAGTAAATGAAACATAAAACCCCTTTTACCATTGTAGTAAAGCCCCTCGTCTAGCTCACTACACAAAGCATCCCGGTACACACACTGCTGGCACGCCAAGCTGGCATCCAGTCACTGGGTTTCGCTTGGCGCCGACAAGACAGCATGAACGGCCCAGCCAATCAGAAGCTCCTAACCAGCAGCTCCGACATCTCACTGGCCACGGCTTTACGCCGCGTAACGTCACGACGCTGGGGGGCTGACGCTCCTGGCGGAAGTACCTTTGAGGTAGTTACCTGTGGGAAGCAGTGGAGCCAGTTTGAGGAGTCCTAGTGTTGAGTCCCGGTGACCGGGGTTGTTGTTCTCCCGCCCTGCCTCGGGAAGCAGGTAAAGTGGAGGGAAGCGGCGAGAGAGGTGTATACGCGCGCCTGCATGTGCCTGGGTTTGTTTGGTGTGGGGGCTCCGCCTCCTTCTCACCCACACACCCCCCACACACACACACTGCTCAGGGCCTTACAGCACAAATGGCAGAGGCCTGGCCACTCACACTGTCCTTTGTCGCTATGAGTGGTTACCGAGCCTAATACAATGCCATTGGTGTGCAAAGAACATCTTCGCGTGGTCTCTGAAGCTTTTGTTGTGTATTGTTATTATGGGAACTGATTCAGTGCTGAGTGCATCCTTTGGTAAAAATAGTTATTCTGATATGTAAAGGATGAACATGTTTACTTGTAAATAATACACCCTTCCTGGCGATTAAAAAGGAAGTAACCCGCTTGGTGTTTTTTTTATTTTATATCTGACTTGCAAAGTAAAGGCATAATGTGCTAGTATGCATTGTATACTAGCACATGATGTGAAATTTACCTGCAAACAAAGTCCTTGTTGTCACCGCTGGAGGGCGCATCCATCTTCACCTTCTTTCTTCCAGGTCTGTGTGTGATTGGCCAGAGCCATGCGGCATCACTCCCGGGGGCATGAGCGTTATTCATGGCACAGGGCTTTGAAGGAACAGCATAGGTGGATGTTCCGTCAGAGCGCATGCACAATGACGTCATCAGCTGCATACACAGTCAATTTCTCCATAAACGGTGCAAGTTTAGAGAATATTTACAGTACCTATAGGCGTCAAATCGTAACAGGAACCAGGTCAGGTTCACCCTTTGAACATGTTACAAGTTACACCCATATTTGCAATGTAACGTATCATATCCAAGCAAACACCAATCTCCCCCTTAGCGCCCCCCTGTGACAGTGGATGGGGGTGCTTCTCCTCCACAGAAGCTGTCACATTTGAAATTGGTGTGGCTGTGCAGGGCTTCACAGTCACATCATTAATTCACAAATTAAGGATGAGCTCAGGTGTGTTCGCAACTCCACATGCCCACCAGGAAGCTGATACTCTGCACCGCTAGTCGCAGGCAGTGAGACATTTCCTGACCCACGGCTGCACAGATTGCGAAATGTCTGTCTACCTGTGATTAGAAGTGTCAACTTCCTGGCAGGCACAGCGCGTTGCGAACACGTCTGAGCTCATCCTTATTAAAGCAGATCTCCACCCTAAAGTGAAGTTCCGCTGATCGGAACCCTCCCCCCTCCAGTGTCACATTTGACACCTTTCAGGGGGGAGGGGGCCCCACTTCCGGCCCGCAGTCTCGGGCAAGACAGGTTTTTCCCGTTGTGTGCTGGGAACTCTCGGCTCCCAGCACACATCGGGAGCCAATCGGCGGGCGCAGCGCGACTCGCGCATGCGCCGTAGGGAACCGGGCAGTGAAGCCGGAGCGCTTCACTTCCTGGTTCCCTCACCGTGGATGAAGGGGGGAGCAGCAGAGAGATGAGCGAACGCTCGTCCTCTGCTGTGGACGCCGCTGGACTTCAGGACAGGTAAGTGTCCTAATATTAAAAGTCAGCAGCTGCAGTATTTGTAGCTGCTGGCTTTTAATATTTTTTTTTTAAGGGGCCATCCGCTTTAACAAACAAAGGTTGCCCTCCACAACGGCAGACAGGCTTGTTGTCTCAATGGACTGCGAGCATGCTAATCGGCGCACTCATTGTCCTTTCACATTTTCCTACAACTCTGAGCCCTGGTTAACGCTTTTGCAATGTAGGAATCACACACGTTTCGATGCGTTGCACTGCATAGCAATCAAACAGCGTCCATGTGATCTACTGCAGGTGTCAATGTTGGATTAACAACATAATTCCAGGATACTGTACTGTACAGACATAAAGGCACCCGGGACAGACCTGAAATATGCGGGACTGTCCCGGGTAATCCGGGGCAGGTGGTCACCCTAGGTGTTCCACATGCACCAGTGTTCACCTAGGCTGAAGCTGGCAGCCCGTATAGGGTAGAAAGCTGGAGGGAGACTGACTTTGCACCCTATATCCACTGATTGCAGGTGCAATGCTCTGCAGGCTCCAGTGTAAAAAAAGAAAATAAAATAAATGCATATTTTTTTTTCCTTCAAAAATATGTACGTTTTATTTTTCCATACAGGTGAACTTGGCCTTTAAAGGATAAGTTCACCTTTTGTAACATTTTTACAATCATGCACCAGCCCCCACTCCCCCTGATCTTCTGTTATGACAGCTAGCAGGGATTTTGAAGTTTAAATTAACTTTTTATGACACCTTTGTAGTTCATTTTCTCTTCCTGTCAGATTGTGTCTGCTTGCCCATAAAATAAATAGATGCACATTTAATTTTTTACCTGCAAAAAAAGTGCATTTATTATTTTTTTCTAAAAAGTGAACTTACCCTTTTAATCTTTTTGTGGACAAAAAAAAAATACACCTTCTAATGCAGAAGGTATGGTTTCTACAGAACGCAAGCACTGAGCTAGGCTGTCATTGAGTTCTGCCACTCCTATTAAACTTGCTGAGTGATGGGGACTAATTACAGGGTAAATGTGCCTTTTTGAAGAGGGCGTCTCAGTGTTTGTATTTGTATGGAAACCTGATAGCCGATGTACAGGGCACTGTACGGGGTACCTGTGGAAGTATTTTTGTTTATTGCGAACAGATGAAGAGGGCTGTGATGGAACTTATTTTGTATGTCTAATTGTGCACCAATCCTTTACTCCAGAGAAATAAAACGAATCGGCCCAGCTTGGTTATCTCTAATGTTGTACACCGCTTCCAGTGGGCTGTTAATGCTAAGGCCCCTGTCACATGGGTGGACCGATTGGGTTCACCTTTCAGTTTTTCAGGTGGACCTGATCAGACCATCCATTGCCCTCCATGGAGTGGTGGATGTTCCTTTACACCCGTTGACATCCGATGCGATCCTGTCCGCTAAAAATGGACAGATGGGGATATATTCCCCATCCATCTGGCAGATTGGGTGACAAACTGGACATGTGTAGAGGTAGACCAATATGGGTTTTTCTCTGGCCGATGCCTATATTTAGAAATTGGGGTAGCTGATGGCCGATATATGATGCCGATTTATTTTAGGCCGATTTAAAAAAAAAAAAAAACTCACCCACTCCACTCCTTCCTGCTTACTTCGGTCACTCTAGCACACACTTGATGTTGTCAGTACAAGTGGCACTGGTTGGGAACCGGCAGGTGGCACTGGTTTGGAACTGACAGATAGTACTAGCAGGTGGCACTGGTTTGGAACTGACAGATGGCACTAGCAGGTGGCACTGGTTTGGAACTGACAGATGGCACTAGCAGGTGGCACTGACAGGTGGCACTGGTTGGGAACTGACAGATGGCACTAGTTTGGGACAGATGGCACAGTCAGACGGCACTGGCAATTGGAACTGGTTGGCAGTGGCAGGTGACACTGGCACTGACGTGTGGCACTGATTGGCTCTGGCTGGTGGCACTGATAGGTTTCACACTAAGCCGAGTGTAACTGTGTGAAACTAACAGAGAAGCAAGAGAGGACCTGTCAGCTTGATGTCGGGGGTGGGCAGGACCCAGCAGCTAAATTACACTAGCCAATGATTGGGCTGGTTTAGAAAGGGGGCAGGGCCACATACACGTAGCGGCCCGCCTGGATTCCATCCCATTGGCTGGTGTAATATAGCTGCTGGGTCCCACCCACCCCCGACATCAAGCTGACAGCTCCTCTCTCTCTCTCCTCTGTTAGTTTCATACAGTTAGGCCGCGTACACACGGCAGAGAACCTCGACGGGCAGAACACATCGTTCCGCCCGTCGAGGTTCCCTGCCGGCCGTCGAAATCGGCGACCTGCCCGTCGGGAATGGCAACCAGCCATTCATCCAGGCGGGCCGTCGAGCAAATAGAGAGCGTGCTCTCTATTTCTGCTCGACGGGCTTCCCGACGGGATGCTCGCCGAGAGCGTACACACGGCCGAGGTCCTCGCTGGAATGCAGCTTCCAGCGAGGTTCTCGCTGGTTTCCAGCGAGAACCTCGGTCGTGTGTACGCCGCCTTACATTCGGCTTAGTGTGAAACCTGCCAGTGTCACCGCATTCTGTGATTAGACCAAGGATGGTCTTGTTTGTTTGTTCCTCCTCTCCCTTTGTCCAATTACAGAATGCACAGTATTCTGTGAATAGCAGCAGTGCCAAGTGAGCGACCCCAACCCCTGTGTTTACTATGTAAAAGGGAAGCCCCTTGGCACAGGACTGGGAAGATTGCAGTCATCACTAGCCACAGTGATTGCTACCTTCCAAAGCAGTTCCTCGGGTATGGGATATACATTTTTATTTGGTTCGGGCTGCTATGCAATAAAAATCATACCTAGACTTAAGCTTTAAAGAGGGACTTTGCCCCCCCCCCCCAGGGTTATTTTTACATTTAATTCTGTCTTAAAGCAGCAGTAAACCGACGAAACCCCCCCAAAAAACAAAAACCTGCAAATCTATAGATCAATGTGCTAGTATGTGTCTCGTACTAGCACATTATGAAATGTTTACGTTAGAATGAGGCTCCTGCAGCTCACTTGGTCACCCTTGACGGGCCTGACATGTTCCCTCTGTGTTTCTTCCAAGCTCATGCTGTGAGCGGCTGGTGCCTTGATGACGCCACTCCAGCGCATGTGCACAGAAGTTCTTTGTTCTGGCACGAGCCGCCGGACCTTCAGGGCACAAGTCCCGCTGATGTCAGCAGCTGCATGAAGGCTGAATATCTCCTAAACCGTACCAGTTTAGGAGAGATTCATTTTACCTACAGGTAAGCCTTTAATTTAGGCTTACCTATAGGTAAAAACGACCAAGCATGCAATACAAATGCTTTAAATAGACTCAAATAATATCCTTGCATGTCCAGCGAATCAAGCATTGTCCCGCTGTGATCCACCCCCCCCCCCCCCCTACTGCAAACCGAGTTCTGCACCACCATCTTCCTTTCTGACCTCATCTGGAGTTGGCTGTCTCTTCTGGGTTTTTTACAAAAAATAAAAATAAATTGTAGTCAAGGTCTCTTGTAAATTAGTAGGGGGGGGGAGCTCTCTATGGCGATAAATTGGCATTTCTTGTGCTGAATTGATGATCTGTTGACTGATATTGCAGGGACAGGTTAGATTCTTGGTCAGGTTTTTGTTGCTGTTTGTTTCTCTGTTGTTGAGATTTTAGGAAGTGAGGGCAAATCTTTATCTAGGACACAGACAAGTTATCCTGGATGGATAGATTGGGTCAAAAGAAAAGCTTACATAGAGTAATTTTTTTTTTTTTAAATGTAACAAATATGCTCACATTTATAGAGAGCATAACAAGCATATCTTTCACAAATTCTTGGTAATCTTCTGTGACCGGACTGGCAATATGAGCATTAGAAAACCCCTGGCTGCTGCGCTCCTCCACCTTACACACATTAACTGAAACAGAAAAAGCTGTGTAGGAAGCTTAAAACTGTCTGAGGAACAGCTAAACTCTGCCACTAAGCTGAGGTTGTGGAAGAGCGTTTCATGTCGCAGGTCATACGCCATGGCAAGACTGAGCGCAGCAACAGGACACAAGGTAGTTTATACTGCATCAGCAAGATCACTAGAGAAAAAGAAAAGAAAGGGGGGAGCACCGACCTAGTGCATTACCACTAAAATTCTAATAAAAACAATGGTCTTACTCACAATAAGAGCTGAAATTAGCGCTTTTCAGACAGCTAGGAAATGGACCCAAATTTATTCTGCAGCAGGGCAACGACCCCAAACATACAACCAATGTCATTAACCACTAGCCGACCAGCCGCCGTGGTTCCTACGGCGGCAGGTCGGCTCTCCTGGGCGAGAGCCCGTAGCTCTACGTCGGGACTTTCGCGGCCTCTAGGGGGCGCGTGCGCGCCGCCGGCGGCCCGCGCGCGCTCCCCGCTCGCCCCCGAGTCCGGCGCGCGTGCCCGGCGGGCGCGATCGCCGCCGGGCACGCTCGCTCATTACAGAGCGGGGAACGAGAGCTGTGAGTGTAAACACACAGCGCTCGTTCCTGTCAGCGGGGGAAACGCTGATCTTCCGTTCATACAGTGTATGAACGGAAGATCAGTGATTCCCCCTAGTGAGTCCACCCCCCCCATACAGTTAGAACACACTTAACCCCTTCCCTGCCCCCTAGTGTTAACCCCTTCACTGCCAATGGCATTTTTATAGTAATCCAATGCATTTTTATAGCATTGATCGCTATAAAAATGCCAATGGTCCCAAAAATGTGTCAAAAGTGTCCGATGTGTCCGCCATAATATCGCAGTACCGAAAAAAAACGCTGATCGCCGCCATTACTAGTAAAAAAAAAAATATTAATAAAAATGCCATAAAACTACCCCCTTTTTTGTAAACGCTATAAATTTTGCGCAAACCAATCAATAAACGCTAATTGCAAATTTTTTTATTTTTTTTTTTCTACGAAAAATACGTAGAAGAATACGTATCGGCCTAAACTGAGGAAAAAAAATGTTTTTGTTATATCTTTTTTGGGGATATTTATTATAGCAAAATGTAAAAAATATTGCATTTTTTTCAAAATAGTCGCTCTATTTTTGTTTATAGCGCAAAAAATAAAAACCGCAGAGATGATCAAATACCACCAAAAGAAAGCTCTATTTGTGGGAAAAAAAGGACGCCAATTTTGTTTGGGAGCCACGTTGCACGACCGCGCAATTGTCAGTTAAAGCGACGCAGTGCCGAATCACAAAAAGTGCTCTGGTCTTTGGACAGCAATATGGTCCGGGGCTAAAGTGGTTAAGAACTATCTTCAGCGTAAAGAAGAGGAAGTCCTGCAAGTTAGTTTATGCTTTTGCCTCCACAGTGCCCTGATCTCAATATCATCAAGTCTATCTGGGATTACATGAAGAGACAGAAGGATTTGAGACAGCCTACATCCACGGAAGATCTGTGGTTAGTTCTCCATTATGTTTGGAACAACCTACCTGCCCGAGGTCCTTCAAAAATGGTGTACAAGTTTACCTAGAATAATTGATGCTGCTTTGAAGGCAAAGGGTGGTCACACCAAATATTAATTTTATTTAGATTTCCCTTTGTTCATTTACTTTCGGTTTTGTTAATTGATAAAAAAAAAAAAATATTGACACTACACTATATCTGATAGCACTCTTTATTTACAGCCCCCCCCCCCCATATCTGCGAAAAAGTTTAGCACAGTAGTGTATCTTTACCAATCCTGCTATATTGGGGCTGCATTTGTTTTTTTCTTTATTTTCATCTAGTGGTCTAGCAACATTTTTTTTTATTTTACATTTGGGATACAGGTTTTACAAAAGTTGACCATTGTAAGCACCCCTGTCGGTGTTAAATGATTTGTCTCTACCTTCCACTTTTGCTAGACAGCTGGTCTGTTAAAGCAACAGACTTACTGGCCAGATCACCACGTAAAACCGAACAAAAAGCATTAAAATGCAGTTAGCTCCCACATCTAAGAATTGGTAAGCTGCAATGTTTTTGTTTTGTTTTGGGGTTTAAAGCTACTTTAACAGTCTTCATTGCTAGATTGAAGCCTCATCTCCTGAGAGATAACAGCTAGCCTGTAGGTTCCCTTAAATCCATTTCTAATTATTGCCCTTTTACTGAGAAGACAAGTTCACTTTTTAAATTGTTATTAACAGGAGGTTAATCTTGCGTTACTCTGGAAACATTTTGGTTGCCTAGTCACAGATTGTCCAGTGTTATCCCTGGCAGACACTTACATAAATCCTTCTGGTTATTGCTTAGTTAAAAGGAATTGGATGAAATAGGCTAGGTATTAACTCGGGTAGCTGAAATGATCAAAAGTAAATCTTAGCACCATCCATTTGTTTGTAACTAGTTACAGAATTGGAAAAATGTCTACATAACATGTGTTTTTAAAGTGCAATAACAAATAAGGCCCCTTCCACACAGGGACAGATCCGCTTGCAGTGTTCCGCCAGCTCAGCGGGAGATCTCTACGCTGAGGCGGCGGATGACAGGTCCCTCTATGCTCACTGAGCGGGGAGGGGATTGTCCAGCGCCGCTGTCTCCTATGGAGAGATCGGATGATCATCAGATCACACCCGATCCGCCATGGACGTGTCGCCAAACGCCTAATTTTATCAGATTGGATCGCGTCAGATGTCAGCGGACATGTCACCGCTGACATCCGACGCTCCATAGAGAAGAATGGGGCAGCCATTCAGGTCTGCCAAAAAAAACTGACAGGCGGACCTGAACGGCCCGACCGTGTGAAAGGGGCCTCAAACAAAACCCAGCATGCACCCTCCGATTTTGTGCATGAGCAGTGTGGTGCAATCTTGGTCAGCTTGGCATGACCATGATTTTCTATAGATGCCAATGTTACTGGAGCCGTACCATGCCAAGCTGACCAAGATCTCCCATGAGCCAATACCAAACCGTAAATTATGTATTGTGCCGCGGCCCCTAAAGGAGGAAGTGAAATTAGATGTAGGCATAAATTGGGTAAGTCAACAGAAACAATAAATTGCCAATTCATTTTAAAGATGCACGTTAGTCCTGCATGGCGAGGAGTGAAAAATGTGGGTAGAACTCAGCTTTTAAAGTGGTTGTAAACCCATTATAACAACTTTATGCTACAGGTAAGCCTACATTAAGGCTTACCTGTAACTATCCTGGATATCTCCTAAACCTAGACGGCCACTTTAAGTGGCAGCAACTTTGTCGCAAACGAAAGATAAAATAAAAAGCCAGGCTGTAGAAGAAGTGTAATGATGCTTACCCTTATTGCTAGTGACTCTGTTACTCAATCTCTTGCCTTCAGAAATCTCCCTTTCCTTGTTTCAGAAGATTCCTTACTATTGAAGAGGCATGTAGTCTGCAGAACAAAGGTGATCTTGTTTTGGTTATGGGTCTGAAAAGGGACTCCTATATTTTCTCAGTCAAAAACCCTTTAAATCAGTGGTTCTCAACTCCTGTCCTCAGGACTAGAGGTCAACCGATATTGTTTTTTCTCTGGCCGATGCCGATATTTAGAAATCTGGGAGGCTGAAGGCTGATTTTTTTTGGTGGCGCTGGCTCGTGGCACTGGATGGCACTAATTGGCACTGGAAGATGGCACTAGCAGAAGGCACTTATTGGCACTGGCAGGGTGCACTGGATGGCACTGAAAGATGGTACTAGCAGATGGCACTGATTGGCAGGTGGCACTGATTGGCAAATGACACTAATTGGCACCGGCAGGTGGCACTGGGTGGCAATAGTTAGCACTGGTTGGCATTGGCAGGTGGCACTGATGGCTTTAGGTGGCACTGGATGGAGGGTGGCACTAATTGGCACTGGGGGGGTGGCACTGGTATTGGGAGTGGCATTGGCAGATGGCACTGGATGGCAAGTGGCACTAATTGACACTGGCAGGTGGCACTGGCGCAAAAAAGTGTCACCCCCGCTCAGTACAGACCCTCTCTCCCACCAGTATAGACACCCCCCCTGCCCCCTGTAGTACAGATACCAGAGAGCGGTGTGTGTCCCACGAGCGCGGGCCCCTCCTCCTCTGTTGGCGTAAACAGAGAGGAGGGCAGCCTTCGCTGGGTGTACCAAGATGGCCACGGTTCCGGAGCTAAGCCGAAAGCCACGGTCTTTCCTGATGCTGTGACCACGGCGGCAATCCACAGATTGCCGCCACGGTCACAGCATTAGGAAAGGCCGCGGCTTCGGCCTAGCTCCGGAACAGTGGCACCGCTAGCGGCCATGTAAAATATCGGCCTAATTTGGATAAAAATTGGCCGATACCGCATTCTCCAAACGGCCAAATAACGGTCGACCTCTACTCAGGACCCACTAACATGCCAGATTTGTAACATAACTGAAATACATCAAAGGTGATATCATTTGCTGCTCAGGGATTGCAGTATTGTAGTCTGCATCTCCCCCAGGGTAATACCAGGAGTTGAGAACCACTGCTTTAAATGGTTTCATATATTCAACAGTTTTTGGCATAATGTTCCACATTCATACTTTTTAATTACCAGTCCCAGAAACAATTTTCAACTGTCTTTTGTTATCACTTTTACAAGAAGATGCGCTTAAAGTGATTGTAGACGACCCAAAACAACCCATTCAGTTTAAAATGCATTTGAAAGGCAAAACATTTGTGTATAGATTTAAAAAAACATACGTAACTAAACCATCCAGCTTCCATACTGGGCCAATTCTGGCATTCCTCTCCTATATGTAAAAATCATAATTTTGTATTTATTTTTGCTCAAAAAGTACTCGAGACCCCCAAACATCTATTTTATTATTTGTGCTCGCCGATACCAATTACCGATATTGACCACAACCTTTTTGTTTATATTAGGGTTGTACCGATACTATACTCGGTATCCGGACCGATACCGAGTATTTGCGGGAGTACTTGTACTCCCGCAAATACCCCCGATACCGAAATAGAATACATACCCCCACCCCCCCCCCCGCCGCCATCGCCGCTGCTACCACCGTTACCGCCGCCGCAAAGCCGCCGCATACTGCCGTTAATCCTGGTACATGACAGCGGCGAGCATTACAAGCATTCGCTTGTATACTTGTAAAGCCGGCGCCGCCATGTATAGACACTACCCCTCTCGTGATTGGACGGATCCATCCAATCACGAGAGGGGGAGTGTCTATACATGGCAGCGTGGGCTTTAGAAGTATACAAGCGAAAGCTTGTAATGCTCGCCGTTGTCATGCACCAGGATTAACGGCGGTATGCGGCGGCTTTGCGACCCATCAGGTATGGGGGGACAGGACATGTCTGCAATATGTGGGGGACATACAAGGCTGCAATATGTGGGGGACATACAAGGCTGCAATATGTGGGGGACATACAAGGCTGCAATATGTGGGGGACATGTTTGCATTTGGGGACACATTTAAAAAAGTATCGGTATTCAGTATCGGCGACTACTTGGAAAAAAAGTATCGGTACTTGTACTCGGTCCTAAAAAAGTGGTATCGGGACAACCCTAGTTTATATTCAGCTGTCCGCAATAATAGAAAATGTTTAAAAGTTATTTTACAAATGAAATGTGTGTTTTTTTTTCTCCCGCTTTTTTTTTCAATGTGAAACCTGTGTGTTTAATAAAAACCAACTTTTTGGTTGCTATAAACTGACTTAAAGCGGAGCTCCACCCGCATTTTTTTTTTTTCAAAGTCGGCAGCTACTAACAGTGTAGCTGCTGACTTTGAATAAGGACACTTACCTGTCCTAGGCGCCCTCGCTGACGTCCCCCGCCGATGCCGATCCTCGATCCCGGCACCGCCATCCACAGTCAGGGAAACAGGCAGTGAAGCCGTGCGGCTTCACTGCCCGTTTCCTACTGCGCATGTGCGAGCAGCGCAGCGCTTTGTGAATGGTCCGGCTGCTTTCTGGGATACACACAGTTCCCAGAATGCAGCGCGGCCCATTCACAAGAAGACACCGAGAAGAGGAGGAGGAAGAAAACCACACCGCGGATCATGAGGGCAGATTCGGGACTTCCGCATAGCAACAGCCTATTTAGGGTGAGTATTTTTTTTTTTTTTCCATTTAATTTTTTTATTATTTATTTTTTTAGATATTTGAAAAAAAAATAAAAAATCAGGGTGGAGCTCCGCTTTAATTTACAGACCGAAGTTTATCCCTTTTGATCTGTAAATGAACAGAAAGATACAACATTTCTTTTTTTTGTCTTTCAGCGCTGAGCAATGTTTCTGCTGGCTGTTTATTTTTTATTTATTTTTTTGACGCTTTAAAAAGGTTTACTGGTTACCAGTTTACCGTTACAACGGTATTTTTTCTAGAATTATTGCTTTCGCTCTAACGTTCTCGGTGATACCTCATGTGTGCTTTGAACGCCGTTTACATATGCGGGCGTGACCTACGTATGCTTTTGCGTGCGAGCATGGGTGGATGGGGGCGATTTAACATTTACCGTATTTATCGGGGTATTGCGCGCTCCGGCGTATAGCGCGCACCCCTAAAGTGGACCCGCATTCCTGTGGAAAAAAGATTTTTGTACTTACAGTTTTGGTGTTTTGCGCTGCGTCCATCGGCGGCCTCGTCGGGTCCGGCGTCCGTCTGCGGCTTCGGGTGTCCTTCGTCGGGTCCGGCGTCCTTCTGCGGCGTCCTCCCCGCTTTCCCGCGCCAAGTTTGAATACTGCGCCTGCATATACCGAGCGCAGTACACTCGTGTATAGTCGGGCAGGCTCGGCTACTCTCACGTCCTGTACGTCCAGGACGTGAGTGCGAGAGGAGCCGAGCCTGCCCGACTATACACGAGTGTACTGTGGTCGGTATATGCAGGCGCAGTATTCAAACTCGGCGGGGGGATCGACGTATATCGCGCACCCACGATTTTGCCCTGATTTTCAGGGCAAAAAAGTGCGCGGTATACGCCAATAAATACGGTATTTATTTTTTGTGTGTATTTTTATTCCTATTACAAGGAATGTAATCATCTCTTGGAATAGGAATGACAGGTCCTCTTTACAGAGAGGTCTGGGGTCTATAATTCCCCACATTTCTCCTCTATGCTGGAAAGCCTGACATAAAAATAAAATGGATCTTGGGCTTTCCAGCAAAAAAAAATGCAGTGTATACATCTTCCAGTGACGGCAGTCATGCCACTTCTGGCCTCCGAGGGTCCTAGAGATGGTCTTCGGCCATTCATTCTCTGGCTCCCATCCCACTGCCTTTAAAAGCAATCAAGCAGCTAAACAGCAACTAAGATGGATTAACATGTGAGGGAATCGCCGGATGATAAAAAAAAGATATCTGGAATGATGCCTGTAGCTACAGGTATCATTCAGATATCTCCACTCAAAATCCAGGATGTCATATGATGTCCTACGGGCGGGAAGTGGTAAATAAGCGATCCCATACCCTCTGTTCTCAGCTACATGGCTGTGGAGGGGGGTATCAGGACAAGTCTGATCATTAAAGCATAGCACGCTCAGTTCCCAGCATAGTTAGAGATCTGACTATGGTGTGTTCTCCTGCTTAGTGTGGTCAGTTTTTGAGTAAAACAGAGGGACTGCCAGGAACACCAGGGATTTCACATAAAGAAAGCAGTACAGAGAGAACAGGATAGATTTTCATACAGGTACATGGTACATCAGGCACATATCAGGAATATAAAATGTTGGTTTACATAATCTTTAATGTCAAATCTCACTCAAATGTAAGCTCTAACCAGCAGGCCCCTCTTATGCCTCCTGTATTGAATTGTATTGTAACTGTAAGGTCTGCCCTCATGTTGTAAAGCATTGCGCTAACTGGTGGTGCTTTATAAATTCTGTATACTGTAATAAAAAATGCCTCTGGTCTCAACAATTAATGTTTTCATGCCATGGTCCTTTGAGCCATGACCTAAATTTCTAATTGTCGCATTTCCCTGTGGGTTAATTCAACACGAAAAACTTTTATTCTAAAACCTAAGAATTCCCCCCATGATCAACAAATTATTATGCCTTTTGGTTTTTATTATTTGTTCTTTTTACAGTCGCCCTACTTTTTTTCTTGTTTTGAGGCTTTTTTTGTAACAGTTATATAAATGGGTGGATTATAGAGTAGGCCAGATGTTTATCACATTGTATAAACAGAAGAAGTTACATGTGCGCTCATGTTCGCATTTCTGTTTAATGTTTTCTTATTAACAGCCTGAACAAATCCGTAATTCATATATGATATTGCTAATTAGAGCTTTGTGTTATATCATTCCTGGATATCCTTAACCACTTAAAGACCGACATGTTAAACCCCCATCTTACCCAGGCCATTTTTCAGTATTTAGTGCTGTCGTACTTTAACCACTTACTGACCGACCGACCGCCGTTGTTATACGTCGGTACTTTGACACTAAATAACATTGTTATGGCAGAAGATAGCTGCCATAACCTCGGTGTATTTAAAAATGGCAGACGGTCCTCTTTCAGATAAAAGTGGTCTCTGCAGTGGCTTCGCCTCAAGACCACTTTTATCAGGAATGGGAGAGAGCCCCCTCCCGCCGCGTTCCGGTCATCTCCACAGCTTACCAGAGCCTTCAGTAGCGACGGAGACGATTGGCCTTTTCCCCTGTGAGGCTGGAAGTCGAGTAAGGGAAAGATGGCCCACACTCTACTCCATACCATTGGATGACGGACGCAACGTCACTTCTGCCCAGTGGTTTTAAAGAACAATTGTTTTTATTGCATTTTAGTGTAAATTTGAGATTTGAGGTCTTTTTTTTTTTTTTTTTCACTGTAAAGAGATCTGAGGTCTTTTTGACCCCAGATGTCACATTAAAGAGGTCCTGTCATGCTTTTTTTTCTATTACAAGGGATGTTTACATTCCTTGTAATAGGAATAAAAGTGATCAAATTATTATTTTTTTTTTAAATGGACAGTGTAAAAGTAAAAAGCGCCCCATCCCGCCGAGCTTGTGCGCAGAAGCAAACGCATATGTAAGTAGCACCCGCATATGAAAACAGTGTTCAAACCACACATGTGAGGTATCGTTGGAGCGAGAGCAATAACTCTAGCACTGTATCCTCTGTAACTCAAATCTGGTAACCTGTAGAAACATTTAAACTTCGCCAATGAAGATTAAGTGCCAATGTTTGTCGCCAGTCCACAAGCGGGCGCGGTTTTAAAGCATGAAATGTTAGGTTTAAATTTACTCTAACATTATCTTTCACAATCTAGAAAAACTTTGGGCTAACTTTACTGGTTTTAGTTTTGTGTTTTTTAAATTTAAAGTGTATTTTTTCCAAAAAATTGCTCTTGTAAGACCGCTGCACAAATATGGTGTGACATGGGGCCCTTTCACACCAGCGGACCGTATGTCTGTCTGTTTTTTCATCCATCTGTTTATGGATGAAAAAGGGACATGCATGTATCCCTATGGGATAGCGGGTGTTGGAGGATTAACATCCGCCGACATCCGATCTCATCGGTCGCCGCTATGCTCCGTTTCTGCAGTCTGAGGAAAATCCTTCTTTTTTTTCTGTCTCTCGGGTGGAGGAGCCGTCATCTTCAGGAAGTGAAGCCGTGCGGCTTCACTTCTGGTTCCCTACTGCACAAGCGCGAGTCATGCTCTTCTGGGACCTGTGTCTCCCAGAAGACAGCAGGGGACGGGGACTGAGGAGGTGCAGGACGTGGCATAGGTTGCCGAGGCGACCTTTGCCCAGAAATGGGAGCAAATACCCTGATTACGCAGATAACTGCTCCCCTGAAAGGTGACACCGGAGCGGGAGAGCATTCTGAAAATCGAAAGTTCAATTTTTGGGTGGAACTCGGCTTTAAGTTTGGTCTGTCGGCTGGCACAAAACCACAGGTGTGGCGACGTCACCATCTCTCTTGTATCCCGATGGATGAGTTTGTTTGGTGTTTAATGTATGTGAGGTCTGTTGCTAAATACCCAAAAAGTTTTCCAGAAAGAATTAACTAAAATTAAAGATGGTACAGCGCTCCCCTATTGATCATAAAGTGAAAAAAAATAATATATAAACCCTATATGTGACTCTGCTGTGATGGGTATCAATCCAATAGGTGAAAAAATGTATAGGAAAAATTATTTAGAAAAAAATTGATATTGGAAATACAAATCAAGTGAAAACTCGCCTTACTCTTATGCGCTCACCTCCAGGCACCTGGTAGGATTCAGGACCACTCAGGACTATTTCAAGCACCTCTAGAGGATATAACCATTTGCTAACTAGAGGATTTATACACCCCTTAAGGGGGAAGGTGCATGGTGACCTGTATTGGGTCCAAAGTGGAGGTGAGCGCATAAGCCTGAAGGTGGAGGGACACTGACGGTGTTTGCGTGCCAGCACTTTACTATCTAATTCTTTGGATGTTTATGGACTGTATTGTTATAACCACCTAGATATACCAGATATTGGTTTCTGCACACAAACTCTGTTGTCACAGTGGTGTTTCACTACATTACTACCACTACTAATTATATAAATATATATATTATATTATATGGCCCTGGAGCACTAGGACAGTGGAAACACCCATAAAATGACCATGTATTTGAAAGCAAATACCCCAAGGTATTTTCACCTCAGGAGGCATGGCAAGTTTTTGGAACATGCAAAAAAAAAAAGTTAAGTGTGTTCTTTACACACAATTGTCAGTTTATAAGATATTTTTTCACACAGTCAATCTCCGTGAGAGGAAATTATGGTACAAAGGCCGTATTATATTGTATGATCGCCGTGATTAGTCACAGCTTTCACATTGTACAGTGCCGAAAAATTGTACCAAAGGAGGTATAAATACACCTTCCCCGTCCAGGGAAACCACCGCCCAGCCTTTTATTTGCAATGCTCAGGCAGGAGTAATTTAACAGAAATAAAATTGATTTGTTATATTATTCTTTGGCTGTTTTAAGTATTACCATTTTTTTTTCCCCACCCCATTTGTCTTTTTTTCTTCTAGATCATATGTGATTTTTTTATATGGATATTTAAACATTCCATTAATTGTAATTAGTTTGGTCAATGGCGTTCAAAAGCTGTTTCTTCAGATATGCTTTTGATAAGGTTGCTTGGCGTTTTGTGTACTTAAAGCAGAGTTCCACCCATTTAAAAGTCAGAAGCTACAAAAAGTGTAGCTGTTGATTTTAATAATCGGATACTCACCTGCCCACGTTCCAGTGATGCGTGCGACCGAAGCCCCGCTCCTCTCCCCCTTCTCTCTGTGGTGCCGGCATCACTAATGTGGGTAGTTACTTACTGCGCATGCGCTAGCTACGGTGCACACTGATTGACTGGGCAATCTTCTGGGACCTGTGATGTGTCCCTGAAGATTGCATTGAGTGAGGGGGCGTGGTGAACTTCCTTCAGGCACAACGGAACCCCCGGGAGGAAGTGCCTCTAAAAGAGGGTATCCCCCCCCCCCCAAAAAAAAAATAAGACATGCCAAATGTGGTCACCGTCACTTAAAGTGGAAGTTCTATTTTTGGGTGGAAGTCGGCTTTTAACTGGTTAAGGACCGCCGCATGTACATTTACGTCAGCAGAATGGCACCGACAGGCACATCACACACACATATATATATATATATATATATATATATATATATATATATATATATATATATATATATATATATACGTTGGTGCCTTGAGGGTGTTCGGGGGTCCGATTGCCCCCCCCCGTACTTACGGCGGTCCCTGTAGCTGGCCGAGCGATCCGGGATGAGGGGGCGGCTATTCGATTTTGTCCGCCCCCTCCGGATCGCTCTCAGCCAATCCGCGCGCTCCCCCGCCCTGTCACTTCCTCCTCCTGTGTAAACACAGGAAGGAGGAAGCGATGTGATCTCTCCCCTCAGCGTTTTTTTCAACCACCGCTGAGGAGAGATCATATCGCACAGTAAGTCTGCACTAACACTACACTGACACACACTACACATAGTCACATTAACCCCTTGCGATCGCTCCCCCCTGTCACAGTGTCACTGAATGCAGTAATCATACATGTATGATTACTGTATTTAGTGTCAGTGTGACAGTCAGTTAGTGTTAGGTTCAGGGTAGCCCCCGTACCCCCCCTAATAAAGTTTTAACCCCTTGATCACCACCCTAGTTAACCCTTTCACTCCCTATTGCCAGCGTCACTAAGCAATCATTTTTCTGATCGGTGTATTAGTGTCGCTGTTCCCGCTAGGTAGCTAATTTTTTTATTTCTTTCTCGTACATCACGGGACACAGAGCGGCATATTCATTACTATGTGGGTTATATGGAGTACCTTCAGGTGTGGACACTGGCAATCTCAAACAGGAAGTCCCCTCCCTATATAACCCCCTCCCCTAGAGGGAGTCCCTCAGTTTTTTCGCCAGTGTCTTAGGTGTTGGTCACGGAATAGCTTTGCTCCACATTCTTGGGATTAAGGGCGGGCTAACCGGATCTGTCCAAGGAGCCTCAGTGCCAAAGTGGACAGTACCCGGGCCCCAAACCGTGGGGTTTTGCCTATAATGCTCCTCTTTGGAGGGCTGGACCCTGGGCCCAGGACTTGGAGTTTGTAAAAACCATAAGTTCCTGTTTGCCAGGGTGCTATATAGGTCCAGGACAGTGGGTACCTTCATAGGACCCCAGGGCCTGAAGGTCTACTACGCTACCCACGGAGATGGAAGAAGATTGGATCAGTTTGCTGGACAAACATCCTGCAGCATGGAGCAGGTAAGGGGGGGCCTGCGGGACTTGGTTCGACAGCAGGCTCTCCGGGGTAACCTAAAAGGGGGGACAGCCTAAGTATGCTCTGCATGGGCAACCTTGCTCACTATGTCTAAGAGAGACAGGATGACACCTTTTTCCCCCATCACTAGGTTCCCCTGTCTAAGAATGTGTTGCTAGCTAACCTGCTGCTTTCTTCCTAGGGCTAGTAAGGATCCCTAGGGGCCTTTTGGAGAGTCCTACCTGGCCGGGGGTTTGAATCTGCCGCCTGTTTCTGCAGTCCTGGATCTCCAGCAGCGCGGCTCCTCCATGTTCCTCCTGTTTCCGGACGTTTTTCGCGCCGTTCAGACAGGAGGGCGGGGGGGGCGTGCCTGCGGCGTCATACAGGGGCGCGCCTTGTGCTGTTATAGATCAGCAGGCATTGTCAGTGCTCAGTCTGAGGCTGATTTTCAGAAGGAGAGGACGCAGAGCGGCAGAACAGTGACTCCCGGTGGCGGAAGAGGGGTAGTACATGCTGGACTTTTGTTCCAATGCCTTTTTTGTTAAGCCAAGAAATTCCCCTTTTTGCAGCAGGTTGGAGGCTGGCAAACTAAGTTTGGGGTCACTGTATGTTTTAAAAAAGAAAATATATATAATATATATTTAAAAAAAAAAAAAAAAACATACGGGATCCCATCAGTTTTTGGGCATTAGTGATCTATTGTCCCCTAAGCTCTGGTTTTGTACTCCTGGCCACTACAGTCTGTTGTGTGGGCGGAGTCCCTCGATTTTGTATTATGGCTTCCAAAGGTTCGGGGTCAAAGGGTACAAAAAAGACCAAAAAACAAAGGGGTTCCCCTTCTGATTCTGATGATATGCCGATACTTTCCCCGCAACTTATTAACATAAAGAGCGCCTTGGATGAGCCATTAGGGGGATCTGGTGCGGAGGCTGGCCCAGATCAGCCCAGCCCTGTGTTTATCACAGAGGAGATGCTAGCCGTATCCCTAGGGGGGCTAGAAGAGAGAATAGCAGCATTGATCGCTAGAGCTATTCCTGGTAAGAAACGGGTTAGATCCCCATCACCAAGAGGTGTATCCTCAGATGCTGAGATTCTCTCTCCGGAGGAATTGGAATCACAGGAGGATCAACTAGACCTGAACCAAGAGGGTTCAGGGATTGAGGGGTCTGCCTCGGAGGAACCATTTTCAGACTCCCAGACAGAAAGACTGTGGGTACAGTCTTTGACGGACATGGTCCGCTCGGCATTTAGTTTACCATTGCCAGAGCCTCAGGTTCCTCCGGTATCCTCTCTGGGCTCTTTGAAAGCTCCGTTAAGCAACGCAGTTTTTCCGGTCCATCCTCTTTTGGAGGAATTGATCTTTCGGGATTGGGTACGGCCGGACAGGATTTTTCTGCCACCGAAAAGATTTGCGGTCATTTACCCCATGGAGGAAAAATTCTCCAAGAGGTGGAGGCTCCCAGTAGTGGATGCAGCCATCTCATGTGTGAATAAATCACTAACTTGCCCGGTGGAAAACATACATATGTTTAAAGATCCGGTTGATAAAAGGTTAGAGACACTTTTAAAAGCATCCTTTGCTACGGCAGGAGCAGTGGTGCAGCCAGCTGTGGCTGCGATTGGTGTTTGTCAGGCGTTAAAAGACCAGACAAAGGAAATGTTAAGGGACATGCCTACCCAACAAGCAGAAGAGTTTTCTGACATTCCCAGAGCTCTGTGTTTTGCTGTAGATGCTATAAAAGATTCCATCCAGCAGGCCTCTCGTTTATCACTATTTTCTCCCTCGTCTTCCAGGACGGCACTGTGAGAGTAGACTGGCTCACCTGACAGGAAACACAATCAAAAATGAAGTTTAAAAGGCCCCACCCCTCCCGTGTGCCTCAGTTCTGATTGTGTTTCCCTTTCAGCGAAACGTTTATTTTTTTCTTATGACCTAAAGCCTGGGGCTGGTGGTCCCCCCCCCGGAGCCCGGACCGCAGGTACTGGGTGCCGTTGGGTCCGGTGTAGCTTGCTACCCCCCGGGGGGTTTCCCCTTCATCTTAGTCCAGGGGGGAACAGGAGAAGTCACAGACTCCCCTGGACGCCGGAGCCTCCTAGGAGGGCAGGGCTCTCCAGTGCTCCGAAGAGGCCACATCCTCTCTCCCCCCGCCTGGTTCCTACCTTGGAGGTTGGGCGAAGGCCTCCCCCTTTCTGCTGGCTCCATCCGGGGGTTCGCCGGACCGCATGGCGGGTGGTTAGGCGCCGCTCCGAGCGGCGCCATTAGCATCCGGGCGCCTGTTGATGACGCGCACGGCGCCGTGACGTCATTCCGCTCCCACGCGGCAAGATGGCGGCCCCCACCGGACAGACGCTGCAGGCGATCGGGGCACACGATAAAGCAGCCAGGGAGATAGAGGGGCCTGGCGGTCTCAGAGCGTATCCATGGAAGACCTCTCCTCGGCACACGCGACTATGGAGGAGGACCGTCGTTTTCCTATGGCTGCAGAGGAAACCACCAAGGGTGAGTCTTTCCTTTTTCATAGGGGGTTTGTGGTTGTTCCCTCCCTCCCCTCCCCCCCCCCCCCCTCCCCTAATCCTGAGAGGTGAAGGCTAATGGGCATATGTTTCTCCCTGATATGTTTAGGTGAAGACCCTATTGCCCAGGGGGAGGCCAGCAGAGTGGCTAAGCCTCCTAAACGTGTTAGGAGATGTGGCAATTGTAATGACAAATTACCAGTTGAGCATAACAAACCATTTTGTTCTAAGTGCATCTGTAAGCTTACAGGGAAGGAAACCTCACAGATCATGAAGCAATTTCTCTCGGTTCAGACCGAAATGCTATCTACCCTAAAGGAGTTTCAATCTTCCCTAAGTAGAAAGAACATTGATTCTCCGGTCCCGGGCCCCTCCTCCCAGGAATCCTCTTCAACCTCTCGTCCGTTTGTACCACTACAAGCTCGTAGAATGTACCCCTCGGATTCTGAGGAGTCCGAGTTAGCCTTACGTAGTGAATCCCTGGTTGACAGCCAGGCAGAGGAGGAGGAAGAGGAGGAGGAGGATACCAGGACAGGAAAATATATGTTTCCTACTGATGATATGGAGGGTCTTTTAGCGGCTGTCTATGCTACAGAGCACATTCAAGAACCAGCAGAGCAGGTCTCAGCCCAGGACAGGATGTATAGGGGTTTAATAAAACCTCAAACCATGACCATCCCGGTCCATCAGTCACTAAAGGACATTATCTTCAGGGAGTGGGCAGAACCTGAAAAGAGCTTACCTAGTTTCAAAACTTGGAAACGCCGCTGTCCCTTTAAAACGGAGATAGTAGACACCTTTTTTAAGGTCCCTAAACTTGATGCCTCCTTGGCACAGGTCTCGAAACAGTCAGACCTTTCCTTTGAGGACTCAGGCAGTTTAAAGGATGCCATGGATAGGTGTACCGACACTTCTCTCCGTAGAGCTTGGGAAGCCAATGCAGCCTCCCTTGGTCCTGCATTGGCCTCAGCCTGCGTGGCAAGAAATGCCGACGCCTGGACTTCAAAGCTTCTAGACCATATCCCCAATTCTTCCAAGACTAAGGAGATACGAGATTCCCTCCAACTTATTAGCGGGGCAGTGGCCTACCTGGCAGACGCAGCGGTAGAAACTATTCGCGCCTCAGCCAAGACTGGGGCACTTATTAATGCCTCTAGGAGGGCCGTCTGGCTAAAGACTTGGAGGGGTGATCTTGCTTCAAAACGCCGCCTATGTGCTCTCCCCTTCAAGGGTTCCCTCTTGTTTGGGGAAGCTTTAGATCAGGCTTTGTCCAGGTCTTCTGAGAAGGGGAATAAGTTCCCTTCAAAACCTAGGCAGAGTAGGAAGCGGTCCTTTCGTCCCAGCCAGAGAAAGATTCCGGCCCCGGACAAAGGACAATCCACCAGTCGTCGTTGGCCCTTTGGTAAAGATAGACCAAAGGGGGGGATCCTTTTTGCCAATCCCAAACCATCCGGAAAGGACACCAAGTGACGAGAAGGTGGGGGGCAGGCTCGCCAGGTTTCTTCCAGCCTGGGAGAACATAACCCAGAGTCCCCATGTCCTGCAGATAATCAGGGAGGGTTACCACTTAGAGTTCAGAGAGCTCCCCCCCCCCGGCCTTTCTCCTCACCCACCTCCCAAGGGACTCCAGCAAAGCTGTAGGCCTCTCCCAGAATATTACAAGTCTGGCGGAACAGGGGGTCATAATCCCAGTCCCGCCAGACCAACAAGGTCAGGGAGTATACTCCCACATTTTTGTGGTTCCCAAGCCGGACGGCAAGTTCAGACTGATAATCAATCTGAGACCTCTGAACTCCCATCTCCTCTACAAAAGATTCCGGATGGAAAGCGTTCACAGCCTCAGGAGTCTTTTGTTAGAGGGCGTCTTTATGGCAACCATAGATTGAGGGACGCCTACCTGCATGTCCCGATTTTTTCGGGACATCAGAGGTTTCTGAGATTTGCCCTCGCCTCCGCACAGGGAATTCAGCACTGGCAGTTTGCTGCCCTCCCTTTTGGTCTGGCCTCCAGCCCAAGGGTATTTACGAAGATCCTGGCGGAGGTAATGGCTCATCTACATCTGAAGGGGATCTCCCTCGTCCCCTATTTAGACGATCTCCTGCTTTTCAGCCCAAGTCAGGATCAGCTCCTTTCGGACCTGACCGTCGTCATGACCACTCTGGAGACGCTTGGTTGGATAATCAACAAGCAAAAGTCCTCCCTTCTACCGGAACAGCGGAAGGTATACCTGGGGGTTATCATAGATTCCCGAGAGAAGAAACTTTTTCTTCCCCAAGAGAAGTTCCAGAGGCTTGTGACGACGATCGGGTCTTTAGTGGCTGCAGAAGATCCCTCCCTCAGAGAGATCATGAAGCTGTTGGGTCAGATGACCGCTTGCATTCCAGCGGTCCCCTGGGCCCAACTACACACAAGACCACTTCAGAGGTTCCTCCTCTCCGCCTGGAACGGAAAGGAGGACACTCTCGATTCCCGGGTCAGGGTTCCGATCCTAGTCAAGGACTCCCTAGAGTGGTGGCTCCACCACCAAAACCTCTTGAAGGGCCGTCCGTGGAGTCAGACCGATCCACTGAAGGTCACTACGGACGCCAGTGCTTGGGGTTGGGGAGCCCATGTACAAGAACTACGGGCTCAGGGATCCTGGGATCATCATCAAAGGCGGACCTCCTCCAACTATCGAGAATTACTGGCAGTGGGAGAAGCTCTGAGGGCGTTCGAAGGAAGAATTCAGGACAAGGATGTCCTGGTCCTTTCCGACAATGCTACAACAGTCGCCTTTCTCAACAGACAGGGGGGCACCAGGTCCCAGTCCCTCCTGACACTCTCCCTGGAGATCCTGGGTTGGGCGGAACAGAGAGTACCCTCTATTCAGGCAATCCACATAAGAGGAGCCACCAATTTGGAGGCCGACTTTCTGAGTCGTCAACCCGTTTGTCAGGGAGAGTGGGAATTATGCCAAAAAACCTTCGACTGGATCTGTCGGCGGTTCGGGGTTCCGGACATAGATCTTTTTTCCTGCAGGAAAAACAGAAAGGTGAACAAATTCTTTTCCCTGGTACAGGGACCGGGTTCCCAGGGGGTGGATGCGCTGGCCCAGAACTGGGATTTCCGTCTGGCTTACGCTTTTCCCCCGCTGAATCTGATCCCCAGGATCTTACAAAAGCTGGCCTCTGCGGAGACAAAATTAATTTTAATCGCTCCTTGGTGGCCCCGGAGATCCTGGTTTCCCATTCTGAAGCTCTGGTCTCTAGCCCCCCCGCTTCCCCTGCCTCTCCGGGCGGATCTCCTGCGGCAAGGGCCGATCTTTCATGCGAACCCAGGTTTCTTCAGCCTGACGGCATGGCTATTGAAAGGCGGAACTTGCAACAGAAGGGCTGCTCGGATAGAGTCATAGATACCCTACTATCCAGCCACAAGAAAGTCACCAGACACATCTACACAAAGGTCTGGACAGTCTTTTGGCGTTGGTGCACCGCTAAGCGGATCTCTTCTCCCAAGACTCCCGACATCCTGGAGTTTCTTCAGGATGGCGTGGAATTAGGCTTAGCTACTAGAACTCTAAGAGTCCAGGTGGCAGCTTTATCATATTTTTTGGAGAAGAGCCTCTCAGCGGAACCCCTCATCAAGAGGTTCCTGACAGCCAGGGACAGACTTTCTCCTATGCAGGTTTCCAGGGTTCCCTCATGGGACCTCCCCCTGGTCCTGGAACAGCTGACTAAGGCACCATTTGAGCCTATAGACAGCATTTCTATAAAATTTCTGACGATTAAATTTACTTTTTTGTTAGCCATCACGTCTGCCAAGAGAGTTGGAGACTTGCATGCTTTTTCTATCAAAGAACCCTTTCTGCGGGTTTTTGAAGATAGGGTTATTTTGACTCAGGATCCTCTGTACCTTCCCAAGGTGGCAACCAGGTTCCATAGGTCTCAGGAAGTTATACTTCCTTCTTTTTGCGCAAATCCCAGCAATGAAAAGGAAACCACTTTCCATTGTCTGGACGTAAGACGCTGCCTTTTAGTTTACCTAGAGAGGGTTAGAGAGTTCAGATCTTCCCCTCACCTTTTAGTTAATTTTTCAGGCCAGAAAAAGGGCCAACAGGCAACTAAGGCTTCCATCTCCAGATGGATTAGGCAGGCTATCTCTTTGTCATACACACAGGCAGGTAAACCACTTCCTGTTATTAAGGCTCATTCCACGCGTTCTCTGGCAACCTCCTGGGCAGAAAGGGCAGGAGCTTCCATAGAACAGATCTGTAGAGCGGCAACCTGGTCCAGCCGGAATACGTTCATCAGACATTATAGAGTCGAACTACTGTCTCCTCAAGACCTGAGTTTTGGTAGGAAGGTCTTACAGACGGTGGTCCCACCCTAAGGTAGGCCTGAAGATTACTTGCTTCTCTCTCACAGTGCCGTCCTGGAAGACGAGGGAGAAAGTACCAGTTACTTACCGGTAGCTGGATTTCTACGATGTCTTACAGGACGGCAGGCCTACTTCCCTCCCCTTTTACTTCTATCTATATTCCTCCTTTTTTTCTTAGTCTCTGTTTATACCGTGTTCTAAAGAGCGGTTACTTATCTTAAACTGAGGCACACGGGAGGGGTGGGGCCTTTTAAACTTCATTTTTGATTGTGTTTCCTGTCAGGTGAGCCAGTCTACTCTCACAGTGCCGTCCTGTAAGACATCGTAGAAATCCAGCTACCGGTAAGTAACTGGTACTTTTGGTGCACATGAGAAGGCTCTTATGGTTGAAGAACTGGGCGGCGGAGCCCCCATGCAAAAAGCTTCTGGCAGGGTTTCCCTTCCATGGAGGACGACTCTTCGGAGAGGATCTGGATAAATATATTCAGACTATTTCAAATGGCAAGAGTACCCTTTTACCGGTCAAAAAGACATTCCGGGGTCCTACATTTAAAAGGCAGCTCTTTCCTGTCTCGGGGCCCTCAAATTCCAGGCAGTATCGACGGCCGCCTGCACGATCCAACGTTAACAGTAGATCGCAGGGACAGGCCCCTGGGGGTAAGAGGCCATGGTATCGCAAGCCGACAAAGACAGCCCCTAAGTCTGCCTTATGAAGGGGCGCCCCCACTCTCGCGGGTGGGGGGAAGGCTTTGTTTCTTCTCAGAAGTTTGGGAAGCCAAGATCCCCGACAAATGGGTCCGGGCATCTGTAACCACAGGTTACAGACTGGAGTTTCTAAGGTATCCTCCGCCTCATTTTCAAGAATCAAGGCTACCAAGGGATCCAGCAAGGAAGGCCTCAATGCTGGCAGCTTTGGATCACCTGCTTTGCCAGGACGTAATAATAAAGGTGCCAGCCCAAGAGCAAGGGCTAGGTTTCTATTCCAATCTCTTTGTCATACCAAAGCCCAACGGCGATGTCAGGCCAATCTTGGACCTAAAGAGTTTAAACGTTTACCTAAGGGTTCGTTCCTTCCGGATGGAATCCATCCGGTCAGCAGCCGCCGCGCTTCAGAAGGACGATTTTCTGGCCTCCATAGACATAAAGGATGCTTACCTTCATGTACCAATCTTTCAGTTGCATCAAAGATGTTTACGCTTCGCGGTGGGGCAGCGACACTTCCAATTCAGGGCGCTCCCCTTCGGGCTGGCCACGGCCCCCCGGGTATTCACGAAGATCCTAGCCCCAGTTCTGGCTAATTTAAGGATCCAGGGGGTCACAGTCCTAGCATACTTGGACGACCTTTTAATCATAGATCACTCACGGCCGGGTCTGCAAAAGGCAGTAAACCTCACGGTTCGGTACCTCGAAGAATTCGGCTGGGTCCTAAACCGGGGAAAATCAGCGTTCCAGCCTACAAAGCAGTTGGAATACCTCGGCATGAGGTTAGACACAGAACAGCAAAGGGTGTTCCTGCCCCTGGTAAAGATCGAGGCTATCAAGGGGTTAGTTCAGTTGGTTCTAAACAAGAAAAAACCAACTATTCGCCTGTGTATGCGAGTACTAGGCAAGCTAGTGGCCACGTTCGAGGCAGTACCATACGCTCAGATCCACACTCGCGTCCTACAGGCAGCCATTCTAGCAGCCTGGGGCAAGAGGGCACATGCCTTAGAGTCCCCTTTGACGCTATCATCAAGGGTCCGACAAAGCCTGGCCTGGTGGTTGAACCCCCAGAATCTTCTAAAGGGAAAATCCTTCAGCCCTGTTGTCTGGAAGGTAGTTACCACAGACGCCAGCCTGGCAGGCTGGGGGGCGGTCTTCGAGGGGTTCTCTCGCCAGGGAACTTGGGTGAAAGCAGAGAGGCAGCTCCCCATCAATATCTTGGAGATCAGAGCTGCTCGCCTAGCCCTTCTGGCATGGGCCTCCAGATTAAAGGGGTTCCCGGTGAGAATCCAGTCAGACAATGCCACGGCGGTGGCATACATAAACCACCAAGGGGGAACCAGGAGTCAGGCCGCTCAGAGGGAGGTGAGCTTGATTTTTCAGTGGGCAGAGGTTCATGTACCCTGCATTTCAGCGATATTCATTCCTGGAGTGGACAACCTGCAGGCAGACTTCTTAAGTCGCCAGAGTCTGTTGCCAGGGGAGTGGTCTCTACATCCCCAGGTCTTTCAGACAATCTGCCAGAGGTGGGGAATGCCAGACGTAGATATAATGGCATCCAGGTTCAACAAGAAACTAGACAGGTTCGTGTCTCGAGCGAGGGATCCTATGGCCTGCGGAACCGATGCGTTGGTTTGCCCTTGGCATCAATTCAAACTTCTATATGCATTCCCTCCACTACAGTTACTCCCTCGCCTGTTGCGCAAGATCAGAGTGGAGCACAAGCCAGTCATTCTAGTAGCTCCGGCTTGGCCCCGGAGGACTTGGTACTCACTAGTCCTGAAGATGGCAGTGGGAGACCCTTGGACTCTTCCTCTACAACCAGACCTACTCTCACAAGGCCCGATCCTCCACCCTACATTACGGCGTCTAAATTTGACGGCCTGGAGGCTGAATCCCTGATTCTCAGGGGTAGAGGTCTGTCTAGGCAGGTAATTCCTACCCTGATTAGGGCTAGAAAGCCGGTCTCCAGGGTGATTTATTACAGGGTGTGGAGGAACTACGTAGGCTGGTGTGAATCCAAAAGATGGAATTCCCGCAAATATACTATTGATAGGGTGTTAAGTTTTCTCCAGCTAGGAGTGGATAAAGGCCTGGCACTAAGCACAATCAAGGGACAGATCTCAGCTCTGTCAGTGTGGTTTCAGAGGCCGCTG
Source organism: Rana kukunoris (assembly GCA_029574335.1). Classification (NCBI taxonomy): domain Eukaryota; kingdom Metazoa; phylum Chordata; class Amphibia; order Anura; family Ranidae; genus Rana; species Rana kukunoris. Next base: position 464,975,704 of record CM056050.1, read on the forward strand.
GCCACGCACTCGCTGGTAAAGACCTTCTTACAAGGGGTCTTGCGTATTAATCCTCCTGTCAAGTCACCAATTTGTCCATGGGACTTAAATCTTGTCCTGTCCACTTTACAGAAACAACCCTTTGAGCCGTTGGCTGAGATTCCTTTAGTCTTACTGACAAGAAAGTTGGTTTTCTTGGTCGCCATAGTTTCGGCCAGGAGAGTGTCAGAATTAGCAGCATTATCGTGTAAGGAACCATATCTCGTTCTGCATAAGGACAGGGCAGTTCTCCGGCCCCATCCTTCCTTTCTACCAAAGGTTATATCCAAATTTCACTTGAACCAGGATTTGGTACTTCCATCCTTCTTTCCAAAACCCACATCTAGAAAGGAGGGGTTGCTGCATACCTTGGATATTGTCCGGGCCATGAAGGCCTATCTTAAAGCTACAGAAAAGATCCGGAAAACAGATGTGTTGTTCGTTCTACCAGATGGCCCCAAGAAGGGGCAGGCAGCTGCAAAATCCACCATCTCGAGATGGATTAGACAATTAATCATTCAAGCCTACGGTTTGAAGAGGTTGCCTCCTCCTTTGTCGGTAAAGGCCCATTCTACCAGGGCCATGGGCGCCTCCTGGGCAGCACACCATCAGATCTCTATGGCTCAGATATGCAAGGCAGCGACGTGGTCATCAGTCCACACGTTTACAAAGTTTTATCAACTAGACGTGAGAAGGAATGCAGATTCTGCCTTTGGACAGGCAGTACTACAGGCTGCAGTTTGAGATCCTCGGGATCAGAAGCACCCTTGGTTGTAAAAAGAAAAAAAAAAAAAGTTTTTTCTTGACTAAGTTGGAATTATTATTATTATTTGAGTTTACCTCTAAATTGAATCCTTCTTTGGAAGATGTCTCCCTCCCCTCATTAAAAGCATTGCTTTCGGACATCCCATATAGTAATGAATATGCCGCTCTGTGTCCCGTGATGTACGAGAAAGAAAAAGGGATTTTTAAATACAGCTTACCTGTAAAATCCTTTTCTTGGAGTACATCACGGGACACAGAGCTCCCACCCCTCTTTTGGGTGACCATTTTGGGAGGCATACTGCTTGCTACAAAACTGAGGGACTCCCTCTAGGGGAGGGGGTTATATAGGGAGGGGACTTCCTGTTTGAGATTGCCAGTGTCCACACCTGAAGGTACTCCATATAACCCACATAGTAATGAATATGCCGCTCTGTGTCCCGTGATGTACTCCAAGAAAAGGATTTTACAGGTAAGCTGTATTTAAAAATCCCTTTTTTTTTGCGTTTTTTTTTACTAAAGGCATATGGCTAAATAAATGTGTGGCCTAAATGATTGACTAAAATTTAGTTTATTTGATTTTTCTTTAAACAAAAAGTAAAAAATAATGATTTTTTTAAAAAAAATGTCGCTCTATTTTTGTTTATAGCGCAAAAAATAAAAATCGCAGAGGCGAGTAAATACCACCAAAAGAAAGCTCTATTTGTGGGAAGAAAAGGACGCAAATTTTGTTTGGGAGCAACGTCGCACGACCGCGCAATTGTCAGTTAAAGCGACGCAGTGCCGAATCCCAAAAAAGGGGCAAGGTCATTATCCTGCATTTTGGTCCGGGTCTTAAGTGGTTAATGCATTTTCCCTCTACCTGCAAACTTATATTTAGAATTGAAATTTGTTTTGATGATTTAAATGGCTTGCAGAATAAAACATAAATGATGCAATTTAGAATATATTTGTTTACTGTACAGTGGTTTTCACACACTTTTTGTTAAAATTTTGGCATTGCCTCTGTTTTCATATAGCCAAATCCAAATTTAGACTTTGTTATCCAAAATATTCCTGAAAATTCCTGTGCAAAAATAAGTTACCTGTAAATATTGTCTATTGGTTTTCTTGCTAGGTTCCTGGCATTTCTGTGTACTTTTTTTGACAAGAATAAGTGGGGTACAGAGAAAGAAAGATGGGGGGGGGGGGCTTACATTTTCCAGGGAATTTATAATGGCTCAGGAATTTTAGTGTAAGAGGTGTGCGCCATATTAACAGAGCAGATAGACTTGTTCAGTGAAATAAAAACTTGTTGTGGGTTCTGCACCTAATTAACTAAGAGATTCTCATTATAAAAAAACTGCTGCAGATTTCCGTCAGGTCAGATCGGGCATCCGGGATATAAGCTGTCGGCGTCCAATTTGCATATCTCTCTGAGCTCATGACCCACGCTTAAAATATAACTGAAGGCAAAACTTTTGTTCCGTTTTGGATAGAGTGGAGATGGGTTAGATCTAGGGTTGCACCGATACCACTTTAAGACCAAATAGAATACAAGTACTGATACTTTTTTCAAGTACTCGCTAATACCGATATTTTTTTTTTTTTATGTTGTGTCACAGTGGCACTAATATGCAGCACTGATGGGTGGCACTGATGAGGCGTGACTGTGGACTTTAACTGCTTGCCAACCAGCCACCGCAGTTATACGGCGGCAGGTCGGCTCTGCTGGGCGAGAGCACGTAGCTATACGTCACCTTGCCGAGCAGCCAATAGGGGTGCCCGCGATCGCTCGTTACAGAGCGAGAAACAATGTATGAACAGCGATTTGTCCCTTCCCCATGTCAGTCCACCCCCCCTTCAATTGGAACACACCCAGGGATCATTATTAACCCCTTCCTCGCCCCCTAGTGTTAACCCCTTCACTGCCAGTGGCATTTTTATAGTAATGCTTTTTTTTTTTTTCTAGCACTGATCGCTATAAAAATGCCAATGGTCCCAAAAATGTGTCAAGTGTCCGCCATAATGTCGCAGTACCAATAAAAATCGCTGCTTGCCGCCATTACTAGTAAAAAAAAATATTAAGAAAAATCCCATAAAACTATCCCCTATTTTGGAAACACTATAACTTTTGCGCAAACCAATCAATAAACGCTTATTGCGATTTTTGTTTTTTACGAAATATATATATATATATATATATATATATATATATATATATATATATATATATTTTTGGGGGATATTTATTATAGCAAAAAGTAAGATATTAATTTTTTTTTTCAAAATTGTCACTCTATTTTTGTTTATAGCGCAAAAACTAAAAACCGCAGAGGTGATCAAATACCACCAAAAGAAAGCTCTATTTGTGGGAAAAAAAAGTACGCCAATTTTGTTTGGGAGCCACATCGCACGACCGCGCAATTGTCAAAGCGACGCAGTGCCAAATCTCAAATAGTGGTCTGGTCTTTGACCAGCAATATGGTCCGGGGGTTAAGTGGTTAAAAAAAAAATATATATTTTTATATTTACCGGCTCCTTCCTTCACTCTCCATCCTGACAGATCCAGAACAGGGGGGCGCGGAGGAGGGCCCGAGAAGCACAGGGGGGGGCCGAATTAGCATGGAGGAGGACCAGAGCAGACTCTGGAAGCCACTGGAGGACACGGGATGATCGGTGTGGGTAGTTAAAAGCCTGATCTCCCTGTATACCCTTTTAATCGGCTGAAAGCTGCTGGAGGGGGAGGAGGAGAAGCGGCTGTCAGCTCATTTATTAAAGGGGTTGTAAACCTTTGTGTTTTTTTCACCTTAATGCATCCTATGAAATCCTGCCTCCCAGCCCCCCGTTTTACTTACCTGAGCCTCGAATCTCTGTGGGCGCGATGCTTTCCCCTACCTTGAGACGGCTCTTCATTGGATGATTGATAGCAGCGCAGCCATTGGCTCCCGCTGCTGTCATTCAAATCAATGATGCAGGGAGAGCGCTTCCCAGAGGGAGGTTGGCTCTTGCGAGGTGGAGCCGAGACCGCCGCCGAGGGACCCCAGAAGACGAGGATCGGAGGCCACTCTGTGCAAAACAAACTGCACAGTGTAGGCAAGTATGGCATGTTTGTTGTTTAAAAAAGATAAACCTTTACAACCCCTTTAAAAGGTATACAGGGAGATTGGTGCTTTTACCTACCTACACACCGATCATCTGTGAGGCTGCCCGGCTTTGCTGAGGATGCAGGTATTGGGTCAAGTATCGGAGCATTTGCACAAGTACAAGTAATTGTACAAATGCTTGGTATCGATACTGATACTAGTATTGGTGCAACCCTAGTTAGAACCCCTGTCAGGTTTTTATTGCTGTCTGTGCCCTTCTTTAAGGATATTCACCCTCTATATTTGTCCTCACCATGTGCTGACCTTTTCAGATTTTTCAGCCATCTCAGGACTAACTAAAATGGAAAAAAAACTTTGGACATAAAACTCAAACAATCCTTGAACTGATTTAAGATGAACATCAAATTTTGTTGGGAAAGAACCTATTTAGAACACTAAAATTTAGGGTTAGGGTCAGGGGGTTAGGCTTTCCCATTGAAGAATATGGCTAGGACTCAGGAATTAGAACAGGGACCTCCCCCAAAGGTCAGGAGGCGGGTTCCCAGAGGGCAAAGGTCACAGGGCGTGGCTGACCCACCCCCACCAAAGTGTACCGCCTACCCCAACTAAGTCGGGGAATGAACAAGTCGGGGAAAGCGTCTTGCGCGCAAAGCCATAAAATTACCAAATCTTGCTGAACCCCTTTAGATCGGCTACAGCGCCAAACTATTTTGCCGCAAGGGCATTTATAGACATTCGCCTGTGCTTGAGCGGCCTGCGCTTGAGCGGCCTGCGCACCCCCAGCAGCGAGCTAAGACCACATGATCACCTGTCGGCCAATGACAAAAGAAGGAAAAAAATTGCTAATGGGAGTTTAACAAATCTGTCCCAAATCTGGGCTAATACTGCCAAATGCTCCTTAAACTTCAACTAATGCTGGCCATACACTATACTAAAAATCTGGAGAAAATCGGTCAAACAGTTCGTTCGTTTTTCGAACAGTTAATGGGCACAAAATCGATAATTGTTGGGATGTTTTTGAGCCAAAAAAACTAAGCCAAGTTTGGAAATTTTCTGCCGAACGAATGATAAATCTGAAGGTTAATGTGTTTCCCGTCCAAAATTGCTGCTCTAGGTATATGTAAAAAAAAGAACCAATTTTTCTTTTTTATTATTATTTATGACCACTGAACGATATCGGTCATTACATGATGGCAGTATCGTTTGCGCTCACGACTAAATGTTTGTTTTTCAAAAGTTCGTTCGGATGATTTTTCGTAGAGTGTATGGCCAGCATTAGACTACTAAAGTCTTTTTAAATAAATACAAACAAAAACACGCAAGGAGAGCCTTGCTATACAGCAGTGTTTCTCAATTATTTTCTGTCACGCCCCCCCTAGGAAGAAGAAAACATTTCGCGCCCCCCCCGCACGACTGTAAATAGTATCATTTGTCTATAAAATTGTTATAAGTACACCTCTGCATAACACTGTATCCACATATCCCCCCACACACAGTATTGCCCTTCTTCACATAATCCCCCCACACACAGTATTGCCCTTCTTCACATATCCCCCCCACACACAGTATTGCCCTTCTTCACATATCCCCCCCACACACAGTATTGCCCTTCTTCACATATCCCCCCCACACACAGTATTGCCCTTCTTCACATATCCCCCCCACACACAGTATTGCCCTTCTTCACATATCCCCCCCACACACAGTATTGCCCTTCTTCACATATCCCCCCCACACACAGTATTGCCCTTCTTCACATATCCCCCCCACACACAGTATTGCCCTTTTTCACATATCCCCCCCACACACAGTATTGCCCTTTTTCACATATCCCCCCCACACACAGTATTGCCCTTTTTCACATATCCCCCCCACACACAGTATTGCCCTTCTTCACATATCCCCCCACACACAGTATTGACCTTCTTCACATATACCCCCCACACACAATATTGCCCTTCTTCACATATACCCCCCACACAGTATTGCCCCATCACATATCCCCCCCACACAGTATTGCCCCCTTTACATGACCCCCATCACAAATCCCCCCACACAGTATTGTCCCATCAAATATCCCCCCCACGCAGTATTGTCCCATCAAATATCCCCCCCACACAGTATTGTCCCATCACATATCCCCCCCACACAGTATTGCCCCATCACACAATATTGCCCCCTTTATATGACCCCCATCACATATCCTGCACACAGTTTTGCCCCATCACATACAGTGCGGAAAATAAGTATTTGAACACCCTGCTATTTTGCAAGTTCTCCCACTTGGAAATCATGGAGGGGTCTGAAATTGTCATCGTAGGTGCATGTCCACTGTGAGAGACATAATCAAAAAAAAAAATTCCAGAAATCACAATGTATGATTTTTTTAACTATTTATTTGTATGATACAGCTGCAAAGAAGTATTTGAACACCTGAGAAAATCAATGTTAATATTTGGTACAGTAGCCTTTGTTTGCAATTACAGAGGTCAAACATTTCTTGTAGTTTTTCACCAGGTTTGCACACACTGGAGGAGGGATTTTGGCCCACTCCTCCACACAGATCTTCTCTAGATCAGTCAGGTTTCTGGGCTGTCGCTGAGAAACACGGAGTTTGAGCTCCCTCCAAAGATTCTCTATTGGGTTTAGGTCTGGAGACTGGCTAGGCCACGCTAGAACCTTGATATGCTTCTTACAGAGCCACTCCTTGGTTATCCTGGCTGTGTGCTTCGTGTCATTGTCATGTTGGAAGACCCAGCCTTGACCCATCTTCAAAGCTCTAACTGAGGGAAAGAGGTTGTTGCCCAAAATCTCGCAATACATGGCCCGGTCATCCTCTCCTTAATACAGTGCAGTCGCCCTGTCCCATGTGCAGAAAAACACCCCCAAAGCATGATGCTACCACCCCCATGCTTCACAGTAGGGATGGTGTTCTTGGGATGGTACTCATCATTCTTCTTCCTCCAAACACGGTTGGTGGAATTATGACCAAAAAGTTATATTTTGGTCTCATCTGACCACATGACTTTCTCCCATGACTCCTCTGGATCATCCAAATGGTCATTGGCAAACTTAAGACGGGCCTTGACATGTGCTGTTTTAAGCATGGGAACCTTCCGTGCCATGCATGATTTCAAACCATGACGTCTTAGTGTAATACCAACAGTAACCTTGGAAACGGTGGTCCCAGCTCTTTTCAGGTCATTGACCAGCTCCTGCCGTGTAGTCCTGGGCTGATTTCTCACCTTTCTTAGGATCATTGAGACCCCACAAGGTGAGATTTTGCATGGAGCCCCAGTCCGAGGGAGATTGACAGTCATGTTTAGCTTCTTCCATTTTCTAATGATTGCTCCAACAGTGGACCTTTTTTCACCAAGCTGCTTGGCAATTTCCCCGTAGCCCTTTCCAGCCTTGTGGAGGTGTACAATTTTTGTCTCTAGTGTCTTTGGACAGCTCTTTGGTCTTGGCCATGTTAGTAGTTGGATTCTTACTGATTGTATGGGGTGGACAGGTGTCTTTATGCAGCTAATGACCTCAAACAGGTGCATCTAATTTAGGATAATAAATGGAGTGGAGGTGGACATTTTAAAGGCAGACTAACAGGTCTCTGAGGGTCAGAATTCTAGCTGATAGACAGGTGTTCAAATACTTCTTTGCAGCTGTATCATACAAATAAATAGTTAAAAAATCATAAATTGTGATTTCTGGAATTTTTTTTTTTTTGGATTATGTCTCTCACAGTGGACATGCACCTACGATGACAATTTCAGACCCCTCCATGATTTCCAAGTGGGAGAACTTGCAAAATAGCAGGGTGTTCAAATACTTATTTTCCGCACTGTAACCCCCCTTTTCCCCCCACAGCACAGCCCCCACTCCTCGTCCTTAACATTTCCATATATTTTTCCTCCCTTCCCTCTCCACTCCTACCTGTAACTTTTCAGCGCGGAGAGCAGGAGGCGGGACATTTGTCAAGTGAAGCCGCAGCAGCACTGGGCGGGGAGACTTTTGGGCGAACTGGTGATTGGCTGCTAGTACTGCTTCCTAGCAGCCAATCACCGGCCGTCCAACATGACAGGCTGCTACCTCTCTGGTCCCGTCCCCCAGTTCAAAAATGTCCCTGGGGGTGCGCCCCACTATTTGAGAAGCACTGCTATACAGCAAAGTTTAGGGTCCTTTCACACGGAGCGGACCGTTTTTCGGTCCGCTCCGTGTGTGTCCATCGGCTCAGCGGGGATCCCCGCTGAGCTGTCGGCGGCCAGGGCGGTCCCCGCACACTGTGCAGGGACCGCCCTGTCTCTCCTCCGCTCTCCCCTATGGGGAATCGATTGAATACGGACCGTGTGTCCGTATTCATCCGATCCGCCGGACGGAAGAAAAATAGGGTTTTCTTCCGTCCGAAAAACCGGATCCAGACGGACGCGGATCTTTGCGGATGCATCATCTGCTAACGGACGCGATCCCATAGGGGCTCATTACAAGTCCGTTTACGGACTTGTAAAAACGGACGAACGGAGGCAGACGTCTGAAAGGGGCCTTAATCGCTATCTTAACTAGAATAAAACAAATCATGCCAGGCCCAGGCTATTTTTTGTCATTCGGCTTTTAACTGACAATTTGCAGTTATGCAATGCTGTATCTAAGTGTATGTAATCCCCCCCCCCCCCCCACACAAATAGATATTTATTTTGGTGGTATGTGATAGGGTTGTCCCGATACTACTTTTTTAGGACCGAGTACAAGTACCGATACTTTTTTTCAAGTAGTCGCCGATACCGAATACCGATACTTTTTTTAAATGTCCCCCCCACATATTGCAGCCATGTCCCCCCCACATATTGCAGCCATGTCCCCCCCACATATTGCAGCCATGTCCCCCCCACATATTGCAGCCATGTCCCCCCCACATATTGCAGCCATGTCCCCCCCACATATTGCAGCCATGTCCCCCCCACATATTGCAGCCATGTCCCCCCCACATATTGCAGCCATGTCCCCCCCACATATTGCAGCCATGTCCCCCCCACATATTGCAGCCATGTCCCCCCCACATATTGCAGCCATGTCCCCCCCACATATTGCAGCCATGTCCCCCCCACATATTGCAGCCATGTCCCCCCCACATATTGCAGCCATGTCCCCCCCACATATTGCAGCCATGTCCCCCCCACATATTGCAGCCATGTCCCCCCCACATATTGCAGCCATGTCCCCCCCACATATTGCAGCCATGTCCCCCCCACACATATTGCAGCCATGTCCCCCCCACACATATTGCAGCCATGTCCCCCCCACACATATTGCAGCCATGTCCCCCCCACCCCACATATTGCAGCCATGTCCCCCCCACCCCACATATTGCAGCCATGTCCCCCCCACCCCACATATTGCAGCCACCCCACATGCAGCCATCCCCCCCACATATTGCAGCCATGTCCCCCCCACATATTGCAGCCATGTCCCCCCCACCCCACATATTGCAGCCATGTCCCCCCCACCCCACATATTGCAGCCATGTCCCCCCCACCCCACATATTGCAGCCATGTCCCCCCCACCCCACATATTGCAGCCATGCAGCCATCCCCCCCACCCCACATATTGCAGCCATGTCCCCCCCACCCCACATATTGCAGCCATGTCCCCCCCACCCCACATATTGCAGCCATGTCCCCCCCACCCCACATATTGCAGCCATGTCCCCCCCACCCCACATATTGCAGCCATGTCCCCCCCACCCCACATATTGCAGCCATGTCCCCCCCACCCCACATATTGCAGCCATGTCCCCCCCACCCCACATATTGCAGCCATGTCCCCCCCACCCCACATATTGCAGCCATGTCCCCCCCACCCCACATATTGCAGCCATGTCCCCCCCACCCCACATATTGCAGCCATGTCCCCCCCACCCCACATATTGCAGCCATGTCCCCCCCACCCCACATATTGCAGCCATGTCCCCCCCACCCCACATATTGCAGCCATGTCCCCCCCACCCCACATATTGCAGCCATGTCCCCCCCACCCCACATATTGCAGCCATGTCCCCCCCACCCCACATATTGCAGCCATGTCCCCCCCACCCCACATATTGCAGCCATGTCCCCCCACATATTGCAGCCATGTCCCACATATTGCAGCCATGTCCCCCCACATACATATTGCAGCCATGTCCCGTCCCCCCACATATTGCAGCCATGTCCCGTCCCCCCACATATTGCAGCCATGTCCCGTCCCCCCACATATTGCAGCCATGTCCCGTCCCCCCACATATTGCAGCCATGTCCCGTCCCCCCACATATTGCAGCCATGTCCCGTCCCCCCACATATTGCAGCCATGTCCCGTCCCCCCACATATTGCAGCCATGTCCCGTCCCCCCACATATTGCAGCCATGTCCCGTCCCCCCACATATTGCAGCCATGTCCCCCCCCCCCCACATATTGCAGCCATGTCCCCCCCCCCCACATATTGCAGCCATGTCCCCCCCCCCCCACATATTGCAGCCATGTCCCCCCCCCCCACATATTGCAGCCATGTCCCCCCCGCCCACATATTGCAGCCATGTCCCCCCCGCCCACATATTGCAGCCATGTCCCCCCCGCCCACATATTGCAGCCATGTCCCCCCCGCCCACATATTGCAGCCATGTCCCCCCCGCCCACATATTGCAGCCATGTCCCGTCCCCCCCGCCCACATATTGCAGCCATGTCCCGTCCCCCCCGCCCACATATTGCAGCCATGTATGTCCCCGTCCCCCCCCGCCCACATATTGCAGCCATGTATGTCCCCCCCCCCCACATATTGCAGCCATGTATGTCCCCCCCCCCACATATTGCAGCCATGTATGTCCCCCCCCCCACATATTGCAGCCATGTATGTCCCCCACATATTGCAGCCATGTCCTGTCCCCCATACCTGATGTGCCGCAAAGCCGCCGCTGCTGCCGTTAATCCCGGTGCATGACAACGGCGAGCATTACAAGCTTTCACTTGTATACTTGTAAAGCCCGCGCTGCCATGTATAGACAATCCCCCTCTTGTGATTGGACGGATCCGTCCAATCACGAGAGGGGGAGTGTCTATACATGGCGGCCCCGGCTTTACAAGTATACAAGCGAAAGCTTTTAATGCTCGCCGTTGTCATGCATCGGGATTAACGGCAGTATGCGGCGGCTTTGTGGCGGGGGGGGGTTTGAGTATTCTATTTCGGTATCGGGGGTATTTGCGGGAGTACAAGTACAAATACTCGGTATCGGTCCGGATACCGAGTATAGTATCGGTATCGGGACAACCCTAGTATGTGATTACCACTGCGTTGTTGTGTGTTTTTTTCTGCATTATAAACAAAAAAAGCCGATCATTTTGAAGAAAACAAAGCCATATTTTTTATTTTCTGTTTTTAAAACATCCAAAAAAAACAAATTTTTTATTTTATTTGGGCCAATGTGTATTCTGCTACATGTTTTGATAAAAAAATCCTAATAAGCGTATATTGATTGGTTTACATAAATGTTAGTGTCTACAAACTATGGGAAATATTTATGTAATTGTTAGTTATTTATTTTTTATACTAGTAATGGCAGTGATTAGTGCCTTATAGCAGGACTGCGATATTGCAGTGAACAATCAGATACTAACTGACGTTTTTGACACTTTGCAGGAACCCGAGACACTAATATAGCGATCAGTGCTCCAAAATATGCACTGTCACTGTACTAAGGACACTGGCTGGGAAGGGGTTAAACATCTAGGACTCCTATAGGATACATTTAGTACAGCGCAATTATCGGTAAAATACAGTGCCTTGCGAAAATATTCGGCCCCCTTAAACTTTGCGACCTTTTGCCACATTTCATGCTTCAAACATAAAGATATAAAACTGTAATTTTTTTGTGAAGAATCAACAAAAAGTGGGACACAATCATGAAGTGGAACGAAATTTATTGGATATTTCAAACTTTTTTAACAAATAAAAAACAGAAAAATTGGGCGTGCAAAATTATTCAGCCCCCTTAAGTTAATACTTTGTAGCGCCACCTTTTGCTGCGATTACAGCTGTAAGTGGCTTGGGGTATGTCTCTATCAGTTTTGCACATCGAGAGACTGAAATTTTTGCCCATTCCTCCTTGCAAAACAGTTCGAGCTCAGTGAGGTTGGATGGAGAGCGTTTGTGAACAGCAGTTTTCAGTTCTTTCCACAGATTCTTTATTGGATTCAAGTCTGGACTTTGACTTTGTTTATTTGTGAACCATTCCATTGTAGATTTTGCTTTATGTTTTGGATCATTGTCTTGTTGGAAGACAAATCTCTGTCCCAGTCTCAGGTCTTTTGCAGACTCCATCAGGTTTTCTTCCAGAATGGTCCTATATTTGGCTCCATCCATCTTCCCATCAATTTTTACCATCTTCCCTGTCCCTGCTGAAGAAAAGCAGGCCCAAATCATGATGCTGCCACCACCATGTTTCACAGTGGGGATGGTGTGTTCAGGGTGATGAGCTGTGTTGCTTTTACGCCAAACATAACGTATTGCTTTGTTGCCAAAAAGTTCGATTTTGGTTTCATCTGACCAGAGCACCTTCTTCCACATGTTTGGTGTGTCTCCCAGGTGGCTTGTGGCAAACTTTAACAACACTTTTTATGGATATCTTTAAGAAATGGCTTTCTTCTTGCCACTCTTCCATAAAGGCCAGATTTGTGCAGTATACAACTGATTGTTGTCCTATGGACAGAGTCTCCCACCTCAGCTGTAGATCTCTGCAGTTCATTCAGAGTGATCATGGGCCTCTTGGCTGCATCTCTGATCAGTCTTCTCCTTGTATGAGCTGAAAGTTTAGAGGGACGGCCAGGTCTTCATAGATTTGCAGTGGTCTGATACTCCTTCCATTTCAATATTATCGCTTGCACAGTGCTCCTTGGGATGTTTAAAGCTTGGGAAATCTTTTTGTTTCAAATCCGGCTTTAAACTTCTCCACAACAGTATCTCAGACCTGCCTGGTGTGTTCCTTGTTCTTCATGATGCTCTCTGCACTTTAAACGGACCTCTGAGACTATCGCAGTGCAGGTGCATTTATACGGAGACTTGATTACACACAGGTGGATTCTATTTATCATTAGTCATTTAGGTCAACATTGGATCATTTAGAGATCCTCACTGAACTTCTGGAGAGAGTTTGCTGCACTGAAAGTAAAGGGGCTAAATAATTTTACACGCCCAATTTTTCAGTTTTTTATTTGTTAAAAAAGTTTGAAATATCCAATAAATTTTGTTCCACTTCATGATTGTGTCCCACTTGTTGATTCTTCACAAATAAATTACAGTTTTATATCTTTATGTTTGAAGCCTGAAATGTGGCAAAAGGTCGCAAAGTTCAAGGGGGCCGAATACTTTCGCAAGGCACTGTAGTAATATAACATAAATAAAACACACTGTAAGTGTACCAAAAATAACAAGTCTCCTTATATCCAAGTATACACACATCTAGGATGATTGTGTGCCTAGTCAGTGTTTTTGTGTACTGTGTTGGGTGCTTTTACTAAGCGATGTGCTTTGCAGGAACACAAATCCCCCCTCCGCCAGAATGAAGATCTGCCTTGTTTACATAGGCAGATCTTGGTTCTGTGTGTTTTACCCGACGATCAGCGGGTGCCGGCAGCCATGCAGTGCCCAGCACCCAAATATTGCCTTCTGTTGTAAATAATCTCAAGTGCAGGATTACATATATATGTGATTCTGCACAGGAGAGCCACCACATAGCAATACAACTGCTACGGGGGGGGGGGGGGGGGGGTCTTTAAGTGGTTAAAGCCCCACACCAGGCAAAAATATATCTTTCTAGTAGTCCAAATGTTTACTCCCCTCTAATACAATCCTGTGAAGCCTTTTTGTGCATCAACCATGTGAATCCAACAACCAAAGTTTATTTGTATACATGTTAAAAAAACACAACGCTTTAAGAGCGGGTTCACACAGGCGCGACTTGTCAGGCGACTTACCCGCCTGACAAGTCGCGCTCTGTTCTCTACAATGGAACTGTTCTAATAGGAGCGACTCACGTCGCTCTGACTTAGGTTCCTGTACTACTTTGGGACGACTTCAGGGCGACTTGCATTGACTTCAATACAGAAGTCATTTTGCAAGTTGCCTCTGAAGTCGTGGGCAGATCGCCTTGCTGAGTCGCTCGGCAAGTCGTGCTGCCCCAGTGCAACAACATGATTTACCCTGTTTTATTTAGAGAAGGGTTCGGATTAAATAAGTTTGTACTTTTTCCCACTCCTTTTCAGACATGTAAACTAAATAATTTGTTATACTTCATTTTACTCGGGAATGATTACTATTTTTATTTTTCTGTAAAAATCTGTCATAACAAAAAAAAAAAAAATTGTTGCAACTAAATGTTTTTTTCTTTTTTTCTTAAAGGATCAGATTAACCTAACTGGGATGGCGGCCATTGAGAATGGACAGGATATGGCTGAACGACCAGTAAGTTTCATTTTTTTTTAGTTCTTTTTCAGTGAATAGCTTGTAACATAGCATCTTTTATTACCATGGCAAAGTTTCCATGCCTTGCTTCTTATGAAGCAGATACCGCCTACTTTTATATTCAAGTAAATAAATGAATACTGTAAGAAATAAGAAGCGGTTGTTTTCAAGAAAACTTTATTATTGTGAAAATTTTCCGATATTATGTTGGTTGATATCCAGTGCTGTTTGAAATGATTTTGGAGACACGTCTGATCTTTTCTTAAATAAGTGTCTTAGAGGATACTGTACGTTTCTTTGCACATTTTAATTGTATTTCACAGACACTGGATACCAACATTTGATATACAATTGCAGTGTGTCACAAATGTTTGAGTCGGTGCATTAGGGTGTGGTTTCTGGTGGTAGAAAAGACAAAAACCTTTCAAGAATGTGAGCAACTTGCTCTGTGATGAAAGACCACTGTGGGTTGTGGAGCAATTTTTTTTCATTTCTCAAACATATTGTTTGTTTTTGTCTATCAAATACTTGAAACCAGAAAATGATATATATTCTAAATGCAGAGGCCCTGCAGAATAAAAAGATGGTAGTTGCAGTTTTTTTTATGTTACGATATTTGCTGTCTTTATCCAATCTATAATTTCAGGAAAAATTTATTTTAGTTCACACAAAAACAACAAAATACACATATTTTTTTTTTTTTTTTCATAATTTTTTTTTTTTTTTGTACAAAATGAAAGGTGAAGTAGTGTTGAGTAAATGGATATCAAATTTGTCAAGCCTCAAAAATGAACCAGGATTTATTAGTTACAGTGTCATCCAGAATGTATATTGGTGAAACTGTGTATTGCTTTTAGGCCAAATAGTTCAATTTTTGGTCTCATCTGACCAGAGCACCTTCTTTCACATGTTTCCTCTGTCGTGGCTTCTCGCAAACATAACTTATTGCTTTCTTTCAACAATGGCTTTCTTCTTGCCACTCTTCCATAAAGACCAAATTTGAGGAGTGCACGACTAATAGTTGTTCTGTGGATAGATTCCTCCAACTGAGCTGTGGATCTCTGCAGCTCCTTCATAGTTACCATGAGTGTCAGGAAAGGGTTCAACCGTTGGTGGCTCTGTTGGTCCCGTGCTTTGCAGTACCACCAGCGGGTGTCTTCTTGCAGCCGGGATCTGTAATAAAGGATTTCATCTGCTAGTGGCACTGTCGGATCCACGGGCCGTAGTAGCGGTGTCCACCAGCGGGTGTTTTCCGGCAGTGTTGAGTCGACATTATCTCCTGTGATCAGGCGTCCCCTAAGCCTGATTGCAGGAGATATGTATAAATACCCGGCAATTCACACTCTCTAGTTGCCTTGGTATCTCTCCTTGCTTCCTGACCTTGCTAACCTGCTAGCTGATCCTGAGCCTATCCTGGTCCTGTCCCTCCTGTGTTCTTGTACCCTGTCATCCTTGCCCTGTAGCCTGATCCCTTTGCACCTTCCCCATCTGCTGACTCCCTGTGTATGACCCCGGCCTGCCTTATGTTTTGTGATTCTGGAACTGCCCTTGTTTATCTGCTGATTCTCTGTGTATGACCCTGGCCTGGCTCTTGTTCTTGATTACGGTATTCCCCGTCATCTTTACATAGCTATTTGTGGGTCACTGTGTGTTGTGGGAGTGTCATGGTCTGGGGCTGCATGAGTGCTGCTGGCACTGGGGAGCTACAGTTCATTGAGGGAACCATTAATGCCAGGGGTGCAACGGATCATCACCAATCTGTGAACCGAACGGGTCACCCCGTTCGGATCGGCACACCACGCGATCCGCGGAGCGCTCCAGAGCCTCGGCCGTAGGAAAGTCTTCGGCCTAGCTCTGAAGCGGCGGCCATCTTGCTCCACCCCAGTGGAGACCGTGTGCTTGCCAGTGACCTGACCCGGAATTGACGCTCCGCCGCTGTGCTCCATTGAGCGCCAGTCTCCTCTCCTCCCCAGCATTGAAGGTTCACCATGCCGCTGCAGAACTACATCTGGATGCCCATTCTCCCTTCAGCACCAGAGCCGCACCGTCCCATCCTCTGTGGCAGACCAGGGCATCCATTACAGGAATACAGTACCAGCGGAGCCCATCTATCCCGGAATGAACGGATGACAGCACCTACAGATAAGCCCATGTCCTCATACGAATTGTTTGTCTTTTGCATGAAACATTTTAATACTACGCTTAGAGGGTGTGAGACACCAGAGGAGGGGGGCCCTTCGAGAGATTTCACAGTTATTTTCAACACCAAACGGAGCTTAAATACAGTATATGTAAATCTGACGGACTGTTTACATGTTACATTTTAAAACCAGAGGTGTTCTGTCACATTAGCAAGCATGTAAGGTTTGCTGCGGCTTTTTTAAATTTAACATGTAAACAGTCCGTCAGATTTACATATACTGTATTTAGGCTCCGTTTGGTGTTGAAAATAACTGAATCTAAAACTCTGTTGGTGTAACAAGATTAGTCGTCTTCTTTTTTTTTTTTTCTTTTTTGCTGATCCGAAAAATGATCCGATCCGTGACTCCTGATCCGAGGATCGATCCGATCCGTACGTTTTTTGATCCGTTGCACCCCTAATTAATGCTAACATGCTAGCGTGATCCCCCTCCCCTTAGAGACTGGGCCGTAGGGCAGTATTCCAACATAATGAACCCAAGACAACCACTGCCTTGCTAAAGAAGCTGAGGGTAAAGGTGATGGACTGGCCAAGCATGTCTCCAGATCTAAACCCTATTGAGCATCTGTGGGGAATCCTCAAATGGGAGGTGGAGGAGTGCAAGTTTCCTAACCTCTACCAGCTCCGTGATGTCATCATGGAGGAGTGGAAGAGGACTCCAGTGGCAACCTGTGAAGCTCTGGTGAACTCCATGCCCAAGAGGGTTAAAGCGGGGGTTCACCCTAAAAGAATTATATAAAATTACATCCAACATACTTCGGATATGTAAAGTATTCTGTACTTTTTTTTTTTTCGGGGCACATACTGTTTAAAAGTAATTTTTCATCCGGGTTCTCTCTGCTGCGGGGGAATAGGCGTTCCTAGGCAGCGGCATAGATGATTGATGTGCTGTTATGGCGCGTCACGGGTTCCGAAAATATCCGATCTGGACTCGGCTCTGTACGGCGCCTACGCAGTCCAGCTTGGATATTTTTGGAAAGCGTGACGCGCCATAATAGCACATCAATCATCTACACCACTGCCTAGGAACGCCTATTCCCCGCGGCAGAGAAAACCCGAACTGAGTGAAACAGAACATTTAAAACGGTATGTGCCCCGAAAAAAAAAAAGTCCAGCATACTTTACATATCCAAAGTATTCTGGATCTAATGGTACACAGATGTTTTTTAGGGTGAACCTCCGCTTTAAGGCAGTGCTGGAAAATCATGGTGGCCACACAAAATATTGACACTTTGGGCCCAATTCTGACATTTTTACTCAGGGGCGTACTCACTCTTGTTGCCAGCGGTTTAGACATTAATGGCTGTGTGTTGACTTATTTAGAGAGGACAGCAAATTTACACTGTTATACAAGCTGTACTACTTTACATTGTAGCAAAGTGTAATTTCTTTAGTGTTGTCACATGAAAAGATAGAATAAAATATTTACAAAAATGTGAGGGGTATACTCACTTTCGTGAGATACTGTATGTATATTATAATATTTATTTTATTTTAACAATATCAACTATTTTAACAATAACACTTATTTCTCACTTCGTCTTTCAGGACAGCACTTGGAGAGAGCGTAGCTCCACCCACTTCCCAGGAAACACTGCAGTCACTGCTATAACTTCCGCCCACCTCCACCATGGCCTCAGTTGTAGTGTTTCCTCCGGCCATGGTGGAAGCGCTGCAGGGAACCAGGAGGATGCTGGACTCTCTCCAGGGGGAGATGGATGGAAGAGCATACCTGCGATCGGTTGTTTTGTTCAGGAGGCAGACCCAACCTCCCCCCTGACGCGTGGGGGATGTTTCGGTGCTCCCCTCTTCTCGAGCCCGGCGAGGGTAAAGGCTGCGGGAGGTTCCGCGCCAATAGGCTGGGCATTACAGGCCGTTTTTGGGGCGGTTAGATGCCGGTCTCCTGGGGTCTGCAATGTCCCGGTACGGAGGGCGGGCGACGTCATTTCCGGTGGAGGCGGGACTTCCGGCGGCGCGTGGCGGCTTCCGGTTCCGGCCGCTGGAACGCAGAAGGGAGGGGCGGCCTCGGCGGTGCAATTTACGGTTCCCACAGCGGTGGGGTTAACCGGGACTTTTAAAAGGAGGTGCACAAACGATCGCCGCGTTCTGGGAAAATGGAGCCAGAAGACGCAGCGGAGGTGGCGGGAGCAGGAGCCACATGCACCAGCCCGGCCCAGGTAGGAAAACAGCGGTTTAAGTCTACCTGGTTCCTTGTTATGTCCCTCCTACTGCCCCTTTGGGGAGAGGAGCCTGCCTCACTCACCCTAGTCACGTCCCTGGGAGAGTGTTGTCTGTTTTGGTACAGCGGTGATGGGACCTGGTGTGTTTTTGTTCACTGGCTGTTTTGTGGTGGTGGTGGTTTGGGTCTGAGACACAAAAAGTTAAACATGGGGTTGTTGTCTTTTGTGTTTTTCAGAAAGCTAAAGAAAAGCTAAAAATTGCAGTGCCCCCTCCTAAGAAACGGTGTGCTACTTGCAAAACAACCCTTAAAGGGTCTTGGACTAAGCCGTTATGCAAGGCATGCATCGCGGACATAGTCAAAGGGGGAGCCTCCCCTAGTGCAGCCTCCGAACAACCCAAAGAGATGCTCTCTTCCTTTCGGAAGGAGCTAGAAGAGACCTTTCAGTCGTTCCGCTCCTACTTGGACAGAGGGGCGGCGTCAGGGTCAGCAGCTAAGGCCTCCACTAGTGCGCCCTTGGATTATAGAGGGGCAGGTAGTGAGTCCGAGGAGGAAGAACCTAGCAGCCTAGTCTCAGGGTCAGAGGCGGAAGAAGAAGATACAGGAGAACCTTCTTCTTCACGTTATAAGTTGTCCTTAGAAGAGGTGGATGACTTGCTGAAAACTATTCATTCCACCTTAAACATTAAGTTGGATAAGACACATTTATCTCTGCATGACAAGATGTACCAGGGTTTAGATGAAGTCAAGCATCGAACCTTTCCAGTACATAGAGTATTGTCAGATGCGGTTAAAAGGGAGTGGAAAGACCCAGAGAGGGCTCCTTTCTTTTCCCGGTCACTTAAGAGGAGATTTCCTTTTGATGAGGATCCAGCGCAGGTATGGAATAAGAAACCTAAGCTGGATGCTGCATTTTCAAAGGTATCCCGAAATACGGACTTGGCCTTTGAGGATACGGGCACCTTAAAGGATCCCCTAGATAAAAGAGCAGAGGCGCTCTTAAAGAAGGCTTGGGATGCCTCCATGGCCAACCTCAAACCAGCTATGGCATCCACAGTGGTGGCCAGGAACCTTGAGCATTGGTTGGAACAGCTAAAGGGTCACATTGAGTCCGGGACCTCACGCAGAGAGTTGCTAGAGTCCTTTCCGATTCTTCTGAAGGCAGTAGGCTACATGGCGGATGCCTCAGCCAAATCAGTGAGAATATCAGCCCGTTCCTCGGCCCTAGTGAATTCGGCCAGGAGGGCTCTCTGGGTCAAAACCTGGACAGGGGACACGGCTTTCGAAGGCTAAGTTATGTGGCTTGCCCTTCGATGGAGATCTGGTATTTGGCGCCGGTCTGGACACTGTTCTGGATAGGACGGCGGGTGTTTCGCTCCCCTAGCCAGCATACTAAACCCCAGTGACGGTCGCCCGCCTGTGGGAGGACGTCTTCAGTCGTTCCTTCCACAGTGGGCAGAGACAACTTCCAGTGCGTACATCCTCAAGGTTATTGCAGAGGGCTACGTGCTGGAGTTCTCAGAGAAACCACCGTCGCGTTTCTACGCGACTCAGCTACCCAGGGATCAGGAGAAATCCAGGGCAATGTTGTCACTGTTAGAGGAATTTCTCCAGCAGAGGGTGATCACCCCGGTACCCCAACAAGAGCAGGGGACGGGTTGCTACTCCCATGTATTTCTAGTAAAAAAGCCGGCAGGAAAATTTCGTTTGATTCTGAACTTAAAATTCCTGAATCAATCAAGTACAAGAGGTTCCGGATGGATACCATCTACTCGGTCAGAAGGCTTCTTCCAGCGGCTTGCTTTCTGGCTTCGATAGACCTAAGGGATGCTTATCTTCACGTCCCGATAAGAGCCTCTTCTCAGCGTTTCCTGCGTCTAGCAATCAGGACAGGAAGCGAGTTCAGACACTTTCAGTTCAGGGCCCTGCCGTTCGGTCTCTCCTCCTCTCCGAGGATCTTTTCGAAGGTGGTGGCGGAGGCCTTGGCACCTCTAAGGCTGAAAGGAGTTTCGGTAATTCCATACTTGGACGACCTCCTGTTGTTCGCCAAGACAGAAGATCAGCTTCTCAAAGACCTGTGGAGGACTCAGGCCCATTTGGAGGGCCTAGGTTGGATTATGAACAGAGAGAAGTCAAATCTAGTCCCCTCTCAGTAAAAAGGATTACCCCAATTAGGGTAGAGTTTATAGGGATTCTTACTGATGCACAATGGATCAAATATAGATAAAGAGAAATGAGTCTGATCAAACCCAAAACAGCTGAGACATGAAACTAGATAGTATTAGTAGTAAAAAAATTAACAAAGATTTATTGATACATAGTATACAAACACTATATTAAAAACCGTTGGAATTTAGAACTATAAGAAGGATGTTTGATAGAGCAAATATTTGCCAAACAGCTTCTTCATTCCTGTCGTGTGATTGGTTCTACTAGTTTCGCCCTGAGCGGGCTTCGTCAGGAACTCACAGTGGAATGTATTCTATATAGAAAAAATGTACAGTAAAAAGCATATCAGACAGAGTATTAATAAGAATCTTAACAATGGAATACTACATATTGGTCAAAAATTGCGATCAAAACAGGTAGCAACTTTGGTGAAAAACTTCAAAGTAAAACACGTATAATAACACATAGTATAGTGAGTCAGGAAACATAAAGCATACCTTGATTAAAAGGAAGGGAGAACCAAGGAGGGGGATGCCCACTAGGGCGTGTTCTCAAAATATGATGAGAAGACCCCTGGTGGGTGTGATGGATAATGACCAGATGGTAAGTCCTTATGAAGGTGTGATCCTATATGTGTGCCTGATTGAAGGAGACTATGTTAAAAGGGATATACGATGGCATGTGGCAATTCAAGCGCGACAGTATTAACGTGATGAAAAAGCAGCACATTTGCTTACTGAAGCACATTCGTGGATAGATGTGACTATTACAGTATGGTCGTTTGTTCCAAGGCATCAGGTGCAGTGATCTCCACCGTTGGATATTACTATGTCAATTTGGACCATAAGCACTATAAGGTAAAAAGATTGATAGCAAGCTGTAAGAAACAGTAATACACCTATTTCGAAACAATAATGAAAAAAATAAAAATAAATAAATAAAAAATAGAAATGAAGATGAATATAAGAAAAATGAATGAAACACACTGCCAATTTAAAGGACAGAAAGTAACAATCATTCGCAAATCTCCCTAAATAAGGGAGTGCATATATGGCTAGCTGTAGCAGTGCTAGACTGTAAAGGGGATAGAGGTGTCATTGTTACAATTATATTAACCTTAGTGCTATGATCATAGGGACATATATTCCCCCTGATGAGTTTTAAAAATAAATAAACAGGGGGAGATAAATAGAATTAGAAATTGATTGAGGATGGCTGTCAAAAAGGAACAGTCTGAGTTTGTTATTCTTAATAAACTATACCTGTATGCAACGGGAATTAGAAGGACACACATGCGATCTCTCCAAGAGCCCAGCGCTAAATGCTGACAGCTCCTGGAGCTTTTAAAATAGTCCCTTCAATCAGGGGAGACGCACCTCAGCTGGCAAAAGGGCGGAGTGCCTGATGTTGTTGGGCGGGGGGATGACGTGTCTCAGGGGAGTGTCCAGAGAAGCCCTGATGGAGACGTAACACACGTACTCAAGCAGTAGAGAAATCAGAGATTGACAATAAATTGATCATTCATAGATTTATTGTCAATCTCTGATTTCTCCGACCATATCAGCCTCATAAAATCTGAGGAGTTTCTTAGTCACCAGCGCCCCTACCTTCTATCAGGGGCCTGCTGACACCGTTTGTTCTTCGTTTGACTGTTCCCCTCTAAGGCAGAATATCTGCTATGATTCAGTGCCCTCACTAAACCTGACCTAGTGCAAATAACACTATGCTGTCACGATAGGTGGAGGCTCAACCATAGTATTACTTTTTCAGTTATTTTTCTTTACTTTTGTATGACTTAGGCCATGGATTAGTGTGTTTATCTATTTTGTATTTAATATTCTAAATATTTAAAAAGATATATTTTTTCCTTTATACAGTGGACGCCTTTCAGCACGTTCCACTATATAAACTTCAACTGTTGCTGTATTATCTGTGAGTCAGGACACTCTGCTATACATCCTTGCTTTTCAGGACTGTGATCACAGCCATTGATTCAGGGGCCCCATTGTCCTATTTAGGACGTACTGCTATCAAGCAGACATTGTGTTCCCTATCTAATGTATTAGCCTACTTGGGCGGTAGGGGGCCTGAACCGATTCTTGCTGGTCAAGCATCGAATCCGAGCGGAGGCCCGGATGCTGTTCAGGTCCGCCTTTTCGACAATTCCTATAGGTGGAGGGATGTCCTTGCCCCTCCCGTAGGTAGTCTCAGGTGGTCCCGGATGTTGTTAGCTCAGTCGCGCGCACATCGTGCGCGCGGCTGAGCCCTGCTTGAGTACGTGTGTTACGTCTCCATCAGGGCTTCTCTGGACACTCCCCTGAGACACGTCATCCCCCCGCCCAACAACATCAGGCACTCCGCCCTTTTGCCAGCTGAGGTGCGTCTCCCCTGATTGAAGGGACTATTTTAAAAGCTCCAGGAGCTGTCAGCATTTAGCGCTGGGCTCTTGGAGAGATCGCATGTGTGTCCTTCTAATTCCCGTTGCATACAGGTATAGTTTATTAAGAATAACAAACTCAGACTGTTCCTTTTTGACAGCCATCCTCAATCAATTTCTAATTCTATTTATCTCCCCCTGTTTATTTATTTTTAAAACTCATCAGGGGGAATATATGTCCCTATGATCATAGCACTAAGGTTAATATAATTGTAACAATGACACCTCTATCCCCTTTACAGTCTAGCACTGCTACAGCTAGCCATATATGCACTCCCTTATTTAGGGAGATTTGCGAATGATTGTTACTTTCTGTCCTTTAAATTGGCAGTGTGTTTCATTCATTTTTCTTATATTCATCTTCATTTCTATTTTTTATTTATTTATTTTTATTTTTTTCATTATTGTTTCGAAATAGGTGTATTACTGTTTCTTACAGCTTGCTATCAATCTTTTTACCTTATAGTGCTTATGGTCCAAATTGACATAGTAATATCCAACGGTGGAGATCACTGCACCTGATGCCTTGGAACAAACGACCATACTGTAATAGTCACATCTATCCACGAATGTGCTTCAGTAAGCAAATTTGCTGCTTTTTCATCACGTTAATACTGTCGCGCTTGAATTGCCACATGCCATCGTATATCCCTTTTAACATAGTCTCCTTCAATCAGGCACACATATAGGATCACACCTTCATAAGGACTTACCATCTGGTCATTATCCATCACACCCACCAGGGGTCTTCTCATCATATTTTGAGAACACGCCCTAGTGGGCATCCCCCTCCTTGGTTCTCCCTTCCTTTTAATCAAGGTATGCTTTATGTTTCCTGACTCACTATACTATGTGTTATTATACGTGTTTTACTTTGAAGTTTTTCACCAAAGTTGCTACCTGTTTTGATCGCAATTTTTGACCAATATGTAGTATTCCATTGTTAAGATTCTTATTAATACTCTGTCTGATATGCTTTTTACTGTACATTTTTTCTATATAGAATACATTCCACTGTGAGTTCCTGACGAAGCCCGCTCAGGGCGAAACTAGTAGAACCAATCACACGACAGGAATGAAGAAGCTGTTTGGCAAATATTTGCTCTATCAAACATCCTTCTTATAGTTCTAAATTCCAACGGTTTTTAATATAGTGTTTGTATACTATGTATCAATAAATCTTTGTTAATTTTTTTACTACTAATACTATCTAGTTTCATGTCTCAGCTGTTTTGGGTTTGATCAGACTCATTTCTCTTTATCTATATTTGATCCATTGTGCATCAGTAAGAATCCCTATAAACTCTACCCTAATTGGGGTAATCCTTTTTACTCATACTTCATTGAGGGATTTTGATGCAGATGGTTTCTTTGGTAGTACAACATATAACAAAAGGTGCCTGCTCTAGAATTTCTCTATAGTCCCCTCTCAGGTCATAGTCTTCTTGGGGTACACCATAGACTCCATCCAGGAGAAGTTGTTTCTACCAGAGGAGAAAATAATCAAGGTTCAGGCAGCAGTGAAGGCAGTGCAGACGAACCTGTCAGTTTCAGCTCGTGCAGCTATGTCCACCCTGGGACTACTCGCATCCTCCATTCCTGCGGTTCAGTGGGCCCACCTGCATTCAAGGAGTCTCCAGCAGGCGATTCTACAGAATTGGACGCATGGAGAACCCTTAGAGAAGGAGATCAGGGTTCCAGCTTCAGTAAAAAGGAAACTTTGGTGGTGGAGGACTTACGCAAATTTGAGTCAGGGTCTAGTGTGGTCCTTCCCCGCTACAATGGTCCTGACTACGGATGCCAGCTCCTGGGGGTGGGGTGCTCACCTCAGAGGTCAGTTGGCTCAGGGGTCCTGGTCCAGGGAAGAGGCCAAGAGATCCTCCAATTGGAGGGAACTCAAAGCCGTTTGCCTGGGGCTTTGGGCCTTCCAGGAGACAATACAGGGTCAGCATGTCCAGATACTGTCGGACAATGCTACAGCGGTAGCTTACGTCTCAAGGCAGGGGGGCACGAGGAGCAGGGTTCTCCTGAACCTGGCCCTACACATGCTTTACTGGGCAGAGACAAACTTGGCATCTCTGTCTGCAGTACACCTAAAGGGCAGTTTAAACCACCTGGCAGACTTCCTAAGCAGGAGGAGGGTTCTGGAATCCGAGTGGAGTCTAAATTCAGAGGTGTTCCAGAAAATAGCGGACAGGTGGGGAACCCCTCAGATCAGGGGTCTCAAACTCCCGGCCCGCGGGCCAGTTGCGGCCCGCAGACCAAGATTTTGCGGCCCACTGACAAGCCCTTCCCCCGGACAATGTCATACTTTGCAGCGCATGAAGCGCAACGCGGTACCCTTTCCCTGCAGCCCCCCCCCGTACTCATCTTTGTGTCCGGCAAAGCAGGGGTGTGCGTCATGTGACGTCAGCAGCGTAGGGCGGTGCTGCCGTCACACGCACGTCCGCACTGAAGTGAAGTTGCTCAGAAGAGCTGAGCGCCCTCGCCCTCGTCAGCAGCGTCCTTCAAGGTAAGCTGCTGCTACTGTAATGCCAGTTAGCAGATGCTATCACAGGGTGGTAGGGGGAATAGGGGGTGCTACTGCTGGGGGGGGGCGGTTGTTGTTGGATGATTGGGAGGCTAGCACCCTCATGTTATTACCACAGGGGGGGGTGTTGCTGGTGAATGATTAGGGTGCTACTGTTCATCAACACCCCCCAACCCCTCAGCAGTAGTACCCCCATAATCTTTCAGCTGATGCTATTATCACAGGGTGGTAGGGGGAATGGGGGTGTTGCTTGTGGATGATGGGGGTGCTACTGCTGGGGGGTTGGGGGGTGTTAATGAACAGTAGCACCCTAATCATTCACCAGCAACAGCCCACCCCCCCTGTGGTAATAACATGAGGGTGCTACTGCCCTTGCAGTAGCATCCCAATCATCCAACACCCCCCCCCAGCAGTAGCACCCCCATCCTCCGTCAGCTCATGCTATTACCACAGGGGGGTAGGGCGATTGGGGGTGTTTCTGGTGGATGGTGGGGGTGCTACTGCCCTGGCAATAGCATCCCAATCATCCAACAACACCCCCCCTACCCCAGCAGTAGTACCCCCATCATCCGTCAGCTCATTCTATTACCACAGGGGGGTAAGGTGGATGGGGGGGGTGTTGCTGGTGGATCTCAATCATCCAAACCCCCCTTCAGCAGTAGCACCCCCCAACATCTGTCAGCTCATGCTATTACCACAGGGGGGTAGGGGGAATGGGAGTGTTGCTGGTGGATGATGGCGGTGCTACTGCTGGTGGGGGGTGTTATTGGTGGATGGTGAGGGGCGCATGATGGGGCATTATATGTGAGGGGCACATGATGGGGGCATTATATGTATGTAAAACCATATTCGCTCAGCCCTGATAGGAAATTTCTGTGGGTGGAACAAGAGCTCAGCCTATCAGGGCTGAGCGAATATTGGCTCACTGCCCTAATAGACTGAGCGCTAATCTATGTGATTGTCTGGCAGTGCCGAAAGAAGAATGGAGAAGAGTGAGTGTGTGTATGTGACTGCAGCCAGGGTCATAGGGACTGTCCTGGAGAGTGAACATTAGGGGCGGCAGGGGCGCAATCTGTGACATTTTGGTCCAATACTTGATGCGGCCCAGCCTCACCCAGCTTATACCTCCAGTGGCCCCCAGATAATTTGAGTTTGAGACCCCTGCCTCAGATAGACCTGTTTGCGTCCCAAGCCAACGCCAAGGTTCCGGTTTTCTTTTCCCTCAACAGACTGGATCAAGCGGAGGGTCTAGATGCGTTAGTTCAGCATTGGCCCTTCCGTTTGTGTTATGCTTTCCCCCCAGTACAAATGGTTCCATTAGTTCTGCGGAAACTTCAGGTAGAAAATACGACTCTTATCCTGATAGCCCCATACTGGCCCAAAAGGCCTTGGTTTTCAACCCTGCTGAAACTGGCAATAGAACCTCATCAGCTACTTCCAGTCAGAAAGGACTTGTTATACCAGGGTCCTCTGCTCCATCCCAACGTGGATCGGCTCAACCTGGCGGCCTGGTTACTGAAGAGTTAATCCTGAGTAGGAAGGGTTTATCTAAACGGTTAGTGGATACGCTACTTAGTAGCAGAAAGGAAGTTACCAGGGCGATTTATTTCAAGACCTGGAGAGTCTTTAATTCCTGGTGCAGTTCAAAGGATTGTTCCCCCATGAATAATTTTTCGGTCCTGGAGTTTTTACAGGACGGGATGGACAAGGGTCTGGCAGCCAGCACCCTGAAAGCGCAGGTTGCTGCGCTATCAGTATTTCTAGAGAGACGGTTATCTCTAGATCCCTATGTCATCAGATTTTTTAAGGCATTGGCCAGGGCTAGGCCTTCCCCCTTTAAGTTTTTTCCCAAGTGGGACTTATCGGTGGTTTTGGGGGGTCTGACAAAAAGACCTTTCGAACCACTGTTAGAAGCATCTTTAAAATTTTGGACCTTGAAAGCGGTCCTTTTAGTAGCTGTCACCTCGGCTAGGAGAATTAGTGAGCTACAGGCTCTTTCTATTGTGGAACCCTTCTTGACCATCTTCCCAGATAGGGTCGTGTTGAGGACAGATCCTGGGTTCCTTCCTAAGGTGGTATCGGCCTTCCATAGGACACAAGAAATAGTGTTACCTACCTTTTGTCCGGCTCCTTCCGGTTCAAGGGAAGAAGAGTTTCATACCTTAGATGTCAGAAAGTGCATTATGCACTACCTGGAAGTCACCAGGGAAATTAGAAAATCCAATTCTCTGTTTGTGTTGTTCTCGGGTGCACGTAGGGGGTACGGTGCTTCCAAAAGTACACTAGCCAGATGGCTCCGTATGGCTATCCACGAGGCCTATAAGGCTAGGGGTATAGAACCTCCCCCAGGGGTGGTGGCACATTCTACAAGGGCAGTGGCAACCTCTTGGGCAGAACGGGCTGGAGCTTCACCAGAGCTTATCTGCAAGGCAGCTACGTGGACGAGTTTTTCCACTTTTACTCGCCACTACAGGATGGATCTGCTCTCAGCGGCGGAGCAGTCTTTTGGCAGGAAGATCCTGCAAGCGGTGGTCCCACCCTAGAGTAAGTACTCGGTTATCATCTCCAAGTGCTGTCCTGAAAGACGAAGTGAGAAAACCTTAGTTACACTTACCGGTAATGGTATTTCTATGAGTCTTTCAGGACAGCACCGATAACCCACCCTTCTCTTTTCTGGTGGATATATGTATATATATATATATATATATGTGTGTTGTACTAACATGTTTTGGTTGCTATGTTCTGCTTATCTCATTTCAGTATGGCCGGAGGTGCTCGTATACAACTGAGGCCATGGTGGAGGTGGGCGGAAGTTATAGCAGTGACTGCAGTGTTTCCTGGGAAGTGGGTGGAGCTACGCTCTCTCCAAGTGCTGTCCTGAAAGACTCATAGAAATACCGTTACCGGTAAGTGTAACTAAGGTTTTTTTAAATGTTTCTTTTTTAACTTTTTGTTTTACACTTGTGTTTTTTGTGATCACGTGGTAGCTAATAAGCCGCCAATATGATGGCATTGGTCAGATGACAGTACACTTTGAGACCTCAAGCTACTTTTCGATTCTTCATGTCTATATTACAGAAACACACACATTGTACATTATAAAATACTGTAATAGAGTAGGTCATATGATTTTACAAGCATTTTAACTTGACTTACACTGGGGATTCCTGACAGGCAGGGAGGGAGAGGGGGAGAGAAGACATCACATTATATGGTAAGATCTACCCTGAAAATAAGCCCTACTGTGTCTTTTGTTGCCAAAATTAATATAAGACCCGGGCTTATTTTCCGCGAAGCACGGTATAAAGCATCTTTGCCACCATTTGCTGTACATCAGGGTTCCCTGTTCTTTTAGCAAGCGTCTTTGTATTTATAGCGTTGGGGACCTACTGAAATCTTTCCTTAAACCCTATGTACAGTTAAGGTGGTGCTGTCATAGAAGCTCAACAGAGAAAACTAGAATTGCATTTGTTGTTTGTGGGGAAGCACCCATAACTGCACTTAGATATTTCCTTCTCTGTAATGGCTTGTAAGATTTTATACAAAACCCTTGGCCCTAAGCAAGAAGAAAACATGTTTACTTCCTGGGCAGGAACAATTGTTTTATAATGCTGATTTCTAGTGAAGATTATCAGAACATATATATAACATATATATGATAATAATCTAATATTGAAAATAATGTAATTGTGCGTGTGCGCGTGTGTATGTATATATATATATATATATATATATATATATATATATATATATATATATATATATATATATATATATATATATATATATATATATATATATATATATATACATACATACATATATACATACATACATATATACATATATATATATATATGTATGTATGTATGTATGTATGTATGTGTGTGTGTATATCAGGTGACCATAAGAGTCGGTTCACACTGGGGCGACTTGGGATCCGACTTGAAGTCGTCTCAAGTCGACTTCCAGAAAAGCAATGTAAGTGAATGGGAGCGGTGTTAATACACACTACTCATGTCGCTCCGACTTCAGAAGAGGTTCCTGTACTACTTCAATCAGACTTCTAGGCGATTTGTACCCATTGATTTCAATGGAAGTCGCTTCCAAGTCTGATCACTGTTTTAATTGAAGCTACTTTCCAGCAAGATAACATACATTTCTCAGGCAAACCCCTCCCTCCCCTTCCCTCTCCCAGAGCTGATTGTTGTTTTATTGGCCACTGGAATGTCTCCTGACCTGAAAAGGACTTCAAGTCGTGTTGTAAATCGCCCCAGATAGCTTCCTTTACCTTAATGCAGTGCTGTTTTCATGTTCTCATTGTTCGTTTTTTGCTTTGAAGTTAATGTAATTCTGCTCTGATCTCCACACTTCCTGCTTGTCTGGCTCCTTATGAAAAATCTCATGGCAGCTTTTCACTGTGGTCCAAGCTGTGTGTCTAAAACTCCTCAGAACCAATCAGATTCATTTTAAAAACAAAACACTGCCCTGGGATTCAATTTAAAAACAAAACACTGCCCTGGATTTGTTTGTTTTTGTTCTGTCTCTCTCTCTACTAAACATAAACCCAAAACCAGTTTAAAAACGAAAGTGAAACTATAGGCATATATGATTGATTTTTTTTCTATTTTTAATCATTTTTAAAAGGAATCGGTTTAACTTTTATATCTCTATGCCCTGTAAACAGTAATTTCAGCAAAAACATTTTTTTCCTTTAATGATATTACAGCAGAGTTTGAAATCTGATGATGGTACCTATATCTTGCTTCTGAGACAATTGAAAATGGCCTTGTGTCCCATGGCAAAACAGTGTTTCAGAGTAAAAATGTTGGGAATGTTCAATATGCATCTCATTAAAAATGTGGCCACATGGTCCAGGCCTCTTCTTTATCCTTATATGAATTTGTACTTATTTAGGCTAAAGAGATTATGTACCAAAAGAACGTGCCACTGACATAATTCAAAACTAAATACTAGGGCTGCAACTAACGATTATTTTCATAATCGATTAGTTGGCCGATTTATTGTTTAGATTAATAGGATAATAGCTTTTAATAAAAAAATTTACATTTAAAAAAAAATTTGGCCCAATTTGTTGTTGGGCAGATTACAAATCACAAATTGCTGCAAAAACACATTACATGCTTTTCTGCAGCTTCTCCATTGAAGTCTATTAAACCAAAAAAGAAATAAAAAAATAGCACCGTTTTGCGTTAAGTCCTTGCCCTTAACGCAATGCAGCAGCTGAAAAAAAATCATGGATGTGAATGTGTCCCATAGGAAAACATGTAAATGAACTGTAGAGGTGTGACCCAGGCCTAAGATGTTTAGTAACATAATGGCATTAAAAGAGCAAATAATCGCTACTGTAAGGGGTTCATTTTTTTTACTGTGGGACACTACTGTGCATTTCCAAAAGCCATGATCTGCAGAGAGCTTCCAAAGCTTTAGCAGGATCTCATTGTTAAAAGGTATCAGTCAGGAGAAGAGTACAAAGGAATTTCCAACGCATTAGATATACCAACACAGTGAAGACAGTCAAGTGGAGAAAATATGGCACAACAGTGATATTACCAAGAACTGGACGTCCCTCCAAAATTGGTAAAAAGTCAAGAAGGAAACTAATCAGGGAGGCTGCCAAGAGGCCTACGGCAACATTAAAGGAGCTGCAGGAATAGCTGGCAAGTACTGGCTGTGTGGCACATGTGACAACAATCTCCCGTATTCTTCATATGTCTGGGCTATGGGGTAGAGTGGCAAGACATAAGCCTTTTCTTATGAAGAAAAACATCCACGCACGGCTAAATTTTGCAAAAACATCTTTGAAGTTTCCCAAAAGCATGTGGGAAAAAGTGTTATGGTCTGATGAAACCAAGGTTGAACTTTTTGCTCAGAATTCCAAAAGATATGTTTTGGCGCAAAAACACTGCAAATCACCAAAAGAACATGGTGGTGGCAGCACCATGCTTTGGGGCTGTTTTTCTTCAGCTGGGACAGGGGCCTTAGTCAAGGTAGGTGAAATTATGAACAGTTCCAAATACCAGTCAATATTGGCACAAAAACTTCAGGCTTCCATCAGAAAGCTGAACATGAAGAGGAACCTCATCTTTCAACATGACAACGACCCAAAGCATACATCCACATTGGCAAGTAAGGATGAGCTCAATTTCTCACTACCTGTGATTAGTGCTGCGGCGTGTCGGCTACCTGGCGGGCACAGGCCTGTGTAGTTACGAACACACCTGAGCTCATCCTTATTCCCAAAGGAATGGCTTCACCGGAAGAAGATTAAAGTTTTGGAATGGCCCAGCCAGAGCCCAGACTCGAATCCGATTAAAAATCTGTGGGGTGATCTGAAGAGTGCTGTAATAAAGTTAAAAGGTGTGTCAACACAGTATTGGTATAACCACTTCCCCCCCCAGAAGATTTGGCTGTCCAATGACCGGGCCAGTTTTTGCAATATGGCACTGCGTCGTTTTAACTGACAATGGCATGGTCAGGCAATGTTGTACCCAAACAAAATTGACGTCCTTTTTCTTTTTTTTTTTCAGCGATTGTGTCAAAAATGCCATTCTTAGAATACAGATCACGATTCTCAAAAAATCTCAGTCCTCTGTCAACATGCACTACCCACAGTCAGATCTACATTTTAAAAAGGTTAATTTAAAGCAGAGCTCCACCCTGATATATATATATATATATATTTTTTTTTTTAAATCTGAAAAAAATAAATAAAATGGAAAAAAAATAAAAAATACTCACCCTAAATAGGCTGTTGCTATGCGGAAGTCCCAAATTTGCCCTTATGATCCGCGGTGCTGTTTTCTTCCTCCTCCTCTTCTCGGTGTCTTCTTGTGAATGGGCCGCGCTGCATTTGCGGAACTGTGTGTATCCCAGAAAGCAGCCGGACCATTCACAAAGCGCCGCGTCGCTCGCACATCCCTGACTGTGGATGGCGGTGCCGGGATCGAGGATCGGCATCGGCGGGGGCCGTCAGCGCGGGCGCCTAGGACAGGTAAGTGTCCTTATTCAAAGTCAGCAGCTACACTGTTAGTAGCTGCCGACTTTGAAAAAAAAATAAAAAAATGCGGGTGGAGCTCCGCTTTAAAAAAGAAAAATCTATGTCAAAGTTAAACTCAACAAGAAAAAAATGTATGTATGTACAGGCTGCAAAGCCACGCCCTCAATTACCGGCCGTCGTGGGCCCGCTGCGATCGCGAGGTGGGGGCGTGCGGAGGCACAGGATCCTGTGTCTCGGTGCGCCCCCCACCTGGCCCGCCGCGCCCACGACGGCAATTGAGGCCGCAGCTTTGCAGCCTTGTGAAGGACCAAGCTTCCTTTTGTGACCTAGCGCCATCTGGTGGTGGCCGTTGGCATTACAAGTAAAACGGCAGTTCTTAAAATGTTTAACTGTTTTCACTGCCATCTCCTTCCCTTAGAACCCCCAAACATTATATATATATATTTTTTATTCTAACACCCTAGAGAATAAAATAGCGATTGTTTCAATACTTTCTGTCACACCGTATTTGCGGTCTTACAAGCGCATTTTTTGGGGAAAAAATACACCACAGTAAAGTTATCCCAATTTTTTTTATATTGTGAAAGATAATGTTATGCAGAGTAAATTGATACCCAACATGTCACGCTTCAAAATTGCGTCCGCTCGTGGAATGCCGACAAACTTTTACCGACAAACTTTTACCCTTTAAAATCTCCATAGGCGACGTTTAAAAAATGCTACAGGTTGCATGTTTTGAGTTAGAGGAGGTCTAGGGCTAGAATTATTGCTCTTGCTCTAACTATCGCGGCAATATCTCACATGTTTGGTTTGAATACCGTTTACATATGCAGGCTCTACTCAGGTATGTGTTCGCTTCTGCGCGCAAGCTTGGCGGGATGGGGTGCGCATTGGGTTTCCTGCCGTGCAGGGGGTGCGCGCGCCCTCTGGTGGCTCTCCTGGGCGAAGCCGTGTATATACAGTCCCTGATAAAAGTCTTGTCGCTTCTTAATTTTGTAGAAACTCCTGCTATAAACCTGACTTTTTTAATTAATCAATTGGTGTTAGAAATAGCTCATATGAAAAGCTAAAGCCCTCCCAAATGATGTTTAATGCACTGAAATAAATTAGTTTCACTGAAAAAAGATTTATCATTTAATCAAGACAGAAAGGTCAAGTTTTGGCAAAACCAAAGTTTTGTCGCCTATACAGAAATTTAACAACTTTACTGAAAATCCAAAAATATGTCAGCAAATTAAGTAGTGGTGCTGTGAGATCCAAATTTAATATCTTGTATGACTTCCATGAGCTTGAAAGACCGCATCCATGCGGTTTGGGAAGGATTCATACAATTTATTGATGAAGTCATCAGGAATAGCAAAGAAAACAGTCTTGCATGCCTCCCAGAGTTCATCAATATTCTTTGGTTTCATCTTCCATGCTTCCTCTTTCATCCTACACCACATATGCTCAATGATGTTCATGTCTGGTGACTGGGCTGGCCAATCCTGGAGCATCTTGATCTTCACCTTAAGGAACTTTGATGTAGAGATGGAAGTATGTGATTGAGCACCATCCTGCTGAAAAATTTGGCCTTTTTTATGGTTGGGAATATGAGGTAGCAAAGATTTCTTGGTATTTTAGACTATTGATGTTGCCTTCCACCCTGCAGATCCCTCGCACACCCCCATACTGGATGTAACCCCAGACCATGATTTTGCCTCCACCAAACTTCACTGTTTTCTGGGTAAATCTCGGCTCCATGCGGATTCCATTAGGTCTCCTGCAATATTTGCGGCAACTGTGGTGTAATTCAACAGAAGATTCACCTGAAAAATCCACCTGCTGCCACTTTTCATGAGTCCATCCTTTTAGCAGGCTGTGGCCCTTGGCAAATGCCACACAGTTTTTCAATAGCCTTTTGTTTAGTGCTGGCTTATGGGCATTGATTCGACCATGGAGGCCATTTCAAGACGAAATCCGACAAACTGTTCTTGTTGACACAGGGACTTCAGGTGACCAGGTCTCGTGGAGCTCTGCTGCAGTGGAAAATGGGCTGGCCTTGGATTTTTGAGCCAACAAACGGTCCTCTCGAGCAGTTGTCTTGCAGGGTCGCCCTGACCTGGCTTTGTCCAAAACATCTCTAATCTCTTGAAATCTTTTTTTTTTTGTTTTTATTCTCTGAACTTGACACTGAGACACATTGAAGGTGTCTGCCACATCAGCAGTGGATCTGGTCCTCAGCCTCTTAATCAGGGATCCTCAAACTACGGCCCTCCAGCTGTTGCGGAACTACACATCCCATGAGGCATTTTAAACCTCTGACATTCAGACATGACTAGGCATGATGGGAATTGTAGTTTCTGAACAACTGGAGGGCCGTAGTTTGAAGACCCATGCTCTTGATTATCAACACTTTAGTCTCCGGGTGAATCTTAGGCATGTTTGCAGAGGTCTAGTTGCAGTTGAGAAGGTCTGGTGTACTGGGGTTCTTTTTATACACACCTGAGACCTAATTGATCCATTATTGGTGAAGCTCATATAATAAGATGACAACACTTATGTCTTGGCAAAAATTGACTCAATGGGCTTTACCAAGCTGTGAATATTAGAATACTTTTTGTCAGTTTCGTTTTGCACTGAAACATTATTACAAAAGCTGTTGGGATTAAAATGACCCATTTCTTGTAACAAAATCTTGATTAGAAATATATTTAAGCGGCAATTCAGGTCAATTTGTTCACAAGCGACAAGACTTTTGTCAGGGACTGTATAGGGCTTTTCGCCCAGTAGAGCTATTTTGCCGCAGTATATCTGTGTGAGCCGGTTAAGGGTGTGCACATTTATGCAGCCATTTTAAAAATTTTTACTTGCCTCCACCTAAAAGGTTTGTTGTTCAACTGATTTGTACAGTTTATACGTCACATTAAAGGTGGAAAAGGTTCTGAAATGATTTATCTTTGTCTCCTTCTTTTCTTTTTTTTTTACATCACAGAAACCTGACCTTTTAACAGGGGTGTGTAGATATATATATAAATATATATATATATATGTATATATATATATGTATATATATATATATGTATATATATGTATATGTATATATATATATATATATATATATGTGTGTGTGTGTGTGTGTGTGTGTGTGTGTGTATATGTATATGTGTGTAATTTGTTTCCTTTTTAAATTCAAAGGTAATTGCTTCCAGTAATGAATGGGTGAGCTTTTTAAAAATCTGTGTTCTTTATAATTTAGGGACAACTTTTCCACAGCTTTGTGTGGCTTAACTGATAAGGCTTCTCAGATTTCTTTAATCCAGAAACTGTACTTAAGGCAACAACGGCCCCATCTCACAATAGTCGGTCATTTTCTGATGTGAAGATTTTAGCGTTCAACTGCAGTGCTTTTGAGTACATAAATTCAGATTTTATTTTTGAGTTACATTTTCTATTTTACATTGGGTTTAACATGTTGCCTAATAAATTAAGCATTTCTACCATTTAAACAGATTTTTGTTTTTTGCAGGTAAAAAAAGCCAAAATGGAGGATTCCAATGAAGAAAGTGTGAGGTCAGTAAGTCTGTTTTTATATATATATATATATCAATGAACGACAAAAAGTTGTTTTACCTTTTGTTTTCTGTGGGTAGTTTTTGTCAATCATATACAGTTGTATATATTTTTTTGTTGATCAAATATTTTGCTCAAATCTTTATTCCATACAACAATAATTATGACAGTATGCGTTTATGAAAAGTGTACCGTAGTTGTATAACGATTATATTTAATTTAACAGCTAGCGTTTTACTACTGATGTACTATTAAATTGACCATACACATGTATCTTTTGTAACTTGTGTATTAGTATATTGTATTGGTCATTTAAAATGAGTTTTCACTATTCTGTGGACCTTATGGGCAGTGAGGAAGGATTCAGATTTTACTTAGTCAAGGTATAGGTCTTAGATTGTGGGACACTATGAGCTTAGCTGAAAAGTACAGTCAAAACATGGACACAGTAGCTTTTTTCCCATAGAACAGGGGTCTTCAAACTATGGCCCTCCAGTTCAGGAACTACAATTCCCGTCATGTCTGTGAATGTCAGAGTTTTACAATGCCTCATGGGATGTGTAGTTCTACAACAGCTGGAGGAAAGATCAAAACTCATCTCTTTTAATGTCAGAGACAGGAACAACGAGCGCCCAGAGGCGATTTAATTTGCATGTGCTGCACTATATACGTTTTTTTCACTCGCTCACTCAGGGCCGTAGTTTGAGGGTCAGATTGCCACAGTAGCATTTTTGATATTAAGCAGTTTGACTATGTGTACTAGTATTTCTGCATGCCAGGATACAACTCAAATCCCTCTGAATAGGTCTACAAGTAAGTAGTCCCTAATTGTTATGTTATCCTTTTCAGCAAAGTGAGTAATGGTGAACCTCCAAGTCAAAAAGGAGAACTGTCTTCTAATCGCACCATTCCTAGTGGAAGTAAGTATTTTCATTAACACTAACTTTTAACTTGTATGCTGCAATTGTAACATCTGTAATCATAAAATGTGTATTTTGAAAATGTTTTATTTTATTTAGAGACACGTGCTATTATTTCTTAATGGCACCCCAAATGCGGGTAGAAGTTGTACGTTTCTCACACTTGACAAAATGCAAAAAAAAGTGCAATGCAAAATTTTGGTACAGGGCCGTTTCACACAACAAAAACACACCCCGGATGCATTTTTATTGCGTTTTTAATGCATTCCGGTGTATTTTTAGATGCATTTCTGGATGCATTCCAGATGCTTTCTTCCTTTTTTTTTTTTTTTTATGTTGTACTGGGGTTGTTCTGTAGCATTTGGATGCATTTTACCACATTCCAGTTCAATCTAGTGTAGGAAACCTACAGCATGTTCTACTTTTTTTACTGGAACGCCCTGGAACTGACCGCACTGGTGTGAACTATGCCAATGGAAACAATATAATCTACTTTCCATGTGTTTATGATGCAGAAGAAAATACACTGACTGCATGTGGTGTGAACTGGCCCCAGTGCATTTTTGGAGTGGAGGGAGGCCCATTCACATGAACAGTGCAACTCTAAGAATGCATTAAAAAATAAAATAAAACTACGCAGTAGCGTTGCTCAAGTGTGAATGGGGCTTTAAAGGAGCAAACCTAGCAAGGCCATACATAGCGCAGATTTCACTGGTCATCCGTAGGCAGCGCAGATTTCACAGGCCAAGCAGTACGCAGTTCACGGTTCAGACTAAACTTCGTCAACCATGCACATTCATGATTTTAAGAGTACCATATACAGCAGGGGTCTCAAACTCCCGGCCCGCGGGCCAGTTGCGGCCCGCAGACCAAGATTTTGCGGCCCACTGACAAGCCCTTCCCCCGGACAATGTCATACTTTGCAGCGCATGAAGCGCAACGCGGTACCCTTTCCCTGCAGCCCCCCCCCGTACTCATCTTTGTGTCCGGCAAAGCAGGGGTGTGCGTCATGTGACGTCAGCAGCGTAGGGCGGTGCTGCCGTCACACGCACGTCCGCACTGAAGTGAAGTTGCTCAGAAGAGCTGAGCGCCCTCGCCCTCGTCAGCAGCGTCCTTCAAGGTAAGCTGCTGCTACTGTAATGCCAGTTAGCAGATGCTATCACAGGGTGGTAGGGGGAGTAGGGGGTGCTACTGCTGGGGGGTTGGGGGGTGTTAATGAACAGTAGCACCCTAATCATTCACCAGCAACAGCCCACCCCCCCTGTGGTAATAACATGAGGGTGCTACTGCCCTTGCAGTAGCATCCCAATCATCCAACACCCCCCCCCCAGCAGTAGCACCCCCATCCTCCGTCAGCTCATGCTATTACCACAGGGGGGTAGGGCGATTGGGGGTGTTTCTGGTGGATGGTGGGGGTGCTACTGCCCTGGCAATAGCATCCCAATCATCCAACAACACCCCCCCTACCCCAGCAGTAGTACCCCCATCATCCGTCAGCTCATTCTATTACCACAGGGGGGTAAGGTGGATGGGGGGGTGTTGCTGGTGGATCTCAATCATCCAAACCCCCCTTCAGCAGTAGCACCCCCCAACATCTGTCAGCTCATGCTATTACCACAGGGGGGTAGGGGGAATGGGAGTGTTGCTGGTGGATGATGGCGGTGCTACTGCTGGTGGGGGGTGTTATTGGTGGATGGTGAGGGGCGCATGATGGGGCATTATATGTGAGGGGCACATGATGGGGGCATTATATGTATGTAAAACCATATTCGCTCAGCCCTGATAGGAAATTTCTGTGGGTGGAACAAGAGCTCAGCCTATCAGGGCTGAGCGAATATTGGCTCACTGCCCTAATAGACTGAGCGCTAATCTATGTGATTGTCTGGCAGTGCCGAAAGAAGAATGGAGAAGAGTGAGTGTGTGTATGTGACTGCAGCCAGGGTCATAGGGACTGTCCTGGAGAGTGAACATTAGGGGCGGCAGGGGCGCAATCTGTGACATTTTGGTCCAATACTTGATGCGGCCCAGCCTCACCCAGCTTATACCTCCAGTGGCCCCCAGATAATTTGAGTTTGAGACCCCTGATATACAGTATTGTGCAAAAAAAGAGGATTTTTTTTAAGCCCCACAAGAAAATTGTAAATTAATTTTTTTATTGTACAAAGATTAAAAAAGGAACCACAGGGTTCCAATACAAACACACACAATCAAATAGTTAACATAGAAAAACTCATAAGTCCACTGATCCTAAAATAATAAATTACACAAATTAATTCTGTACACTTGTGTGGTGACTGTGTGTGTCCCTTGATCTCGTTTCTTCCCTCTCTGGTGCTCAGCGTGGGGTGGAGGCATCCTTGAATGGTTACAATTTTCAAATTGTCTATATAGATTACCCAATTTATTAAACCCCCGGAAGAAGACGATTAATGTTGAAACGTAATGGGGTAGCATTTACCAAATCTGGAACTCTGTGGTTCCAATCAGTGGACTGATGTGGTTTTCTATGTTAACTATTTGATATTGTAATGTGTGTTTTGTATTGGAACCCTGTGGTTCTTTTTTTAATTTGTGTACATTAAAATTGGTGTATTTTATTTTGCTTACAATTTTTCTGTAGTGCCATTTTTTTTAAAGGCTTATCCATTTTTTTATTTTTTTGTATGATACTGCAGACTTTGCATGTCAGCAGTACGCAGTGCCTGATCAGACTGTGGCTGCTAACATATATAATCCAGTGTAGATCCTTATATGTTCCTTATGCCCAGCTGCCAGTACAATTTTGCCCTTACCTTAAGTAGCCCATGTAGCAGCTTACTTGCCTGTTCTGGTGCTCTTTTTTTTCCCTGTAATGCACCCTCACCTC
This sequence comes from Rana kukunoris, assembly GCA_029574335.1. NCBI lineage: Eukaryota > Metazoa > Chordata > Amphibia > Anura > Ranidae > Rana > Rana kukunoris. Next base: position 465,015,927 of record CM056050.1, read on the forward strand.
TATCATGAGCGCCTGTATGGGACCTAGAAAATGGGCTAGATGGCTGTCAGGGGAGGATCCCAGAAGCTGGTGCACATGTGTAGCTACGCAGCTCGGGCAGCTGCTTCTGTGTAAAGTTCTGACAGCGGCTGGCACTGCGGGGACGTTGTCTACTCCATCACCCGCTCGCAATCGACTAGTGGCCGATCCCCCAGTGTAGAGGACTGGAGGAGGGGTCGAGCAGAGAAATTGTTTTGAAGGCTGAAGTTCCACTTTAAAGACAATGTGTAGTGGCTTTCTATTTTTCTTTTGCTTATTATTATAGTCACATTTTTTAAATCCCATTAATAAGGTACAGGACATCGGCTGGATGGTTATAGGCTGCAATCTTCAAGAGATTGGAGACTGGCAAAGCTTTTGGATGTGGCTCCCTTTGACGTGCCCCTGTAACCCTAACCAACTGTGAGACCTGTAGGTGATCTCTTCTTATGGAGAAGTTTTTTTTTTTTGTGCTGAACTAGTTCTTATTTACTTAAAATTTTCCAATCAACCTATTCACTTCCTTATATTACAACAATAGAAACTGTATAACCCTAAGAAACATACTTAAACCCCACACTGTGGGGATGGCCTGTAATATTGCTTCTAGCACTGGATCTTAATTGGGTGCTCCCCTCTATACTTTACTTGTTTGAACATTTAATACTTTTAAAAGGGGTTGTAAAGGTAAAAAAAAAAACCTAAAGAGCTTCCTTTTACCTTAGCACAGTCCTCCTTCACTTACCTCATCCTTCGATTTTGCTTTTAAATGTCCTTATTTCTTCTGAGAAATCCTCACTTCCTGTTCTTCTGTCTGTAACTACACACAGTAATGCAAGGCTTTTTCCCTTGGGGGGGGGGGGGGGGGGGGGGCGAGCAGGCAAGTCAGGACACTCTCTATCTACTTTGCAGATAGAGAAAGGAGCTGTGTGTTAGTGACACGTCCTGACACTCCTGCTCGCCCCCTCAAGAGGCTTTCTCCACATGATTCTCATGTTGCTTGAAATACAGATCACGAATCTCATGGTGTAACATCTTCTTTCACATTGTACAAAAAAAATGGGCTAACTTTACTTTTTTATTAAAGTGTTTGAAAAACCGCTGCACAAATATGGTGTGACACAAATTATTGCAGCAATTTATTCTCTGGGCTAGGGTATCTGCTAAAAAATATATATCATGTTTGGGTGCTCCAAGTAATTTTCTAGCAGAAAATGATTTTTATTTGTAAGCAACAAATGTCAGAAAACGTTTGGTCTTTAAAAGGTTAAACTTTCCTCATCTACACGCCGGAGTTCTCTCCCTTGATAAAAGAACGAAAAGATACTTTGGGCCAGATTCACAGAGCGATTACGCCGGCGTAACAGGAGATGCGCGGGGTAAGTCTTAAATGTGCGCATGCTTTTCGATGCTCCGCATCCCCGAAACGAGATACGCAAGAAATCTACTTTTTTTGGACCGGTGTAATTTCGATAGACAGGCGCATCCGTCCGCGCAAAACTGCGCTAGACACACCATTGATTTGCTATTCAAATATGCTAATGAGGGAGTTACGTGGATCCACAAAAGAACGTTGGTGCAGCGCAGGCTACGCGCTGTGCGCAACAGCTGCATGGCCTGTCTAAAATTAGACCATAGAAAAGGTGGTATAAAATTAGTCAATTCGTCTACATGTCAGAGAAACCAACACTGTTAGTGAGGAGCTGAGCAGTCACACTTGCTCAACAATCTGTATGCCAACATGCCAGTGGCATCCATGCTCATAGCTATACTACTGACTTTAGATGAGCAAAAAAGGAGGAGGGCACGGGAGAGGAATATTTTTTTTTTTTTTTTTTTACAAAATTTTTTTCTTTGCTTTAAGAAACATTTTTACAAAAAATATACATACATATATACATCAATACATAACATACATACAAATTACAAACACGGTCTCACTATCTTTCAATAGCCCTTTAAAACCTTGATGGATATAATAATCTAATCTGATACAAGCCCCTCACTCTTCACTTGATATATCACACACGCATAGACATCTTTGGCATGAGTGATTCTGAGGTGTCTCGCATCTTCAGATTCACCCCTCATGCCATCCTGGAATTAACCACAACCCTGCAGGAGCCCAACACATGACACTACCCATGACCGCTACATATACAATCCTAGCCCCATCCCCACAGATTTCGAACAGAACATGTATGGGGACAGCTGGCTGGTTGGTGAGTGACATGGGTGGCAGGCATGACTGGTCCCCCCCATGATGCTGAAATCACAAGGGGCACATGCACTACTAACATCCTCCTGTCTTATACCTTCAGGGTGACTCTGCATATGCACTGGGACCCCATCTCATGACTCCTATACGGAACCCCCCTAACCAAGGCTACCCCGTCTTCTGAGGGAAGAGCAGCCAGGAGCCAGCTCACATTAGGCATCTTTGCACGTTAAACACACACATTAATCATGGCACAATGAGAATGCATGCATGCACACCACTGTGGTCCCTAGCACAGACACATCACATCCTCATCACATTGGATTGGCACAAGCCCACCATGCAGGACTTGTGAGCAGCAACGCCATGCCACGGCTCCAATTATGTCACTGTACATTCATACACCATTCACATGGACCTGGGGATCACTTCTCCACCACAAATAAGGGTGACGCCCCTTTTCCGGCAGGAATGTCACCCCCACATTCCCAAATCATACACAAACAGAACCCCCCCCAAAAAAAAAATGACCAGCAAAAAAAAAAAAAATGCCCAGCAAAAATCTAATTTAAACAAAATAACACCACAGAAAACACATAAAAGACAAAAATCACTCTGCAAAACAGTCCCCAAATATCTCAAAGACACGTCACAAACAAACAAACGCAACAAACGGAACAAAAGCACCTTGCTGTATAGGAAGGGATACAAAGGGATGTACTTTTGCAAAGGAAGTGCGTTTGTGTCTGTCTATTTATGCTGTCTGCATAGTTCACTAATTTGCCCTGGTCCACTTCCAATTTCACTGATTGCGCCGTTACCGAGTTGTGAGCATGCGCACAGAGGTGCTGACCATGGTCTGCTTCATGTGTGCATGCGCGAGCCGGCCGGCCGGCCCTTCATTTGCATGGGGTCACGGCTCATTTCAATGTAACATGCCCACGTCTTTCCCAATTTGAATTACTCCGCCTTGCGCCTCTGAAATTACGTTGCACAGGCGCTATTTTCTGCGCAAATCAATCGAGAATACGGTGATTGCGCCGCTACATTGCGGCAGTCTAACGTAAAGGCGGTGCGCTACGCCGGTCCAATAATGCGCAGATGTACGTGAATCTGGCCCTTTGTTTCTACTTATTCGCGTGTTGTAATAAAACTTGGCAGGCTGTCTGGATTTTATTTTTCCAGCTGTGAGAACTCTCTGCACTTATTAGATCGTGACCTGCTGTTTTGAAGATCGGGAAGGAAAAAAGATTGCGGTTTCGATTATTAACTATTAATCGTGCAGCCCTACTTCAGGGGTCTGAAAAGCTTTTCCTCATGGTTTGGAAGCAATCTGGCAGCTGGGGGGGGAGGTGGCGGATTGCTTCCATCTGACGGCCAGAAGTTGGCTTCCCAGATATGCACACACTTTGTTAGCTCTGTGTAAACCCGCCCCCTCAGCAGGTAGTTATGAAGTGAAACTTGCTAAATATTACTTTTGTAACTTATAAGTAAGGTAAGTACAATTCCGCCACTGTCTTTACTGATGGAGTTCATGATAGAGAAAAGCAGGCAAAGATCATGTCGGCTAATTTTTTTTTTTTCCTTGTTCCATACTCCGGGAATTGACATGGTGAGCCGGAGTGTTGGATTTGTGCAAATGTGTCTTCCTGTCTGTAAATTAGTATCTAGATTTTGTAAGCTTACATGCTGTGTGGTTTTCTTTCTGCAGTCCTTCCCTGTGCTGACTATATGGCCCGAGCACCTGGTGATTATACTTCCCAGTTATATCAAGCTAAGTAAGTCCACTCTCCTACCACTATTCATGACTCTGTATTTGGAAAGTTTGATTGTTGCATTATAGATTGACGATATGGTGAATGATGAATATCCGATGTTTCATAATAAAGTCTATTTTTACAAAGTTCTGTTAGTAATTTTGAAAGGTATCATAATTGCTCAATTATGCACACTGCTTAGAATGTTTTAGATTATAGAAATATAGATGGAATTAACAAAGAATGGAGCAAGCATAAAGCCCCTCTAAATTGAAAAAAACAAGCAGATGCTGCTTTGGTGAAAAAAGGGGCATAAGTCAATTTTAATTAGGTTTAGTAGAACTTAGTCTGCTGCTCCGGCTCCTTCTGCCCCACTCCTTCCTCCTGCTTTACCAGGCCTAACAGCCAGTATGCAGCTTTTCCCATGCAATATAATCGTTGGGATAAATGTGAGCTTCCCCTTCCACCCAGCTGCTTCATTCACAGAAGCCCTACTACAGCTTCTATGTTTGAAAATCAATCTATGAATCGAGGGGGTGGACCTATCAATCATCCGTCCATTGTCCTTTCTTATATGCGGTTTCATCCACATGTTGTATGTCCCTTGTAGTGATTTTTCTGTATATCTTGGCTGCACTTATGGGTTTAAAGTTGATATATTTTTCTATTTGATGGACAAAGTTAAAAAATGTGTTGGTGCATTTGGCACATTTGTGTTGTTTTTCAGGCCATATACGCACATTCTTTCTGTACCTGTATCAGAAACAATTCCAGCATATGCTGGTCAAACTCAGTATCAATCCTTGCAGTCATCTCAGCCATATACAGTATACCCTCAGGCAACACAAACCTACGGTCTACCTCCATTTGGTAAGTGTTTATTTTTTTTTAATGTTTTTGACTTGGAAGGCCTTTTAACGTTCTGCGTACAGTACTGTGCAAAATTTTTAGGCAGGTGTGAAGAAATGCTGTGAAGTAAGAACGCTTTCAAAAACATATATTTCTTTCTCGTACATCACGGGACACAGAGCGGCATATTCATTACTATATGGGTTATATGGAGTACCTTCAGGTGTGGACACTGGCAATCTCAAACAGGAAGTCCCCTCCCTATATAACCCCCTCCCCTAGAGGGAGTCCCTCAGTTTTTTCGCCAGTGTCTTAGGTGTTGGTCACGGAATAGCTTTGCTCCACATCCTTGGGATTAAGGGCGGGCTAACCTGATCTGTCCAAGGAGCCTCAGTGCCAAAGTGGACAGTACCCGGGCCCCAAACCGTGGGGTTTTGCCTATAATGCTCCTCTTTGGAGGGCTGGACCCTGGGCCCAGGACTTGGAGTTCGTAAAGACCATAAGTTCCTGTTTGCCAGGGTGCTATATAGGTCCAGGACAGTGGGTACCTTCATAGGACCCCAGGGCCTGAAGGTCTATTACGCTACCCACGGAGATGGGAGAAGATTGGATCGTTTTGCTAGACAAACATCCTGCAGCATGGAGCAGGTAAGAGGGGAGCCTGCGGGACTTGGTTCGACAGCAGGCTCTCCGGGGTAACCTAAAAGGGGGGTAGCCTAAGTATGCTCTGCATTGGCATCCTTGCTCACTATGTCTGAGAAGACAGGATGATCTCATTCCCCCATCACTAGGTTCCCCTGTCTAAGAAACAATTGTGTTTGCTAGCTACCTGCTGCTTTCTTCCTAGGGCTAGTAAGGACCCCTATGGGGCCTTTTGGAGAGTCCTACCTGGCCGGGGGTTTGATTCTGCCGCCTGGTACTGCAGTCCTGGGTCTCCAGCAGCGCGGCTCCTCCATGTTCTTCCTGCTCCGGCATACGCGCGTGCGCGCGCACGTCTTATAGACGTTTTTCGCGCCGTTCGGAGGGGAGGGCGGGGGGGGCGTGCCTGCAGCGTCATCAGGGGCGCGCCTTGTGTGCTGTTATAGATCAGCAGGCTATAGTCAGTGCTCAGTCTGAGGCTGATCTGCTCGGTCTGAGGCTGATCTGAAAGGGAGAGGACGCAGAGCGGCAGAACAGTGATGCTGGACTTGGTTCCAATGCTTTTCTGTTAAGCCAAAAAATCCCCCTTTTTGCAACAGGTTGGAGGCTGGCAAACTAAGTTTGGGGTCGCTGTATGTTTTAAAAAAATAAATAAAAAAAAGAGACTTATATATTTAAAAAAAAAAGAAAAAAAAAAAAAAGAAAACATACGGGGCCCCATCAGTTTTTGGGCATTAGTGATCTATTGTCCCCTAAACCCTAGTTTTGTACTCCTGGCCACTACAGTCTGCTGTTGTAGGCGGAGTCCCTCGATTTTGTATTATGGCTTCCAAAGGTTCGGGGTCAAAGGGTACAAAAAAGACCAAAAAACAAAGGGGTTCCCCCTCTGATTCTGATGATATGCCGATACTTTCCCCGCAGCTTATTCCCATGAAGGTCGCCTTGGATGAGCCATTGGGGGGGTCTGGTGCTGAGGCTGGCCCAGATCAGCCCAGCCCTGTGTTTATCACAGAGGAGATGCTAGCTGTATCCCTAGGGGGGCTAGAAGAGAGATTAGCAGCGTTGATCGCTAGATCTATTCCTGGCAAGAAACGGGCTAGATCCCCATCACCAAAAGGTGTATCCTCAGATGCTGAAATTCTCTCTCCGGAGGAATTGGAATCGCAGGAGGATCAACTAGACCTGAACCAAGAGGGTTCAGGGATTGAGGGATCTACCTCTGAGGAACCATTTTCAGACTCCCAGACAGAGAGACTGTGGGTGCAGTCTTTGATGGACATGGTCCGCTCGGCATTTAATTTACCATTGCCAGAGCCTCAGGTTCCTGCGGTATCCTCTCTGGGCTCTTTGAAAGCTCCTTTAAGCAACGCAGTTTTTCCGGTCCATCCTCTCTTGGAGGAATTGATCTTTCAGGATTGGGTACGACCGGACAGGATTTTTCTGCCGCCGAAGAGATTTGCGGTCATTTACCCTATGGAGGAAAAATTCTCGAAGAGGTGGAAGCTCCCAGTGGTGGATGCAGCCATCTCATGTGTGAATAAATCACTAACTTGCCCGGTGGAAAACATACAAATGTTTAAAGATCCGGTTGATAAACGGTTAGAGACACTTTTAAAAGCATCCTTTGCTACGGCAGGAGCAGTGGTACAGCCAGCTGTGGCTGCGATTGGAGTTTGTCAGGCGTTAAAGGACCAGACAAAAGAAATGCTAAAAGACATGCCTACCCAACAGGCAGAAGAGTTTTCTGACATTCCCAGAGCTCTGTGTTTTGCGGTAGATGCTATAAAGGATTCCATCCAGCAGGCCTCTCGTTTATCACTATTTTTGGTGCACATGAGAAGGCTCTTATGGTTGAAGAACTGGGCGGCGGAGCCCCCATGCAAAAAGCTTCTGGCAGGGTTTCCCTTCCATGGAGGACGACTCTTCGGAGAGGATCTGGATAAATACATTCAGACTATTTCAAGTGGCAAAAGTACCCTTTTACCAGTCAAAAAGACATTCCGGGGTCCTACATTTAAAAGGCAGCTCTTTCCTGTCTCAGGGCCCTCAAATTCCAGGCAGTATCGACGGCCGCCTGCGCGATCCAACTTTAACAGTAGATCGCAGGGACAGGCCCCTGGGGGTAAGAGACCATGGTATCGCAAGCCGACAAAACCAGCCCCTAAGTCTGCCTTATGAAGGGGCGCCCCCACTCTCGCGGGTGGGGGGAAGGCTTCGTTTCTTCTCAGAAGTTTGGGAAGCCAAGATCCCCGACAAATGGGTCCGGGCGTCTGTAACCACAGGCTACAGACTGGAGTTTCTAAAGTTTCCTCCGCCTCATTTTCAAGAGTCAAGGCTACCAAAGGATCCAGCAAAGAAGGCCTCGATGCTGGCAGCTTTGGATCACCTGCTTTGCCAGGACGTGATAATAGAGGTGCCAGCCCAAGAGCAGGGGCTAGGTTTCTATTCCAATCTCTTTGTCATACCAAAGCCCAACGGCGATGTCAGGCCAATCTTGGACCTAAAGAGTTTAAACGTTTACCTAAGGGTTCGTTCCTTCCGGATGGAATCCATCCGGTCAGCAGTCGCCACGCTCCAGAGGGACGATTTTCTGGCTTCCATAGACATAAAGGATGCTTACCTTCATGTACCAATCTTTCAGTCGCATGAAAGATTTTTACGCTTCGCAGTGGGGCAGCGACACTTCCAATTCAGGGCGCTCCCCTTCGGGCTAGCCACGGCCCCCCGGGTATTCACGAAGATCCTAGCCCCAGTTTTGGCCAATCTAAGGATCCAAGGGGTCACAGTCCTAGCATACTTGGACGACCTTTTAATCATAGATCACTCACGGCCGTGTCTGCAACAGGCAGTAAACCTCACGGTTCAGTACCTCGAAAGGTTCGGCTGGGTCCTAAACCGGGAAAAGTCAGCGTTCCAGCCTACAAAGCAGTTGGAATACCTCGGCATGAGGTTAGACACAGAACAGCAAAGGGTGTTCCTGCCCCTTGTAAAGATCGAGGCTATCAAGGGGTTGGTTCAGTTGGTTCTAAGCAAGAAAAGACCAACTATTCGCCTGTGTATGCGATTACTAGGCAAGCTAGTGGCCACGTTCGAGGCAGTACCATACGCTCAGATCCACACTCGCGTCCTACAGGCAGCCATTCTAGCAGCCTGGGGCAAGAGAGCACATGCCCTGGAGTCCCCTTTGACGCTATCATCAAGGGTCCGACAAAGCCTGGCTTGGTGGTTGAACCCTCAGAATCTTCTAAAGGGAAGGTCCTTCAGCCCCGTTGTCTGGAAGGTAGTTACCACAGACGCCAGCCTGGCAGGCTGGGGGGCGGTCTTGGAGGGGTTCTCTCGCCAGGGAACTTGGGTGGAAGCAGAGAGGCAGCTACCCATCAATGTCTTGGAGATCAGAGCTGCTCGCCTAGCCCTCCTGGCATGGACCTCCAGATTACAGGGGTCCCCAGTGAGAATCCAGTCAGACAATGCCACAGCGGTGGCATACATAAACCACCAAGGGGGAACCAGGAGTCAGGCCGCTCAGAGGGAGGTGAGCTTGATTTTTCAGTGGGCAGAGGTTCATGTACCCTGCATTTCGGCGATATTCATTCCCGGAGTGGACAACCTGCAGGCAGACTTCTTAAGTCGCCAGATTCTGTCGCCGGGGGAGTGGTCTCTGCATCCCCAGGTCTTTCAGACAATCTGCCAGAAGTGGGGAATGCCAGACATAGATATAATGGCATCCAGGTTCAACAAGAAACTAGACAGGTTCGTGTGTCGAGCGAGGGACCCTATGGCCTGCGGAACCGATGCGTTGGTTTGCCCTTGGCATCAATTCAAACTTCTATATGCATTCCCTCCGCTACAGTTACTTCCGCGCCTGTTGCGCAGGATCAGAGTGGAGCACAAGCCAGTCATTCTAGTAGCTCCAGCTTGGCCCCGGAGGACATGGTACTCACTAGTCCTGAAGATGGCAGTGGGAGACCCTTGGACTCTTCCTCTACGACCAGACCTACTCTCACAAGGTCCGATCCTCCACCCTACATTACAGCGTCTAAATTTGACGGCCTGGAGGCTGAATCCCTGATTCTCAGGGGTAGAGGTCTGTCTAGGCAGGTAATTCCTACCCTAATTAGGGCTAGAAAGCCGGCCTCCAGGGTGATTTATTACAGGGTGTGGAGGAACTACGTAGGCTGGTGTGAATCCAAAAGATGGAATTCCCGCAAATATACCATCGATAGGGTGTTAGGTTTTCTCCAGCTAGGAGTGGATAAAGGCCTGGCTTTAAGCACAATCAAGGGACAGATTTCAGCTCTGTCAGTGTGGTTTCAGAGGCCGCTGGCCACCCACTCGCTGGTAAAGACCTTCATACAGGGGGTCTTGCGTATTAATCCTCCTGTCAAGTCACCAATTTGTCCATGGGACTTAAATCTTGTCCTGTCCACTCTACAGAAACAACCCTTTGAGCCGTTGGCTGAGATTCCTTTAGTTTTACTGACAAGAAAGTTGGTATTCTTGGTCGCCATAGTTTCGGCCAGGAGAGTGTCAGAGTTGGCAGCCTTATCGTGTAAGGAACCATATCTCATTCTACATAAGGACAGGGCAGTTCTCCGGCCCCATCCTGCCTTTCTACCAAAGGTTATATCCAATTTTCACTTGAACCAGGATTTGGTACTTCCATCCTTCTTTCCGAAACCCACATCTAGAAAGGAGGGGTTGCTGCATACCTTGGATATTGTCCGGGCCATGAAGGCCTATCTTAAAGCTACAGAAAAGATCCGGAAAACAGATGTGTTGTTGGTTCTACCAGATGGGCCCAAGAAGGGGCAGGCAGCTGCAAAATCCACCATCTCGAGATGGATTAGACAATTAATCATTCAGGCCTACGGTTTGAAGAGGTTGCCTCCTCCTTTGTCGGTAAAGGCCCATTCTACCAGGGCCATGGGCGCCTCCTGGGCAGCACACCATCAGATCTCTATGGCTCAGATATGCAAGGCGGCGACGTGGTCATCAGTCCACACGTTTACAAGGTTTTATCAACTAGACGTGAGAAGGAATGCGGATTCAGCCTTTGGGCAGGCAGTACTACAGGCTGCGGTTTAAGATCCTCGGGATCAGGGGCACCCTTGGGTTTAAAAAAAGAAAAAAAAAAAAGTTTTTCTTGACTAAGTTGGATTTATTATTATTATTTGAGTATACCTCTAAATTAAATCTCTTTTGAGAAGATGTCTTCCTCCCCTCATTAAAGCATTGCTTTCGGACATCCCATATAGTAATGAATATGCCGCTCTGTGTCCCGTGATGTACGAGAAAGAAAAAGGGATTTTTAAATACAGCTTACCTGTAAAATCCTTTTCTTGGAGTACATCACGGGACACAGAGCTCCCACCCCTCTTTTGGGGAACATTTTTGGGAGGCATACTGCTTGCTACAAAACTGAGGGACTCCCTCTAGAGGAGGGGGTTATATAGGGAGGGGACTTCCTGTTTGAGATTGCCAGTGTCCACACCTGAAGGTACTCCATATAACCCATATAGTAATGAATATGCCGCTCTGTGTCCCGTGATGTACTCCAAGAAAAGGATTTTACAGGTAAGCTGTATTTAAAAATCCCTTTTTTAGTTGTTTGCTCACTTTTTTTTAAATTGATAAAAGAAAAGGGAAGACAAATCTACCGTAACTCAAATCAATATTTGGTGTGACTACTAGGGATGAGCTTCACGTTCAATACGAACGGATGTTCGATTCGAACATTGTCTGTTCGTACGTTCGACGAAATTCAAACAAAAGCTGTCGTTCGCGCCAAATTCGAGTGACGGAAAACGGCCCATAATCCACTGCGGCATTGCGCGCTGATGATTGGCCAAGCATGCTGTATGTCCCGCATGCTTGGCCAATCGCAGTGCGCAAAAAACGAAGAGCCATAATTGGCCAAAGCCTGGGTGGCTTTGGCCAATTATGGCTCAGGGCTTTAGCACACGCCCCACACTATATAAGACCGCCTGCTGGGCGGCCTCGTGTAGTGTGTTCCGGCTTGATGAGCAGTCAGAGAGACAGAGAGATTGTCTTTTTATATAGCTAGATTGAGCAGGCTGGCTAGTCAGATTAGCTTAATTTACAGTGTGTAGAGGATATATATACATCCTTAGGAGTTGTACATATATTTATACACTGTATAGCTTAGCTAGATCAGTTCTTCCTAATTTACTGGCAGGCAGGTGATTGTGCTATTTTAAAGACGTTATCACAGGTATAGACACACAGCAGGTACAATATTTAAAGGAATTTTATTTTAATTTTTTTAATTTAAGCATCATTAAAATCACTGCTCCTGGAGCAGTGATTTTAACCACTTAAGGACCGGACCAATATGCTGCCAAATGACCCAAGGGGTTTTTGCGATTTGGCACTGCGTCGCTTTAACAGACAATTGCGCGGTCGTGCGACGTGGCTCCCAAACAAAATTTGCGTCCTTTTCTTCCCACAAATAGAGCTTTCTTTTGGTGGTATTTGATCGCCTCTGCGATTTTTATTTTTTGCGCTATATACAAAAATAGAGCGACATTTTTGAAAAAAAATCAATATTTTTTACTTTTTGTTATAAGAAAAATCAATAAACTAAATTTTAGTCAAATATTTAGGCCAAAATTCGCAATAAAAAAAAAATTGGCTACCTAGCGGGAATAGCGACACTAATACAGCAATCAGAAAAATGATCGCTTAGTGATGCTGGCAATAGGGAGTGAAAGGGTTAACTAGGGCGGTGATCAAGGGGTTAAAACGTTATTAGGGGGGGGTACGGGGGCTACCCAGGACCTAACACTAACTGCCTGTCACACTGCCTGTCACACTGCCTGTCACACTGCCTGTCACACTGCCTGTCACACTGCCTGTCACACTGCCTGTCACACTGACACTAAATACAGTAATTATACATGTATGATTACTGCATTCAGTGACACTGTGACAGGGGGAGGGGGGGTCGATCGGGGGGTTAAATGTGCCTATGTGTAGTGTGTGTCAGTGTAGTGTTAGTGCAGACTTACTTGTGTTGTGATCTCTCCTCAGCGGTGGTTGAAAAAAACGCTGAGGGAGAGATCGCATCGCTTCCTCCTTCCTGTGTTTACACAGGAGGAGGAAGTGACAGGGCGGGGGGGGGGGGCGCGCGCATTGGCTGAGAGCGATCCGAAGGGGGCGGACAAAAACGAATAGCCGCCCCCTCATCCTGGATCGCTCGTACAGCCGCGCGGACCGCCGCATGTGACGGGGGGGGGGGGGGTCCCGACCCCCGACCCACCTCAAGGCACCAACGTATATATTGTGCCGACGTAAATGTACATGCGGCGGTCCTTAAGTGGTTAATAATGTTTAAAAAAAAAGAAAGATTCCCTTTCACAGGCAAACTATAGACACCCAGCAGGTACAATATTTAAAGGAATCTTTCATTTTTTTTTTATTTAAACATTATTAAAATCACTGCTCCAGGAGCAGTGATTTTAATGATGCTTAAATAAAAAAATTAAAAATTAAATTCCTTTAAATATTGTACCTGCTTGGGTGTCTATAGCTTGCCTGTGAAAACATCTTTGAGAACTCGGGTCTTGCCCGAGGGAACATGTATCAATGAAAAAAAGTTTTAAAAACGGTCACTTTTTCAGGAGTCCTGCTCCTGAAAAAAACTGTTTTTTAAACTTTTTTGCATTGATACATGTTCCCTGGAGCAAGACCCGAGTTCTCAAAGACGTTTTCCAACAATAACTTGAATATTGGTCTTTAAAATGAGCGTTTTTGAATTCGAACGTTCGAGTCCCATAGACTTCAATGGGGTTCTAAATGTTTGCGCGAACGGTCGGTCTGTTCGACGGTTCTGGTGCGAACCGAACGCGGGTATGTATGGCTCATCCCTAGTGACTACCCTTTTCTTTTTAAACCAGCATCAATTCCTGTGGGTGCACACAGTTTTTGATGGAACTTATCTATATATTTTTTTTTTTTCACACCTGCCTAAAACATTGGAATGGCGCTGAAACTTTGTTGCATACATTGCTGCAAATACATTAGGTTAGAATGTAGTTGTAACAATAGTCAACCACAAAGACTGATGTCTTGTATAAGAGCAAGTTCTGTAAGGTCTTGTTTACACAGGCGTATTGCAATGTATCACTGTGTGAAGGCCTTGTTTGCCCGAGTAGAGGTTGCACAAGGCGATTCCATGAATCCAGTGCAGGCAGTTACATTCATGTCAATTGGGACGCAGTGGCTGCACAGAGGCAGCCTCGGTTTCCGATCTGTGGTGAAGGCTATGGTACTCCTTTGTAAAATAAGGGCCTAAAGCACATAGCACCGATTGTGATGTTACTTTTAGTATTATGATGGATAGAGTAGGGAAATAGTGGATTAATGTTTGGGTAATTGTTATAATAATGAAGACTAGTCAAGACATGCATGCATACTTATGTTAAGGTCAATTTATACTGTATCAACTACCCCTCTCAGTTCCCTGACCTGTCGTGCACAATTATACACAACTGGGTATAATTGGAGGCCCTGAATAGAACGATGGCACAAGGCAGCCAGCAGAAGGGACTCTGGGGACTAATGTTTAGGCAGAGCTTGTCATTTTACTGCTATGAAAAAATTCCATTCGTCCATGTACAGTGTATATATAGGATTTGGGCAGATTGTACGTGCATATACCAATTCCCCAGGTTATGATCTTTTTTTTTTTTTTTTTTTTAAAAGGTTACCAGTTTTTCCCCTATGACAGTAGTGGTCTATGAACCTCTGGCACCGTTCTTCTGTGCATTTATTTTGATTGCCATTCAGTCCTTTAAAAAACAGATATTAAGTGGCAGCTATGTCCTATCCCTCTGTATCCTGCCTTGCTGTATTACACCCTTATTTATACACTTCCTATAGTGCTTTATGTGTTTACCCTTATGCATTTTTCTGTGTTTAGGTGCCTTGTGGCCGGGAGTCAAGTCTGAAAATGGCTTAATCCAGACACTAAATTCCCCAACAGTTTTGACATGCTCCTCAGGAGTTACCAACAGCCAAACCAGCTCTGTATTATATTCCTACCCTGTTCAAGGTAAAATATTTTCTTTCTTATTCTTGGCTTGTGAGCGTAAAAATTAGTTGATTTCTCTTGCAAAAGAGATGCATCAAAACAAATGTATCAGTTATAGTAGGGTGAACATGTATGTTTTTTAAATTGTGCTGTGCATAGCTATGTAAGATTAATATTTATGTATCGTACACCACAGGGCACAGAGGAGTTGATCGTCACTATAGGATAGGACACTAGCCAGAAAAGAGGCAGGAATCCCGCACGTGCGTAAACCCTGCCGACTCGGCTAAACCTCAGATTTGTGCTAGTGTCAGAAGGTGGTGGATGCTTTCTTAAATCTCTCTGGGACTTTGGGTCCAGGCATGCTCTGTACTCCCATCATACAGCTACAAGGAAGCATCTCTCCGCTGCCACTCTTGCTTGCAAAGTGCCACACGGAACTTCAATCTTCAGGCTGCCTGCCTGCAGTGACTTTGGTCACCTTTGGCAATCCAACCCTCACCTTCGGCCAGCCGTCTGGGCTTTGTGACTACTTAAAGAGGAGTTCCACCCTAAAAATTAAGTTTCCCTTAATCCCCTCCCCTCCCCCTTACATGCCACATTTGGCATGTCATTTTATTGGGGGGGGGGGAGTGGGGGCTTCAGGAGGAGTGGGACTTCCTGTCCCACTTCCTGCTTCCGCCGAGGGGCTGGTTAGGCAATTGAGCCTTAATCGCCTACACCAGTCCCTCCCTGTAGGCGATCGCATGGGACACATGACAGGTCCCATGCGATCACCTGACCAATCAGCGAGGAGCCGCGCGCGCATGCGCAGTGCGGCTTGCGCATGCGCAGTGGGTGCCCGGCCGTGAAGCCGAAGGCTGGGTGCCCATAGTCGGGATGGAGACGCCGGCCGGGGAGGGGGGGAGAGGAGCGGACCCCCCGGTCAGGGCGTCGCTGGAATGCAGGAGCAGGTAAGTGAGTGTTTATTAAAAGCCAGCAGCTACACTTTTTGTAGCTGCTGACTTTTAATAAACACCATTTTTGGCTGGAACACCCCTTTAAAGTCTTGTCTCTTACTTTGAGCCTATACATTGCCTTAACACCACACTGTCACAACATGTCTGATTTTAGATAGGAGGGTTGGGGCAGATAGAGAACAGTCTCGCTGTACCCGGGTGTTCCCAGCTCACTTTCCACTAATGGCTCTAGGCTGCTTGCATCACACTGATGCATCATAATGGTGCTGCAGTCTGTAGCCTAGAATTATGTTGCCCTCTGAGTCTATCCAATCATTGGAGTCCTCTTTAAAGCAGTATTAACCCCAAAACCAAAAATGTTATATATCGCAGCTTACCAAACCTATGTGGTGGCTGTGTCAGTTCTATTTTCTTTGGCCTTTTTCTTCTGTTGTCACCTAGTGATCTGGTCAGCAACACACCTGTGTTGGTGAGACATAACTCTAGATCAGTGGTTCTCAACCTGTCTAGTACCGTGACCCCTTGATAAAATTTACCAAGTTGTGAGGACCCCTAACTGTAAAATTATTTTTTTTATCGTGGGTTGTCGGCACCCAAGATAAGACAAGTAATTTGCGCCCCTAACCCACAGACATTTAGCGCTCCATGAGTCCCTTTCACTTGTACAATATTAAAACCCCCTTATAGTACATTTTAGGATGTACCACTCTTTCTCTGTGTTCTCCATTCTTTCCCTTTTATCTTTCTCTATCCTAATTTCTTGTTTGTTATCCACATGCCTCTCTAGGTGTCTTTCTTGTTCTTTCTCTTATTCTTTCTCTCCCCTTTTCTTTGTTCCTCCCCCTCTTTTCCTCTCCCTTCTATGTAGTCGCTATTTTTATTCCTTCTCTTACTCCCTGATGGGGAGTTGGGATTCAGTGGCAGCGCTGGCGGGGAGTTGGGATTCAGTGGCAGCGCTGGCGGGGAGTTGGGATTCAGTGGCAGCGCTGGCGGGGAGTTGGGATTCAGTGGCAGCGCTGGCGGGGAGTTGGGATTCAGTGGCAGCGCTGGCGGGGAGTTGGGATTCAGTGGCAGCACTGGCGGGGAGTTGGGATTCAGTGGCAGCGCTGGCGGGGAGTTGGGATCAGCCAACTTAGGTGCTCTTGATCAAGGTCATCTGCTGATCTGAGAACTGCAGTGGGGACTTTTAAAGGCAACTCTAATCACAGGTAGTGTTACTCACTGTGTCTCCAACTTTGTGGTTTCACAACACCTTTGTGACACCTATGCTGAAATCAGCAGCTAGGGTCTCCTCCAGTCACTCCCACTTCACATTTCTCACCAGTTAGCTGACCTCTAGTCCCTGCCTTCCAGCTATGCTATGAACTGAATGGGCGGTTGTGAAGAAGCTGAGTGGGCGGCCGCAGGCTTCAGGAACAGCCCATGTTTTGGGGACCCCTGGCAAATCCTAATTTGACCCCCAAGGGGGGCCCGACCCCCAGGTTGAGAACCACTGCTCTAGATGAAGGGGCACAGCAAATGGCAGCATTGTCAGTCTGGGAGGTGGGTAGTGTTTAAAAAGTATTAGCAGATTTAGACACGCTAACAAATTGAAGCCAAATTCCAGCTCACACTTTATAATCATAATAAACCAATTTTTTTTTTTCCTTTTTGGGAAAAAGGTTTTACATGAATAAGATACTCCTATAAATAACCCCTGTTGGTGGTAAATGGTTTGTCTCATTTGTGTAAACTGATAAATACTGCTGGAGAGCTTGTGTGTTTGAAAAATAACAGACTTGCTCGCTGGCTCACCAGATGAAAATAGAAGAAATTCTAAAAAGGACCACGACAACTAAAATTTGGTGAGCACAAAATAACTGATCACTTTTTGGTTTAAAAGTTTAACTCCGTTCGGTGTGGCACAGTTCCTCTGGATTTTCAGCTGAGGTATTGACCATGGTCATGCGGAGATTTATGGCCCAAGTAGCATTGTTTTTTTTACTGTCACTGATTGCAGAGGCAAAAAGGTGTTTTCTACACCCTTTTTTCTGGAGATTTTATATCTGATTTTCCAATAGTCTTAGTGGCTTCAAAGCCATTGGCTGCAGAGATGCTTTCAGTTTTGAGTTGCTCCAGTGATTTATAAGCAATGTATCTAAGGAGTTGCAGCTACTTTTATTACTCCCGAATGAAACGGACCATTTTGGCTTTTCATTTCCAATATTTTTTTTCAGAACATTTTGAAAAGGTACAAAATCGGTGTTTGCCATTGTAACAAAGATTAGTTGCTTGTTATAAAACCAGATATTATTTGTTTACGTCACAGAAGAGTATATGTTGATATTAAACTTGGTATATTATCTTTCACATTAAATTAGACTTATGTGAGAAAATCAAAAGATCAACAGTAAAGAAACACTTTATAACATATATAAGAAGCATATACTGGTAATTTTGGCTTTTATTAATGCAGTATACACCACTCAGAAATGTGAGGGTTACTGTTTCTTCTACTGGTGCTATCTCTAGCCTTGGGTCATTGAGGGAACAAAGATTTTCTATTAAATACACTTTTCCATCTATTTCTTTATGGAGTTTGGGACTGTCCTAAAAAGCTGTTTGCGCCTTACAATGTTTATACAGAGTTAAAAAATAAATGGGGCAACAAAATTGACCACTTCTTTATTTTTTTTCCTGCTTTTACTCTTTTTGTTTCTGTGTTTCTAAACCCAAGTTGTGACAGATTGCTTAAGGCCTCCCATCTCATTTCCTGAACGTGTCTTCTAGTACATTCTGTAGGCATGGGGTACTTTGACTAATGTGCTGGACTATGGGACCTTTTGTGCAAGAAGCTTTTGATCTGCATGGCCTTCAAGGGTCAATGTCTCCTCCGTCTGGTTTTGAGAATACTGTAAAGAATGCTACTGGCAAGTGCATCCTCCTTTATTAGCAGAAGATGCAAAAGAAACAGACTGCAAAGTCTTTGTTGTCTGTTTAAAAATATCCTTTTTAATTTCTTTTGTTTGATTTGGCTCCCAGTCCACCCACAGTATCTCGCACTCTAAATCTCCCCAATCCTTGGACAAGATTTTCTTTGGGGTGAAGGTGCACCCACACTTTCAAGACCGGAGGGTAATTTCTTAACTTTTGCAGGTGCTCACACAGCTTGCATCTCAGACTTTTAGGTGCAAGAGGTCATATCCCAGTTTCGTTCCCAAATTTCACTCTTTGCCCCACCTTGGCTTCTCACTCCAACCTTCCTGTGTAACTGCACAGAATAGCACATTTCCATCGTAGGCCCCTTTCACATGTCCGCCTCCGTTCGTCCGTTTTTACAAGTCCGTTTACAGACTTGTAATGGACGCCTATGGGGTCGCGTCCGTTAGGAGATGATGCATCCGCTAACGTCCGCAATGATCCGCGTCCGTCTGGATCTGTTTTTTCGAACGGAAGAAAACCCTATTTTTCTTCCGTCTGGCAGATCGGATCGGATGCAAACGGACAGAAGGTCCGTTTTCATCCGATTCCCCATAGGGGATAGCGGAGGAGAGACAGGGTGGTCACTGCACAGTGTGCGGGGACCGCCCTGTCCGCCGACAGCTCAGCGGGACCCCCCGCTGAGCCGACGGACACACACGGAGCGGACCGAAAAACAGACCGCTCCGTGTGAAAGAGGCCTTAGGTTTTCTGGATCAAGGTGTCATTGCTCCAGTTTCTGTGGAAGAACAGTCTTTGGATGTTAGAATGGTGACTAGGTCAGACTAAATCTCTAAGGGTACATACTAGGGCTGTGGAAATTAACTATTAATCGATTAATCTTTAATTTTTTTGATCGATCAAAATTCTTTTCATTGGTACTCACCTCTCCACCAGCTTCTGGGCCTTCAGGGAGTTCCATCGGAGATACGGTGACATCATGGACACTGGCGAGGCTTGCCCTGTCCATCTGAAGGGCTCCTTTGCTGTGCCTTCATATCTGCATGCCGGCGGGACCTTTACTATCTGTCACACGCAAAGGCTTCCCTCTATCAACCTGGGATTCTACAGCCATTCACTGGGAGTTGTGATAGTTCCCTTCATGGGACATCTACATGCCGACGGACTGATGTTAACCCCCTCCTCATTTGGATTCAGCAGTGGCATCGTTGTACACATTTTTATACCAGTATCATACTTGGCTACATATTTTTATGACTGCTTTTGCTACCGTTTGTATTACGAGCACCAATTTTACAGTTTATGTAGCTACATCGATTTTATCTCCAGTGCAATATTTATTTCATTTCCTACTATAGACGTTTTGATGCTATTCCCATCGAGCGCTGCCTTTGTGAGTTTTTTGTATCCTGCTATCGATTTTTCCAGTGGTTGGTAGCTGCACTGGGAATCAGCCTGCAAGGAGATCAGCTAAGTAGTTGGATCTGTATGTGCGTTATAATTCATCGAAATTAGTCGATTAATCTATTAAAAAGAAAATCGATTAATCGAACACAAAAATTTTGATCAGTAACAGCCCTAGTACATACGCCTAATCTTGGATCTCTAAATATCTTCAAAGTCCCAGTGCCTTTTGAAATACTTTTTTTTATTTTTTTATATTGAAGTCCTTTGTCGCCATGAACCAGATAGTCACAGGCTTGGTGTCTTAGATATTTGGCTCTAGAGTCAGAAGTCCTTCTTTCCAGTCTTTCAAAGGGTCCTCACAATGGACTTGGTATTGGTTAAAGTCTCATCTCCCATTCAGAATCCTGGCATATCTTTGACCATCCTACTGGAGGGGCATCCAATCCATTTTCAGTTGGACATTGCTACAGCAGAGGCATTTAATTCATCATCTAGAGTGGAACCAGATATCTTGCTGTGGCATGATGGGTAGATTGGATCCTGTCCTTTTTACGAACGTTACGTTCCAGCCCTGTCCTCTGTGTATACTCAGACTGTAAACAATTGGCAGGCAGATTTCCTCAACTGGCTGCACCTGGATCTAGGGAAGTGGTCCCTACACCCAGAGTGGTTCCATGATGTGTGTTGTAGGTGGAGGACACTGGATATGGACCTCTTGAGCTACAAGTTTAACAAGAAACTGAACAGGTTTGTCTACTGGAAAAAGGGTTTCTCTAGCAGAAGCAGTGGCCTTGTACAGCCTGTTCTGTGCCTTTCAGAACCTAGTATTTTTTATGGTGAATACTAGAAATGCACCAATACCAATATTCCTATCGGTACCGAGTATTGCTCCCGAAACCGATACTTTGCGGTGCGATTTGCATTCATACAAAGTTAATGGGTGCAAATCACACTGCAAAGAATCGCATGCAATTTTTATTTTTAAAGGCGTTTTATAGTTTTAATTTTTAAACCTAACAAACGATTGCCATCCAACATGGCGATGGTAGTAGTGTTGGCTACGCAGAGCCCATTAATAGTATAGATCAGAATAACACGTACTGTAATTTTAACAGGAATGTGGTACGATTCCTGCCTGAATCACATGCAGTTCTCTTACTGCTTCTGTATGAACCCAGGCTGAAATCACTATGACAAGCTTCGGTTTACACAGGAGCCGTGATGAAACTATGTGATTAGGAAAGCAATCACACCGCATTCCTGTTCAGATCTCAGGCATTTCTGTGTCATTTTTATTTTGTATGCATCAGTACTCAGTATAGGCGAGTACTTGACAAAAGTATTGGTACTCCTCCTCGCCGATAAAAATCCAGTATCGGTGCATCCCTACTGAGTACAAAAATCCCTTTTTGATAAGCTATGTTAATTTGAATGTATGTTATAGTTGCTAGTTGTTTTTTTTTGTTTTGTTTATAATTTTTTTATGTATTCAACAATACTGTTTTCATACAGCTTCTACTACAAATGTAATTTCAAGCACATCCCCAACAAACATCACAACCCCGACAGTTACCAGCATCTCAAATCAGGTAACGCCCATAACTTATCCATGAAAGTTTATAACTCTGGCAAGTGTACATTCAGTTTTTTCTGTGTATGATAAAATGTGGAAGGTAGTAGATTTTTTTACCGCTTAAAACCAAACACGTCACATGTTTAGTACATGTTTTTTTTTTTTAAATGGTGGTAAAATCTGTTCTACCGCTTATATCTTCAGGTAAGCTTTAAACAAGGCTTACCTGTAGGTAATGTGAATATCTCCTAAACTTGCAGTGTTTAGGAGAGTGACGTCACCGGCGCATGTGCTCTGAAGGTCCGACAGACAGACCGAGGGTGGATGGAAGCCCTCACTGGTTTCTTCAACTGTGTGGTTTACTACCACATTAAGGCTTGCTATGTAACTTTGTAACACAGATCTTACCATAAGAGTGTCAAAAAGTGTGGCCATCATGGCAGTGTATGTTAATCATTTTAGTTACAGTCAAGTGTTTTGTTTCTTTTTACTCCTGTTAGCCCCATTTCACACTGGGGCGGGAGGTGCAGTGGCGGTAAAGCACCGCTAATTTTACAGTTGGAATTGTGGCGGTATTCGGCCACTAGCAGTGCGGTTTTACCCCCCCGCTAGCGGCCTAAAAAGGGTCAATACCGCCCGCAATGGCATCTCCCTTTAAAATGACACTTTAAAAAAAGCACCCTGTTAAAAAAAAAAGTGTTACTACTTTCCAGGAGCTTTATATCTTCGCTTTCTTGCAGAACAAAAATGTGTGTTGGATGCCTGTGTAGCCCTACTGCACACTTAGGGCTACACAGGTTGTGGCTCGGCCCTGCCCCAGATCTCTCCTTATTGGCTCACTGGCTGTGATCGACACTACCGAAAGCCATTGGCTCAGCCAATAAGGAGGAAAAGACCAGGGAGAGCCACTGCTCTCGTGCAAAGTGCTGGATTGAAATGTGGCTCAGGAAAGTATTAGGGGGGCTGCTGCACACACAAGGTTTTTTTTACTTTCATGCATAGACTGCATGAAGGTAAAAAACCTTGAGCCTTTACAACCACTTTAAACCAATAGCAAAATCGTGATCATGCTCTTAGAACTTGTATCAAAACAAGCATGTCCTTGGAAACTACATAAGTACTGTACAGATAGAACCAGAAAACTCTTCAGAGATGCCCATTATTGTTCTAGAAACACACACATTTGCACAGACTCAATCAGCACTGTACTGCCACAACTAAAAACAGGTCAGCAGAGATTCACTAATCACTAAAGTATTGAAGCAACCTGAATGTGTACACAGAATTTGTATCATAATGACACACCAGAAACATACCCCTTTCATTTACTTTGGGACCTTCTGTTCTATGGGCTCATGAAGCCTCCCATCATTTGCACAGCAGACACAATTTCCCCCATACCTCGCCATCAGTTATTTGTTGCAAAAGCTTCTCCTAATTCCCTGAAATTCATCAGGTTGGCTTTACTTCTGCAGGTTTTTGTTTATAAATTTCAGTGACCAGTTAATATTTCTTTAGCATATATATGATGCACAAATATTTTGTTTAGTCTTTACTGTACAGGTACCCTATAGGCTTTAACCACTTAAGACCCGGACCAATACGCTGGCAAATGACCCAGGGGGTTTTTGCGATTCGGCACTGCGTCGCTTTAACAGACAATTGCGCGGTCGTGCGACGTGGCTCCCAAACAAAATTTGCGTCCTTTTTTTCCCACAAATAGAGCTTTCTTTTGGTGGTATTTGATCACCTCTGCGGTTTTTATTTTTTGCGCTATAAACAAAAATAGAGCGACAATTTAAAAAAAAATGCAATATTTTTTACTTTTTGCTATAATAAATATCCCCCAAAAATATATAAAAAAACATTTTTTTTCCTCAGTTTAGGCCGATACGTATTCTTCTACATATTTTTGGTAAAAAAAATCGCAATAAGCGTTTATCGGTTGGTTTTCGCAAAATTTATAGCGTTTACAAAATAAGGGATAGTTTTATTGCATTTTTTATTAATTTTTTTTTTTTTACTACTAATAGCGGCGATCAGCGATTTTTTTCGTGACTGCGACAATATGGCGGACACTTCGGACAATTCTGACACATTTTTGGGACAATTGTCATTTTCACAGCAAAAAATGCATTTAAATTGCATTGTTTACTGTGGAAATGACAGTTGCAGTTTGGGAGTTAACCACAGGTGGCGCTGTAGGGAATGTGTGCCCTAATGTGTGTGTTTACAACTGTAGGGGGGTGTGGCTGTAGGTGTGACGTCATCGATCGCGTCCCCCTATTACAGGGATGACGCGATCGATGCTCCGGCCACAGAGAAGCACGGGGAAGCCGTGTGTACACACGGCTCTCCCCGTTCTTCCGCTCCAGGGACGGATCGCCGCACTGCAGCGGCGATCGGGTCCGCGAATCCCGCGGTCCCGGTCCTGGAGCTTCGGACCGGGTCGCGGGCGCGCGCCCGCGACCCACGGCTGGGTACTAAAACCAACGTATATATACGTTGATGTGCCCAGCCGTGCCATTCTGCCGACGTAAATGTGCAGTAGGCGGTCCTTAAGTGGTTAAACTGCAACTCCACGTTTGTTTACACTGGGTTTTCTTCCAGCTCACTTGTCCAACGTTTCTACAAGATGCTCAAAAAATTTAAGCAAAACTTCTTCATAAATACATTTTTTGCCTAATTTTACAAGTCATCACATGACCGCTCCTGAGCTCTCAATCCATCGGCTAGAAGTGTGGGTCGGAGACTGCTCGTGACAATCATCGGCTTCCCCTGACATCGCACATTCTTTATATAAATATGCACATGGATATTATGGTAGCTTTGTCCACTCCAGTATGCAAATGTGCAGCTGCTTTTTTCCGACAGGACCCACTGTCACTCATCTTGTAAAGGACTGGGTGGCAGCAGACTGCCTATGGGACTGCAGGTATACTATGACTATGCATCGGCATTGAATCCTGTAGCTTCCATTTCGGAAGAAATAAAGTCAACTGACTAGGTTGGCACAGATGTGCTTACAGTGGTCAAAAGAAAACAGGAAGGGGGTCTTTATTAGTCCCCTTTCACACTTATATGACGTGTCCCACGATTTTGGACTGCAAAATCGCATGACAAGTTATTCGCCATGATTTTCAATGACTTCCTTTCATATTGACCCGACTTTAAGTCGTGCCGACTTCAACGTAGTCCCTGCACTACTTTGGTCCAACTTCCATGCGAGTTGATGTCCTTAGACCTCAATGTTAAACCCTCAAGTTAAAAATAATATAGAAAAAAGGTGGGTAAACATGGAAATTAAAATGAGTAAAATAGCACTGGGGAAATTAGTATGGGTCCAGGCACAGTATAGAGAAATTAGTTCTGAAGCTCACTATATTAGAAGGCACGCACTAAAAATATGGGATCGGATGCACAGGAAAGAAAAATGGGATTATAATTCACCTTTTTTTTTACCTTTAACTGACACAAAAAAAAATCCACCAGGGGAAGAAAAAAGGTTTAGTAAATGGATAATTAAAGATAATACCCAATTAAAAGATGTTATGAAGCAAAATAAGCTACTAACACTTCAGGAATTAAAAAAATAAAAAGGAAATGATTTTGATTGATGAATGGCGGTACGCTCAATTAACCACTTCAGCCCCGGACCATATTGCTGTCCAAAGACCAGAGCACTTTTTGAGATTCGGCGCTGCGTCGCTTTAACTGACAATTGCGCGGTCGTGCGACGTGGCTCCCAAACAAAATTGGCGTCCTTTTTTTCCCACAAATAGAGCTTTCTTTTGGTGGTATTTGATCATCTCTGCGGTTTTTATTTTTTGCGCTATAAACAAAAACAGAGCGACTATTTTGAAAAAAATGCAATATTTTTTACTTTTTTCTATAATAAATATCCCCAAAAATATATAAAAAAAAATATTTTTTCCTCAGTTTAGGCCGATACGTATTCTTCTACATATTTTTCGTAAAAAAAATCGCAATTAGCGTTTATTGATTGGTTTGCGCAAAAGTTATAGCGTTTACAAAATAGGGGGTAGTTTTATGGCATTTTTATTATTATTTTTTTTTTTTACTAGTAATGGCGGCGATCAGCGTTTTTTTCCGGTACTGCGATATTATGGCGGACACTTCGGACACTTTTGACACATTTTTGGGACCATTGGCATTTTTTTAGCGATCAATGCTATAAAAATGCATTGGATTACTATAAAAATTCCATTGGCAGTGAAGGGGTTAACACTAGGGGGCGGGGAAGGGGTTAAGTGTGGTCCTGGTGTGTTCTAACTGTATGGGGGGGGTGGCCTCACTAGGGGGAATCACTGATCTTCTGTTCATACATTGTATGAACAGAAAATCAGCGTTTCCCCCGCTGACAGGAACGAGCGCTGTGTGTTTTCACACACAGCTCCCGTTCCCCGCTCTGTAACGAGCGATCGCGTGTGCCCGGCGGCGATCGCGCCCGCCGGGCACACGCACGGGACTCGGGGGCGAGCGGGGGCGCGCGCGCGGGCCGCCGGCGGCGCGCACGCGCCCCCTAGTGGTCGCGAAAGGCGCGACGTAGAGCTACGGGCTCTCGCGCACCCGTGCCGACCTGCCGCCGTATAACTGCGGCGGCTGGTCGGCAAGTGGTTAAAACACTTTTTCGAAAGTCTTCAACAGCCTATTAGATCTGTAGTAAATCTTAGGCCCTTTAAAAAATTATGCGAGGGTAAGATCGAAAAAGGGACAATCTCAAAGATTTTTTTAAATCTTGAATGTTTCAAAATTGCAGAACGTCCCGCCATACATCAAGAAATGAGAGGAGGAGATGGGTTCATCTGTAAATGAATATGAGATCAGTCCGTTAATAAAGAGCGCTCACACGACGTTGGTAAACAATAATATTATGGAACAGAACTACAAATGTCTGGTACCTCACACCCGATAAGGTATATAAGTATTCAGGAACCACAACACAGCTTTGTTGGAGAGTTTGTAATGAAATCGGAACGATGGCCCACATTTGGTGCACCTGCCCCAAAATTAGAATATATTGGGCGGAGATTAGACAAAAAATTGGAGAACTATCATATATAGATCTCCCAGAAGATCCGTGGGTTTGTGTTTTACACGGGGCCCGAATGTCAACAAAAGAGTACCTGAAGACATTAATTCCACAGTTCTTGGACGCGGCAAAGAATCATTGAGAAGGTGGGGTAATAAAATAGACAACATTTTCAATATGGAATACTTGAGATTTAGAGATGGAGAAAAATGGGATAAATTTGAAGCGAAATGGAAAGATTGGAAAGGGTTCAAGTTTACGATGTAATATGCAGAGATGATGGATGCCTAATAAAATATAATACAAGAACATCATTTAACGATCTGAGGTAGCGCTCGGAAGGGATAGAGAAGGTGAAAGCTGATGTTAGCGGGGAAGAGAGAGGTCAGGGGAGGGGGGGAATGGTATTTATCTTCATTGAGATACCGATGCATTAGTTATTTACTGAGGATATGAGTAATGGAAAAAGAATATTGAAATAAATAATAATAATATATATATAAAATAATTACCGGTAATAAAATGAAGTATATGATAAAGATATAAATTAACATTCTGAATACCACAAATGATGCGAAACCGAAGTAGACGGAATTAATGAATACAATCATGAGCAGGTCTATTGCTGTGGTTGAGTCTGAAGTGGTGAAAAAAAAAAAGTTAAACCCTCAAGTAGCATGCAAATCGTAACTTTATAATATAGACACAATTTCAGTACGATTTTGTAAGCACAAGCAGCTTTTTGACCCTTGTCCCACCCAATCCGTTCAACATAGTAGCCCCTCCCAAGCACATTTTTCTATCACACATTCACTTCTTGGTTATTCCCTCAGGAACAATGTGCTCCAAACAGCCCAAAAAAAAGAGATGTACTTGTCCTTGCCCTCCGCTTCGCCTCCTCTTCTTCCTCATGCACTGCTACTGCCACAGCAGCAATGACAACTGCTGTGGCAATATATTGAATAGCAAACATTTTCTGTCACAACACACCACACCACAACAACCAGTAAGCAAACAGGAACTGGAAACAACTATGGCAGGAAAAGGAATTGCCTCACACCATGTATGTTTTTATTGGTTAATGCCAAAGTTGTGGCAAAGTAGTACTGATCCATAATCGTGGTGAAATCGCTGTAAAATCACGACTTTGAAGTTGTACAAGTGTGAAAGGGGCGTAAATAAAAAGAAATGCTGTGTGCTTTTGTGATGGATAAAGAAAAAAAATACAAAAAAAAAAAATCTATAAACCTGCATCTAAAAATGCCTTAATGGTACGGGAAACAAATAGAGATTGGAAATGAATAGAAAAAAAAATTTGTAGTAATCTTTACATAAATTTTTTTTTTTTTTTTATAGCTACTGAAAATATTGTATACGTCTGACTATTTCTCCTTTTTTTTATTTTTTTTTATCTTTTTACTTTTATAGGAATATCCCACATATACCATCCTTGGACAAAATCAGTACCAGCATTGTTATCCAAACCAAAACTTTACAGTATCGCCCCCTGGGCCTACAGAAAGCAACTCTGTGACACCAGATTTTCAAGAGTCCAAAACAGACACTACTTCTCCTTTGCAGATGCAAACGCCGATTTCTGGTGTGTACATCGTTTCTTTTCAAATGTATGCAGAATTTACTGAAATTAGAGAGTATATGACAGGATAGCAATATGAATGAAGGTTTCTTCAGACCGAATTTGTTCAGGTCAAAAATAATTTAATACTATTAAAATGCCAGTGATATTCAAAAATGGACACTAAAAATGTTGATACTTCTACCCTCTTTAGTTTACCTGTCCTGTGACAAAATCTTTGTTATTAACCCACACACACGCCAGTCTATCATTTGCAGGCTAAAAGTTATTTATGATACTTTATCCTCTGAAGGTTTATTACTAGACTACGTTTGTGCAGGGTCTTCACAGTTCCAGTGATATGCAAAAGAAAAATTTAGTGTGCCCGAAACTTTGTCAGTATTTTATCCTCTAAATCTGCCTGTATCTATAGCTTAATTACACATATATTCTGTTTGTGAAACTCATTTTTATTTATAAAGACATTATATATAATGGCTAAATCTGTGTCTGTAGTGCATGTTTAACCACTTGCCGACCACGCTATAGCAAAAATGCTGCTACAGCGCGGTCGAGTTACTGTGACACGACGTCCCTGGGACGTCGTCCTTCACTTCCGCGATTGCGCATCCCCTGGGACGCGCTCGCGGAAGTGTCCGTGCTCGCCGGGTCTAGAAGACCCGGCGCATCACGGATCACGGTAAATTGCCGTTGATATCGGCCGTTTACCACGTGATCGCGCCGTCGATTTACGGGGCGATCACTTGTAAACAAACCGACGTCATTTGATGACGCCGGTTCTTCCCTCTCCTCTCTGTACCGTTCGGTACAGTGTCCGAGGAGAGGGGGGGAGCCGGGTGTCAGCAGCAGCGCTGTGGCTGGATCTGTGACAAATGCAGTCACAGATCCAACCATCCATCCCAGCTACCCCAGTACTCTGCAATACCCCGCGCGATACTCTGCAATACCCCGCGCGATACTCTGCAATACCCCGCGCGATACTCTGCAATACCCCAATACTCTGCAATACCCTGCGCGATACTCTGCAATATGTCTTCCCCCTCCTGCCCCCCTCCGGTGCTTTTACAGACTCACCGCTACGATCGAAGCCAGGATATATTTTTCCCAGCCTAGAGGTGAGATGTGAGGTCTTATTGACCCCATATCTCACTGTAAAGAGGACCTGTCATGCTATATTCCTATTACAAGGGATGTTTACATTCCTTATAATAGGAATTTAAAATGAAAAAATATATATATTTTTGGGGAAAAAAGTGTCAAAATAAAGTAAAATGAACAATAATTTTTTTTTTTTTTAAAGCACCCCTGTCCCCGTGTGCTCGCATGCAGAAGCGAACGCATATGTAAGTCCCGCCCACATATGAAAACGGTGTTCAAGCTACACATGTGAGGTATCTCTGCGAACGTTAGAGCGAGAGCAATCATTTTGGCCCTAGACCTCTTTCTTACCTAAAAACATGTAACCAGTAAAAGTAATTAAATTGTCGCCTATGGGGATTTTTAAGTAGCGAAGTTTGGCGCCATTCCACGAGTGTGCGCAATTTTGAAGTGTGACATGTTGGGTATTTATTTACTCGGCGTTACTTCATCTTTCACATTATGAAAAAAAACTGGGCTAACTTTACTGTTTTGATTTGCTTTAAGCACAAAACAGTTTTTTTTTTAAAACACGCGTTCAAAAAATGTCTGCGAAAATACCATGCGAGATAAATTGTTTTAACGGCTGCCATTGTATTCTCTAGGGTCTTTGCTAAAAAAGCATATATAATGATTTGGGGTTCTATGTAATTTTCTAGCAAATAAATTATGATTTTTCCATGTAGGAGAGAAATGTCAGAATTGGCCTGGGAGTTCCAGAACGCCTGAAGGTGCTCCCTGCATGTTGGGCCTCTGTATGTGACCATGCTGTGTAAAAGTCTCACACATGTGGTATCGCCATACTCGGGAGGAATAGCAGAATGTGTTTTGGGGTGTAATTTGTGGTATGCATATGCTGTGTGTGAGAAATAACCTGCTAATATTACAGAAACAAGTTTTTTATTTATTTTATTTTTTTTACAGAATTTTCAGTCGTTTTTCTTTTATAGCGCAAAAAATTAAAAACCCAGAAGTGATCAAATGCCACCAAAATAAAGCTCTATTTGTGTGAAAAAAAGGACAAAAATTTCAAATGGGTACAATGTTGTATGACTGAGTAATTGTCATTCAAATTGTGAGAGCACCGAAAGCTGAAAATTGGTCTGGTTAGGAAGGGGGTTTAAGTGCCCAGTGGTCAAGTGGTTAAACCTTAATAAATAATGTTATTAGATTTTTACTCCAGGAGTATATAATGAGTTTGTCAATTCTTAAGAAATTCTTAAATGCATTACAATTTAACTAAACTCATTAGATTTTAGTTAATTAAAATACTACTAAAACAATTCAGATGACTAAACCAGGACTAAAACTAAAATGGTATTTTAGTCAAAACTATGATTAAATCGTGAATAAAGTGATACTCCCGCGCTGTCTGTGAAATAGTGGATGAGGGGGAAAGGGAGAGGGTTGGGAGCACTGCTGCAAACACTAGAAGAGTCTACCTCAATAGACACAAGGAAATATATGTGCAAGTGAAAGGAGTCTGCGCTGTGAAAATAAATTGAGAAAGGGCACAAGGCTAGGAAATGGGTGTGGGAAAGGGGCACGGTAGGTGAAAAAGTGTTAGCTAAATAACAATGATACACCTAGACAGCAATAAACATCTCCAATTGGTAAACTGATGGTAACACATAAACGGCAAAGTATAGTCCAGGAAAGACAAAACTAATTTAGGAAGTCCAGTACTGAAAGATAAAGATAAAAATAAAAATAACAGTAAAAATTCCTCAAGGAAGGGGACAGATGAGGAGAGACCCAGCAGCCAATTCTGTGAAAGAAGTCGAGCCGTCACCCAAGAATAACACGCACACCTCGGGTGGTCCCAGCAGCTCACCTCATGGCTACCAGATATAGCCTAGCCAGCTGCTTTCACGCGGAGTCCAAATGAAGGTAGAATGTTCTTAAAGTCCCGGGATCAGGCACCACATACGGGGAGAGGATACACAACAATATATAGTGTGATACTGATATAAAAGGGAGCCAAAAACGCCTGCACTCTATGCAGTTACATAAAGTAAAGGTACAAGGGCTTATCTCCACGAGCGGCAAGCTCGTCAGTGTACTCCTTTTCCTCTCACTGGGGGTCCGCTTGGTCTTAGGCTGATGGTGCTCAGAGGCTCGGGTGATATCACTCACGGCTACCAGATATAGCCTAGCCAGCTGCTTTCACGCGGAGTCCAAATGAAGGTAGAAGGTTCTTAAAATCCCGAGATCAGACACCACATACGGGGAGAGGATACACAACAATATATAGTGTGATACTGATATAAAGGGGAGCCAAAACACGCCTGCACTCTATGCACTTACATAAAGTATAGGTAAAGGGCTTATCTCCACGAGCGGCAAGCTCGTCAGTGTCCTCCTTTTCCTCTCACTGGAGGTCCGCTTGGTCTTAGGCTGATGGTGCTCAGAGGCTCGGGTGATATCAGAGAAAACAAAAAAGGTGGTACATCACGTAATCCAGTAAAAAGGATTTATTTAAAACAACTTAAAAACACTCGCATAGACGATAAAGGAACGAATACAGCATCCACGAGTGGCGAACTCGTCGGCCGTCCGTCAGGTGCTTCGGTTGTCCAGCGCTCCAATCCCGACGCGTATCATCACACCACGTTGAAGTCACGTGGTGTGATGATACGCGTCGTCTATGTGAGTGTTTTTAAGTTGTTTTAAATAAATCCTTTTTACTGGATTACGCGATGTACCACCTTTTTTGTTTTCTGTGATATCACCCGAGCCTCTGAGCACCATCAGCCTAAGACCAAGCGGACCTCCAGTGAGAGGAAAAGGAGGACACTGACGAGCTTGCCGCTCGTGGAGATAAGCCCTTTACCTTTACTTTATGTAAGTGCATAGAGTGCAGGCGTGTTTTGGCTCCCCTTTATATCAGTATCACACTATATATTGTTGTGTATCCTCTCCCCGTATGTGGTGTCTGATCCCGGGATTTTAAGAACCTTCTACCTTCATTTGGACTCCGTGTGAAAGCAGCTGGCTAGGCTACATCTGGTAGCCGTGAGTGATATCACCCGAGCCTCTGAGCACCATCAGCCTAAGACCAAGCGCACCCCCTGTGAGAGGAAAAGGAGGACACTGACGAGCTCGCCGCTCGTGGAGATAAGCCCTTGTACCTTTACTTTATGTAAGTGCATAGAGTGCAGGCGTTTTTGGCTCCCCTTTATATCAGTATCACACTATATATTGTTGTGTATCCTCTCCCCGTATGTGGTGCCTGATCCCGGGACTTTAAGAACATTCTACCTTCATTTGGATGCGTGAAAGCAGCTGGCTAGGCTATATCTGGTAGCCATGAGGTGAGCTGCTGGGACGACCTGAGGTGTGCGTGTTATTCTTGGGTGACGGCTCAACTTCTTTCACAGAATTGGCTGCTGGGTCTCTCCTCATCTGTCCCCTTCCTTGAGGAATTTTTACTGTTATTTTTATTTTTATCTTTATTTTCCAGTACTGGACTTCCTAAATTAGTTTTGTCTTTCCTGGACTATACTTTGCCGTTTATGTGTTACCATCAGTTTACCAATTGGAGATGTTTATTGCTGTCTAGGTGTATCATTGTTATTTAGCTAACACTTTTTCACCTACCGTGCCCCTTTCCCACACCCATTTCCTAGCCTTGTGCCCTTTCTCAATTTATTTTCACAGCGCAGACTCCTTTCACTTGCACATATGATTAAATCGTAATCTAATTTCAAAATTAACACTGCTTACCAACCAACACTCGGATGTGGTGGCTGCATTCTTTTTTTTATTTTTATATATAGGCCTTTCCCTTTTATTTTATTCCAATAATCTTGTGAACAATGCAATTTCTGCCCTAGGGTGGTTATTTACCTACTCCACAATATTTTTTAAGGGAGCTATGGTTGTCACTAGGGCTGGACTTCGAATATGCCTTACTCTTTTCATTACATGTGGATAAGAGCTTGGTAATATACAAAATCTTGATAACGTTTCTTGTGCTTTCAGTAAGTGACAAAGATATTGCATTTCATGCAAGGTCAACAGATATTTTCTGTACTGCTGAAAATGTTCTTAATCCCAAAAACTGAAAAAATAAAACAAAAAGACATATCTAAGCACTCGTTAGCTGCAAGATTATGTTTTTGACCTTGGGTTTACATAGCCTTTAACCAGCTCCCGCAAAAACACACACACACACATCAACCTAGTGGTGGTGGAGGATGCAGCTGTAGGGATTTACAATTGCTGACATTTTTTAAAAATATTTGTGTTTTATTTTTTGATATATACATATCCGTATATGCATTTTATTTTAGCCACTCCCATACCCCACAAATTCCAACATCCTTTTTTTTTTTTTTTGCTAGAAAATTACTCCGAACCCCCAGAGATGGATATAAAAAAAATTAGAGATAGAATATCTATCTCTAATTTTTTTTAGCAGACGCCCTAGGGAATAAAGTGGCAGTCATTTTAACTTTTTGTCACATGTTATTTGCGCAGTCATTTTTTAAACGCTATTTTTTGAAAAAAAACAAACAAACAAACACTTTCATGAATAAAAAACAAAACCTTAAAGGTAGCCCAATTTTTTGGTATAATGTGACAGATGATTTTGAGTCCAGTAAATAGATACCTCACGTGTTGCACGTTAACAATTGCGCACACTCGAGGTATAGGGCCTAACTTCGGTACTTAAAAATCTCCATAGGTGACGCTTTAAAATTCTTTACAGGTTGCATGTTTAGAGTTAGAGGAGGTCTTTGACTAGCTCACGCGAACGTTCTTGGTGTTGCCTCACATGGTGTGGTTTGAACATAGTTTACATATGCAGGTCTGATCCCCATATGCATTCGCTTCTGCGCGAGAGCTCGTTTATGGTTTTATTTTATTTACATTTTTTTTATTTTTACACTTTCCCTTTCCCTTTTGATCACTTTTTTATTGCTATTGCAAGGAATGTAAACATCCCTTGTAATGGTAATAGTGCGTGACAGGTCTCTCCTTCAAAAAGAAGGATCCCAGGCTTTCCTGCCATGTCCCCAAGTTTGTTTACTTCCACCAGCCCGGACATGTCATAACATCGCGCCCAGGCCTCCGAGTCATAGAGATTGTCGGCCATCTGTCCCTGAGTTTTCTCTATGGCTTCATTCCAACGCTGGTGGATTCCTTCTCTGGGTCACTGATTGCCCAGAGAAGCATCGGAGGGTGACGAGGTCGGGGAGTCTCCTCCTGCCGCCAGTAAGAACGATCGAGCGACTGAACGGCTGCTATGATTGTACTTATGGTGTTGGTAATTGCTGGCTGAACAACATATCTGGATGATGCCTGCAGCTGCAGGCATCATTTAGATATCACCACTGAAAGCCGAGGATGTCATATGACGGTCTGCGGTATGGCAGTGGTTAAACCTTTTTGGATCAAGTTTTAGGCCAAATAATCAAGAATGGGAGCTCAGTTTCTGCAGAAACCAGTCACATGCTTGGGTAGCTAAAGTTGCACTACTTACATCATATATACTCTTTTAGGTGATCTTACTGCAGGCCAGCCTATGAGAGCAATGAGCAGCAAAGAGACAGAAGAACAAAGTAAAAGGAATACGCCAGTAAAGAACAGGGGGAAGGGTAAGAAAGCGGACTCCTTGTCACCACAGCACGGTGATCTTGAGGTAAGCCGATATGAATATACCAGTCTGAGGAGATGAGAGGAGATGCATGTTATAAAAGTGAATGTAGTAATTCTCTAGGCTAATGATACCTTTTTGACATAAAAACATCCCATTGCTAACATTACTTTTGCTTAGACTTTAGTCTTCATGTCAGTGGATAAACCTGATCTATTGCATATTCAACATTTGTTAGATCCTATATTTCATATACAAGCTTATCGGTTGTTCTCTCCCGCCATGCTACATCTATTGTGGCAAGATATTTATGTACGTGAAGATTTTAAGAAGCTGTTGCACTTTGTAGAGTTGAGGGTTGTAGCATTGGAATATTCATGTACATTTAAAAAAAATGTCTGCTCTCATTTGATGGAGTATTTTAACGTGATAAGCTTTGTTTTATAACAAGTATGCAGCCTCTTTATATTTTAAAGGGGTTTTAAAGGTTTTTTTTTTTTTTTTTTTTTCCTAAATAGGTTACTTTAAGCTAGTGCATTGTTCACTTATCTTTTCCTTCGATTTCCCATCTAAATGTTTTTTTTTGTCTGAATTTCTCACTTCCTGTTCCTCCTCAGTAAGCTGTTCTGGCTGACTTACTCCCTGCTAGGACAGCTTGGATGATGGGGGCCAGCCTACTGAGGAGAAACAAAGTGAGAAATTCAGACAAAAAAAAAACATTTAGAAGGGAAATCGAAGGAAAAGGTAAGTGAACCAACAATGCACTAGCTTAAAGGAACCTATTTAGAAAATAACCTTTACATCCCCTTTTAATTCTTGCCCCTGTAAATCATTCTCTGTACCAGTTTAAGCTGGTGCCATGTCTGCTGCTTCAGGTTTCCTGTTTTAAAGTGGAAGTAAAGGCAAAACCTAAACTCTAAACCCACTCTCGGCCCCATTCTAAGCCTAAACTATCTAGCCCTGTAAAGAAAAAAAATCGATATGCCTACCTGTTCTGCAGCCACTCCGGTCCACTCTCAATTGGCATCCTCTGTATGCAGGAAAAAGCCGACAATAGCTGGCAAATGTCTGAGAAGTGACGTCGCTTATAGAGTTACTATGGGCCTCCGTTGTCGGCTACCCCTCCTACACACTGAAGCTGATGCTGACAGCTCAGCGTGGGACTGGACTGGAGCAGCTGCAGAACATGTAAGTATAGCAATGTTTTTTTTTTACAGGGCCTAAATAGATTAGGCTTCAAGTGTGGCTGAGAGTAGGTTTAGAATTAGTTAGGGTTTGCCTTTACTTCAACTTTAAAGTGACTCCTTTCTCTTGCAACATCCTTTGGGGTCACCTTTGTTTGCATAAACTGCAGTTGTCTCTTTACATTGTGTGCATCAATAGAAACACACAGCCCTAATGATTACAGTCACACCCTTACTCCTCCCTTCTTCTCTTTCTCCCCCCTCCTCTCTCCCCCCTCCTCCTCCCCCCTTCTTCCCTCTCCGCCCTCCTCCCCCCTTCTTCCCTCTCCGCCCTCCTCCCCCCTTCTTCCCTCTCCGCCCTCCTCCCCCCTTCTTCCCTCTCCGCCCTCCTCCCCCCTTCTTCCCTCTCCGCCCTCCTCCCCCCTTCTTCCCTCTCCGCCCTCCTCCCCCCTTCTTCCCTCTCCGCCCTCCTCCCCCCTTCTTCCCTCTCCGCCCTCCTCCCCCCTTCTTCCCTCTCCGCCCTCCTCCCCCCTTCTTCCCTCTCCGCCCTCCTCCTCCCCCTTCTTCCCTCTCCGCCGCCTCCTCCTTCCCCCTTCTTCCCTCTCCGCTGCCTCCTCCTTCCCCCTTCTTCCCTCTCCGCCGCCTCCTCCTTCCCCCTTCTTCCCTCTCCGCCGCCTCCTCCTTCCCCCTTCTTCCCTCTCCGCCGCCTCCTCCTCCCCCCTTCTTCCCTCTCCGCCGCCTCCTCCTTCCCCCTTCTTCCCTCTCCCGCCGCCTCCTCCTCCTCCCTTCTTCCCTCTCCCGCCGCCTCCTCCTCCTCCCTTACTTCCCTCTCCCGCCGCCTCCTCCTCCTCCCTTACTTCCCTCTCCCGCCGCCTCCTCCTCCTCCCTTCTTTCCTCCCCCCTTCTCCTCCTCCCTTCTTCCCCCCCCCCCTTCAGATGGCCCCTAAAAGCAAGGTAGGATGTACACTCATAAATAGAAGTTACTTCATTAATGTGAACCTAATGATCTGCCCTGCAAAGAACAGGTTTACTTAAACTGGACCTGACCTTTTTTTACACGGCCTTGTAGAAATTGGGGGCACATGAGGAGTAGAGCTTTTTCTAGGCAGGTCAAACTAGGAAAAAAAGTGCACTTTTACAGTTGCTTGTTTTGCATTTCCCACAATGCAGTGCAATAAATCATTGTGACCTGTGTAATATTTTTATGTGGAAGCTTGCTTCAGGATGTTGGTCAAGACGCAGAAATAAACATTTGCTGCAAATAGATACATTGCAGCTTTATTAGTATGGTTTATCTTAAAGCAGTATTAAACCCAAAAGCAAACCTTTATTATATTGCAGCTTACCCATTCGTAGGCTTGCCATACACGGGTTGCAGGGAAGAAATTCACAAAATTCCTGCATCAACACAGACAGTGTTTGATGCGGGAATCCCTCCTGCCAGGCCATTGTCTTCTCCCGGCGGGGGAAGCTGTCCCTGCTGGGAGAAGACGGCGATCATTGCTAGCGATTAAACTTGGTACTTTCAGCCTGACCCATTAACGGTTCGAGCCTCTGTCGAGATTTGAACCGTTAATGGCCAGCTTTAGATGCGATGGCTGTATTTGTTTCCTTTTATTAGACTTTTTTACCATTTACTACTTACATCTGGTTATCTGGCCAGTAAGTCGGTTTACTACAAGCTCAAGCTCTCCAGCAGAATGTATCATTTTACATGCATGAGACCAAACCGCTTAACACTGGCAGGGGTGATTAAAATGATTAGGTTTTACATGAATAAAATAAAAGCTTTCTTCCAAAAGGGGAAAAAAAAAACAGATGTAACTGATTATATAGTGTGAGCTGGAGTTTGGCTTCCTTTTTTATTTTATTTATCTAAATCTGCTAGTACATCGAACACCCTCCCAACCCAGACTGACAGTGCTACCGTCTGCGGTGCCTCCTTTGTTCGTTCCGCTATAGTTGTGTCTCACTAATAAAGGAGGTGTGTTACTGGCCAGATCACAGGTGAAAACAGAGGGTGAAAAAGCCAAACAAAAGAACTATATGCACACGGTACCATGCTAAAATTTTAGGCAGGTGTGGAAAAAGGCAGAATTGGGGACACAATTGATCCTGTCCAGTTTGTTTGCCAAGGAGCTGGAGAGTGGTACAATGAGTGTCTGCAGGCTATATATATATATATATATATATATATCTTTTTTTTAATCAATTAAATCGACTAATTTCGATTAATTATAACGCACATACAGATCCAACTACTTTTAGCTGATCTCCTTGCATTGCAACTCTGCATTAGTCAGTGGTAAATGTGGTATACACTATATACAATCACCCGACACTAGTTAGTTTTCCGCAATCCATGACTTAACCTTTACAGTTGACACAAATACGTTTTGAATTCAAACTGTAGCACTGACATAAGTCATTTTTTCTTATTAAACTATAAGAAAAATGTAGAAAGTTAGTTTAACTTTCATTATAGAACTTATCTAGTATATAGACTGTCGGTCGCTTTATAGTAGGCAAGTAGGTATCACTTTAGCCAGTCATGCAGACATACCAGAGTGTTTAGATTTTCTGGAAGCAGACATGATCGCATTTTATTGACAATATACCCTGAAGAACTGAACAGCTGTTGCCGATACACAAAGAATTGGCTGCACAAAACTGCTTAGGACAGGAAAACGATGATTATTTTTGCTCCCTTCCCCTGATGGAGCCTAATGCATCCTCCTGCTCCACAGATGCAAAGGTACCTCAATCCAATGGGTGCAGTTTGCTCGCATCCAGCAGGGTAAAATTCAATGTCCAGCCAAGATATTTTGTTTGTGAAGTTTTTCCACAGAATCATGTAAACTAAAGCAGGGAATCTACATATTTTTTTGGCATCATCGTTACTGATCCCACGCTAATGAATGCAGATCCTCTTATTTAGCAGTCCTTTTAGGGACGTTTTTAAAAAATTGCATAAACAATACATGTCGGGAGACTTGGCGGATCCCACTTAAAAAAGGGCGACTTGCATTGACTTCTATACAAGAAGTTGTTTGCAAGCCGTGCTAAAGTCACTGTGCGGGGCGGCTTTAGACACCTTTTTGGCACCGGTTTTGTTGAAGAAAATTGTCCTGGGGTGTATGCAGCTTTTCGCAGGCAATTTATCGGGGCAATGGCTGGTGTTGGTGCTTCAATAATCCTGGCACCATGATTGATATGGTGTCTGGATGATTGAAGCGCATTATTTCTATCACATTGTAATAGACAATGAAATAGTTCAACTCGCCATAATACAGAATGTACCAGAGAGTCACTCCCCATGTCGCCTGCCACTAGGTGTGGATTGTCGCTTGCCACGTCGCCTGCCTTCATATTCAGCTTGTCACTTGCCACATTGCCTGCCACCAGATGCATCTTGCCACGTTGCCTGCCACCACATGTGGAGGGTCACTTGCCACGTTGCCTGCCACCACATGTGGAGGGTCACTTGCCATGTTGCCTGCCACCACATGTGGAGGGTCACTTGCCACGTTGCCTGCCACTGTTCTGTGCGGACGTGTGCATCAGCAGCTCCTGACAGCCTGACATCAGGGCTGAATCTCTGCTCTCTTCCCCCTTCCTGCTTCGGCTCTCCGGTCCTCCTTCCACGACCCCCCCCCCTCCAGCGGCACC
This sequence comes from Rana kukunoris, assembly GCA_029574335.1. Taxonomy (NCBI): domain Eukaryota; kingdom Metazoa; phylum Chordata; class Amphibia; order Anura; family Ranidae; genus Rana; species Rana kukunoris. Next base: position 465,055,560 of record CM056050.1, read on the forward strand.
CAGCCGGACCCCCCCCCCCTCGGATCTCCGAGGCCGTCACCCCCAGCCGAGCACCCCCTGCAGGTCGTGGTCCGAGCACCCCCCGTGTGATCCGCGACCTGCGCTCCCCTTGCTGGTTCTTCTCTCTCCCCTGCGGCGGATCTCCGGCCCCCCTCACACGAACCTCCCTTCCAGCGGCATCCACCGGAGCCACTCTCCCCAGACACCGAGGCCGTCACCCGCCGCCGAGACCCCCCTCCAAGCCAAGCTCCGGGGGATCCAGGTTCACCAGCCCCTCTGCCCCCTTCCGCAGCCGCCGCCTACTGCCTGGGGGCAGCTAGACGTCCGCGAGCTAGAGCCGCAGGAAAGACCGCGGCTGCGGCCTAGTCCCCCGCCATCCGCACCTGTGTTTTTCCCCATCGTCTCCTCCAGCAGGCAGGTTTCTTCCGGGAATCCCTTGAGCTTGCAGCGAGACCCACGTAGCCGCATCCTTCAGCTGCCGGAGCGTAGGAGAGGCTGCGGCTCCGGCCAAACCCCGGTCCTGGCGGCCATCTTGGTACTCCCAGCCGGGGCCTGAATACTCCACACTACCCTTTCAAAGCAAGCCAGCCTAGGAAGGTTAAAGACATACAGGCACTGACCTACGCCCAGCAACCACCACAGTCAACCTAATACTAGAAGAGTAGCCCAGGGATACAACCCGCTCACCCGTCACATCTCAGCAACACCTGCCAGGTAAGTAAATCGGGGCACCATCTAGCAGCTTGATCCACAGTTTACCGATCGCCTCTGGGGTCAGGAAGGAATTTTTTCCCCTTGCTGTAGCAATTGGCAGGCTCGGCTAGGGGTTTTTCGCCTTCCTCTGGATCAACCGAGGGAGGGAGGTGGTTTTTAGGCCGGGACATTGTTCTTTTTCAGCAACACCAACCATCCACATCACAATCGCTGATCGAATAACTACGGAACCACCTGGAACATCAGCCCCTGATCATCATCTTCACCATCGTTGATCGACAGGATCACAGTATCATCACTTCATCATCAGGCCATAGCCCACCATGCTCATCAAGTACGCAGCTGACACCCTCCGCAGCCTAAGGATTTTTGCCTCAACTCTACTAACCTCCACTCAAAGAACACTATGGAAAGAATGACTATTAAGAAGCAACCGCCAATCAAGCCAAAAAAATGATAAGTCACAGCCTCAACTACAACACTTAGAATGCGCCCTGATCAACACTAGATCGGCAGTCAAACACAGAAAGGAAATCCACAACTTCATCGTCCAACACAACACAGATTGCCTCTTTATCACAGAAAGTTGGCTCACTCCCGACTGCAACCCCATCCTCGCAGAATTGGTGCCTGAGAACTATCGCATATTAACCGAGCATAGAACAGGACAAAGAGGAGGAGGCCTAGCAGTGATCTACAAATCCCACCTCGCTATCACCAAACCAACTTTACAGAACTCATTACCCTTTATGGAAACACTCACCCTGCAACTTCAAACCACCCCCGAGGAAACCATCCACATACTACTATGCTACAGACCGCCTGGACCAAAGACGCATCTCCTCACACCCTTCACCGAATTCTTCTCGACGTACACCGTGAAAACAAAAAATTTGCTGCTTCTCTGGGATTTCAACCTCTGGGCCAACTCAACCCAGGATCCCATCGCCACCGCCTGCATCGACCAAATGGAAGAACTTGGTCTGCAGCAACTGATAAAAACGCCCACGCATACGTCAAGTCACACTTTGTACCTCATCTTCTTCAAACAAAACATGAATATCAACAAGCTGGACAACAGACCTTTACCTTGGACAGACCACCACGCCATCAAATTTATATTAACCACCGACACCATCCTTCAAAAACACAAACTCCAGACAACAATACACTGGGCAAGATCGCAGAGGAAACTACATTCTGAACTCTTCAAAACCACACTAGCGACCAAAATAGAAGTACCTAATCCGAACCACTCAACGGAACACTCACTCAACGCCCAAAACAGCAGACAGTCGCTCGGAAACGCAGAGCTCTCATCAGGAAAAACAACTCGGGCTGGTTTAACAACACTCTCACTCTACTGAAACAAGAACGCAGAAGAGCGGAGGGAGCCTGGAGGAGAAACCCATCAAATAAAAAAAAAACACACTAATTACAAAACCCTCACCAAAAATTACCACAAAGCCATCTTTAAAGCAAAAAAAGGAACATTTCTCATACACCATCCACGGGAGCTTTTCAAACTAGTTGCTCAGACTATGAACCCCACCTGCCTGGAGCCCCCTACAAGTGAGACACAAGAATTCTGTAATGAACTGTCTGACTTTTTTATTGACAAAATTGAACAGATTCGGGCAACTATTCAACAGGAAAAAAACACCAATCCCATTCAGATAAAGCCAGAAGAAGCAATCAACGTAATTGGTCCACGATCAACGAATTTCGAGCTGGTCCCAATTACCATCGACACCACTAAAAAACATCATCAGAAGCCTCCGAGACAACACTTCTCCTAATGACACCATCCCTACAAAACTTTTGAAAGAATGCACTGACATCTTGGCACCCGCCATAACGCACATCATAAACCAAGCGTTCAAAGAAGGGATTGTTCCGATCACCCTCAAGCAAGGCATAATTTTAAACCCCTCTTAACCACTTAAGACCCGGACCAATACGCTGGCAAATGACCCAAGGGGTTTTTGCGATTCGGCACTGCGTCGCTTTAACAGACAATTGCGCGGTCCTACGACGTGGCTCCCAAACAAAATTTGCGTCCTTTTTTTCCCACAAATAGAGCTTTCTTTTGGTGGTATTTGATCACCTCTGCGGTTTTTATTTTTTGCGCTATAAACAAAAATAGAGCGACAATTTAAAAAAAAATGCAATATTTTTTACTTTTTGCTATAATAAATATCCCCCAAAAATATATAAAAAAACATTTTTTTCCCTCAGTTTAGGCCGATACGTATTCTTCTACGTATTTTTGGTAAAAAAAATCGCAATAAGCGTTTATCGGTCGGTTTTCGCAAAATTTATAGCGTTTACAAAATAAGGGATAGTTTTATTGCATTTTTATTAATTTTTTTTTTTTTTTACTACTAATAGCGGCGATCAGCGATTTTTTTCGTGACTGCGACAATATGGCGGACACTTCGGACAATTTTTACACATTTTTGGGACAATTGTCATTTTCACAGCAAAAAATGCATTTAAATTGCATTGTTTACTGTGGAAATGACAGTTGCAGTTTGGGAGTTAACCACAGGTGGCGCTGTAGGGAATGTGTGCCCTAATGTGTGTGTTTACTACTGTAGGGGGGTGTGGCTGTAGGTGTGACGTCATCGATCGCGTCCCCCTATTACAGGGATGACGCGATCGATGCTCCGGCCACAGAGAAGCACGGGGAAGCCGTGTGTACACACGGCTCTCCCCGTTCTTCCGCTCCAGGGACGGATCGCCGCACTGCAGCGGCGATCGGGTCCGCGAATCCCGCGGTCCCGGAGCTTCGGACCGGGTCGCGGGTGCGCGCCCGCGACCCACGGCTGGGTACTAAAACCAACGTATATATACGTTGATGTGCCCAGCCGTGCCATTCTGCCGACGTAAATCTGCAGGAGGCGGTCCTTAAGTGGTTAAAGAAACCCAACCTCAACCCCAAAGACCCTAACCATCGCAGACCGGTGACAAGCCTGAACACCATCTCAAAGATAATGGAGAAAGCTGGTAGTACAACAGCTACAGCCCCATCTGGATGGCCACAAACTCCTAGATCCCCTTCAATCAGGTTTTCGCCCAGGCCACGGGACAGAAACGGCTCTCAAGATATGGGATGACGCTCTCGAAGCAGCAGATGACTGAGAATCCTGTCTCCTAGTGCTGCTGGACCTCAGCGCAGCCTTCGACACGGTGGACCATAATACATTGCTCACGCGACTCAAAGAAGTAACCGGAGTCTCAGACTCGGCCATGCCGTGGTTCGCATCTTTTTTTAGAAAACTGCTCTCAGCCAGTGAAAATTGGAGGCTTTATATCAGAAACACGGACCATTGCATGTGGAGTCCCGCAAGGATCACCCCTTTCACCTGTACTCTTCAACATCTACATCTGCCCGCTCCTCAAAATCATCAGCAAACAAGACCTGCGTTACCACTCCTATGCCGATGACACACAGCTTTACCTTCGAATCACCAACAAAAAAGACCAATATCATGAACTAGGAAAATGCCTCACACTGATCGACAATTGGATGACCGAAAGCTACCTCAAACTCAACGGGTCCAAAACAGAACTACTCATCCTTCACGCAAATCGGAATTCCAATTCTAGGACCACATGGACACCATCCTTGGACAAACTATCGCGCCAAGCAACAAAGCTAAAAGTCTCAGAGTCATCTTTGACTCAGACATGACGATGGATGCACAAATAGGATCAGTCGTCAGCGGGGCTCATCATTTGCTCCGCATGCTACGTAGACTTGTCCCCTTCATCCCGGAAGAAGACACAGCAGTAGTGGTAGGAACAATCATCAACTCATGACTCGACTACGCAAACTCCCTCTACTTAGGACTACCAAAATACCAGATCTCACGTCTATAAGTCGTCCAGAATACGGCAGCCAGACTGGTAGCAGGAAAAAAAAACGTGGGAATCAATCTCCCCTGCCTTGAGGGCCCTCCACTGGCTGCCCGTACAGGACCGGGTGACTTTCAAGACACTCTGCCTAACTCACAAATGTACACAAGGAAACGCTCCACAATACTCAAGTGAGAAAATAAAACCCTACGTCACCAACCGCGTGCTCCGGTCAACCAACCAAAACCTTCTCCAAATCCCTAAATCCCACTATAAATCGAAGGGAGAACGCAGATTTGCAGTCCAAGGACCTCGACTCTGGAATGCTCTACCCACGACCATCCGTCTGGAAGAAAACCATCTGGTTTTTAGGAAAAAACTAAAGACCCACCTCTTCTGAAGGACCAGGACGACACTGGAGGGAAAGCTCCTTGAGGCGATTAAGTTTGCATTTGTTGCGCTATACAAGTTACTCACATGTGGAGGGTCCCTTGCCACGTTGCCTGCCACCACATGTGGAGGGTCCCTTGCCACGTTGCCTGCCACCACATGTGGAGGGTCCCTTGCCACGTTGCCTGCCACCACATGTGGAGGGTCCCTTGCCACGTTGCCTGCCACCACATGTGGAGGGTCCCTTGCCACGTTGCCTGCCACCACATGTGGAGGGTCCCTTGCCACGTTGCCTGCCACCACATGTGGAGGGTCCCTTGCCACGTTGCCTGCCACCACATGTGGAGGGTCCCTTGCCACGTTGCCTGCCACCACATGTGGAGGGTCCCTTGCCACGTTGCCTGCCACCACATGTGGAGGGTCCCTTGCCACGTTGCCTGCCACCACATGTGGAGGGTCCATTGCCACGTTGCCTGCCACCACATGTGGAGGGTCCCTTGCCACGTCGCCTGCCACCAGATGCATTTTGTCCCTTGCCACGTCGCCTGCCACCAGATGCATTTTGTCCCTTGCCACATCACCTGCCACCAGATGCATTTTGTCCCTTGCCACATCACCTGCCACCAGATGCATTTTGTCCCTTGCCACATCACCTGCCACCAGATGCATTTTTTCCCTTGCCACATCACCTGCCACCAGATGCAGCTTGTCACCTGCCACCACATGAAGATTGTCACTGCAGTGGTGTCAGCACAGGTGTGCATTAGTTCAGAGGCAAGCCTGGAGTAGTGGGTAGTGACTAGTGAGGGAGAGCAGTGGTAATTGGGGGGGGGGGGGGGTGGGGTGGTGAGAGATGATTCTCATTTCTCTGCTCCCCTGCCTCACCTCCAGCAGTGTATCAGTAATTTGCCATGCTGTGTCGGTGGAGCAGTGATGCGGTCGTGCAGTGAGGGATGATCCTGCCTCACCTCCAGCATTATAGCAGCCCCGCTGTGAGTGGGAAAGAGCGGCGATGCAGGCAGGCGGTGAGAGGTGATCTCATCTGCTCGCTCGCCTCAGTATATTGGCCCCGCAGTGAGCATGGAACAGTAGCGCTCCACCGCTTCACATCAGACAGTGTAGCCTTTGCGGCCCGGCTGCAAACAGGCCACGGCCCGGGGGTTGATGACCCCTGCCCTAGGAGGCTTTTACTACTCTAGGACAGTGGTCTCCAAGCTGCGGCCAAATATTGTTTGCCTTTATCCATCCCTTGAGGCATAATTCCTGCCACTGACCCCAACAATGGGGCATAATTCCTGCCACTGATACAAACTGATAAAAACATCTCAGGCTGGGTTCACAACTGTTGTACGACTGTCATCCTACTTTGCCCTGCGAAATCGCTCCTACATTGGATTTACATCGGTCCCACTTCCATCCGACTTGAATCAACAAGATAAGATTTTGAGATGGTCTGACTTGTCCTTTTACCAATTAAAACAATCCCAGTGAGACATAAAATTATTTTTACTGCTGCTGTAATCACCATGTTGAATGTCACAAGTTGGATGGTTAGGGCAAGGATCGGCATTTGCTCCGACTTTAATGGAAATCGGAAAGAAGAGGAGACGCCGGAGCTACTTTTACTAAATTAATTTGTCAAAAACCTGTGTACTGTACTGGTCCCTCTTTGTCCCCACCCCCTTTCCTGACCTGCCTGGCTGCGTGCTTGGATATGGGTCTAGGATTTTGGGGGGGACCAAATGCCTTTTTTTTTTTTTTTTAAGGCGATGATCTGACTTCATTGATATTCAATGGGCTGAAGTAGGATCAAAGTCAAACCAAAGTAGTGCAGGAACATTTTTTTAGGTCAGACCGACTTGTACCTGACCAGTTAAGCTGACTCTCATAGGGAACCATTGATTTTATACATGACATGAGCTCTCAATGTTGGAGCGTTTGTTGTACCATTGTGAACACAGCCTAAGGCCGGGTTCTCAATGGTATGACATGACAGTCCTACGACTGTGGTTTCGACTTTGCCCTGTGACTTGAAGTCTGACATCTGTCCGACTCCAATGAACGGTGATCGGACTTTTATCACTTTGTGTCTGGTATGAATCTTTAGGGAAAATCTATGGCAAAAAAAAGGCCATACCAGGCCCTTTGGTCTGGCATGGATTTTTAGGGGAACCCCCCATGCCGAAAAAGTGAGGTGGGATCCCCCCAAAATCCACACCAGACCCTTATCCGAACACATAGCCTGACAGGTCAGAAAAGAGGGTGGGGACGAGTGAGTCCCCCCCCCCCCTCCTTAACCATACCAAGCCACATGCCCTCAACATGAAGGATAGGTGCTTTGCAGAGCACCTTGCCCCCATGTTGATGGGGACAAGGGCCTCTTCCTTACAACCCTGGCCGTTGGTTGTTGGGCTCTGTGGGCAGCTTATTGGAATCTGGGAGCCCCCTTTTAACCCGACTCTATGTGACTATCGGGTACATTGTACCCCTACTCGTTCGCATAAAGTGTCAAATAAAATGCAGTACACATGTTTTTAAAGTAATTTATTAAGGCAGCTCCGGCGTCTCCAATTTCATGCGACATGAGCTCCCAATTTCGGAGCATTTGCCGTATCGGTGTAAACAGGATGCACCTGAACTCAATTTTGAGTGTCATGGCAAAGGCTGTGAATACTTATGTACAAGTGAAATTGTGAAAAGACCTAAAGCAGGTAGTTAATGTGAGGAACCTCCCCCAAAATCCCTGAGTTGAAGCTTTTAGTGGGGAGGAATGGTATAACCTTTCCCCAAGCCAATGTCCAGTTAGCGGAAAAGTTTAGTTGCCGTTATTGAAGTCTAAGAGGGGCATACCAGTCACTTTAAGCAAATGTTTACATTCTTTTGCGGTTTACAAATATATACAATAACTTTGGGAAGTTTTTCTTAAATCTTCACATTCGACACACAGTGAAATGTGTTGGCTGTCTGTTCACAGCCTGTCTCTTCTGTAATAGAGTAGTAACATAAGGGTAGGCTGATTGAACCACAGCCTGCTTGCTAACATTCTTTTAAATGGAGGCTTTAGTTTCACTTTAAGCAGACCCAAAATGAGGGTTTGAAATATTTTATAGCCTGACTTGCCAGATGGTGGTTCTGCTGTATATTTGGGAGAAAATCTTGTATGGTCTCTCTTTGAGCAGCAGAGACTTGGGAAATCTGTGTTTATTCTAAACACATAAGGGTTTATTTACTGAAGCAATAGAGATACTTAACAAGTTTAATATAGATTGCTAGTATGGCTTCAGTTTACAGATTTATTTAAAAAAAGGATTTTTTTTATTTTTCTTAGAATCGTACTTACCTCCGTGGATGCAGCATCAGTCCCCCAGCGCCTCTGCACTGAGAATCGAGTAATCGAACACCGCCGATAACTGTTTTCAGAGCTCCCAGAGTAGACTGTCAGTCACAGCTCTTTGTTCTGCCCCCTCCTCGCTCATTGGAGTGCTGAGCTGTGGAGGGGGCGGGGCGGCCAGCTCAGGCTCTCAGCGGCTCACTGAGAGGATGAGACGGATGTCAGTCCAGGCACCTGGCGGATCCAGACGTTGTCATGATGACGCGGTGCCTTTACTGACATCGGCGACGCCGGCAGAGAACGGACCTCAGCCTGCTCTCTGCTTAAAACAGGTCATGGAAGTTCAAAACAAACTGCACTCCTGTGATCCATAGGAGAAGCCCAGCCAAACAAGATTTGGCTGGACTTCTCTTTTAAAAAATTCTCCTATTTGTTTTCAATCCCGCCATGTGAGATAGCCCCCTGCCCCTTCTAAAAGGTTGTACTGGGACTAATAACTGCAGTTGTAATATATTGTTTAAAAATATTATGTATATAATGTGTGTCTTCCTAAATCCATTTAATATCCCTCTGCCATCTTCTCATTGCAATAGACTCCTCTGCTTCTCCTCTCATTTCGATCAGTATGCCTGTTATTGAACATTTTTAAGTATTGTGTTGCATATTTTTCTCTTTGTTTCCCCAGCGTGTGTTTTTGTGGGACTTGGATGAGACCATTATCATCTTTCACTCCCTGCTCACCGGTTCATATGCGCAAAAATATGGAAAGGTACAGATTATAGGATCCACTGCTCATGTCTGTTTGCTTGTCACCATTAACTGTAATTATCAAACAAATGTTACGTTCACTTTACATAACTTTCAGCTGAATGTTTTGTAAGTCGTTTGTTCCCTGTGTAGATTTTGTGCTTATTCTGCTTTTTTAACCCTACTCTTACAATTCGGTCCATATGAATAACAGGTACTGTCACAAAGACTTGTGCCGTGTCCCAGAATGCATACAGTTATTGTACTTTACTATGGTAATATCATGTTTTGTATGTTGTAGATATTCTTTGTTGTACTTTATTTTTATTAAACCATATCATGCTTATTTTAAGAAACCTATTTGAGCCAATAGATAGATGCTGAAATTTTAAAACACACAGTACGTAATGGATGGAAATATGGCAGAGCATCTTTGTATTTATATCTCATCTTTTTATCCTTTTCACTGAACCTTGTTTTCTGTTTTGCTGCTTATGCAGCAATTACATTTAAATGATCATTCCCTAAACGAAGATTGCCTGCATCCAGGGCCAATCACTCGCGTGTGATCGCTGCATGAGCCATTACATGAGAGTGGCCACGAAATGCTGTGGGAGCCAGAAACCTCTCTCTGTAGGAATCCCTGCTGGGTTTCTCACATCCAATTGGAGGCAGGATACACTTACAGGCGTTAATGCACCCTTTAAAGTGTCCAAGGGCCAAATTTGTATCCACAAGTCAAGTGCATAATAAACTACCCCCTCATTGGTGATAGTGCCAGCGAGACATTGGCAACAATGATAACTCCTTTTATCGGTAAGAGTGATAGAAATAATAAACACCCCCCCCTCCCCTTCCCCGCTTTGTGACCATGGTAACCATAATAAACCACACCCACTTTTCATTGGTGCCAATTATGTAACACCCCTCTAAATTGGGGGGTGTTACAGTTGCAGCAGTATTAAAATCGCCATCTTTCACTGGTGTCAATGGCAGCAATTCATTTTCCCCACTCCTTGGTATTTAGTCGCAGAAAAAAAATCCTCTAAACCCCCTTGTTCATTGGTGTTCATTGATAACTTACACAAGCTCAGGCTTCTGTGCTGGTCTCTCCCCTGGTTGGAAATCTACTATGCCTGTTTTTAAAAGCGATTGCATCACCCAACAGGCTTTGCTGGCTGCTAGCATGCAGAGTTGGGGGAATTCAGTAAAGCTCTAACACTTTTCTGGCAATCTGGCCTGAGTACCCATTTCTGTAGTTTTGCAAACACAGTCGACGAATTCAGCTAGTTTTTACAAACTGGCCTAAACTACTGCCCACAATTTAGAAATGATTCCTTCCAGTTTGCTGGTTATGAAACTGGAATTTTCTACGCTGAGTAGCAGGCGGTATATTTGCTGGTTCTACCTCCTCCCCACCTGTCACTGCCTTTTTAAGGCTGCTCTCAGCTTCACATCCAACAGCCTCCTAAGGAACAATGATGCTGGCAGTGGGCTGAACCTGAGAGACTAGTTTCCTAACAAGGCCATTCTCTCATTGTGATTGACAGTGGGCAGATTCTTTAACCAATAGCAGGCTGTACCTGTTGTGACAGTTAAGGGATTGTTTAGCTCATCGGTATTGTTTCATAGTGAGTTCAGTCCACATATGCCATTTAAGGACTTGTTGGCCCACTTTTATTCAAACAGAAAGAAAGGTCCAACAAACAAATAGCTTCCCTCACTGGGGGCTTCACCATTAATACTAAATTTGCATTAACCAGCCTCCTTGCTCTCGGTTGTTGCCCTGCTGATCAAGTCTCGTACCTTGGTCCTCCTGACTATCTAACACCACACTCATGTGTTGTCGTACAAAAGACGTACCCCTCTGTCAGCTCTCTGTTCCTCTGTCTCTCAGGCTCAAATCTCTGTCTTGTCCCAGACATCACTGGGCCGACATGCATACCTCTCTGGCTGCTCCCTGGCAACCACACATGGACTGCTCAGGATAGTGGAGTCCTGATCTATAGTCAGGTGCTGGATTATAAGGGCTATAAACGCCTGCACGCTCAGCCTTCTGGTTATAGGCATAACCCGACCTTGGGTTGGAGACCCTTTTTCGCTTTCTTTCTACATTTTTACCATGGCAGGGCTTCGACTGTCACATACAGGTATCTTCTCCTTTATTTCGCACTGTAGGGAGAAACGCCACCTCTCTGCCAGCTATCACCTACAGGGGTCCAAACTTGTTAAACTTGATTTATTTATTTTTGAAAGGAGAACTCTACCCAATGCCTATATTGGTTCCCTGTCTACACCCTACTGATGCTTTGCTATGGCCTTTAGTGCAACCTTCCCACTTCTTTTTCTGTGTGTTCTTCCACAAGCACTTCTTCTAAAACTTTAACGGGGTCCCGATGGTCTTTCTACTGCCCCTAATCTCCCTCAGAACTACTGTCCCAGGGACTGTAGGGGGCCCTCTTATATGGCATCTGTCAGGGAACCACTCTTACTACCTGTATCAGCCTTAACCACCACCATATATTTTTTAGACTTAAAATACCTGCACGGTTAGCCTTGGCAACCAATTCCTCTGACTTGTCCCAAGTTGCCCCAGAGTTCCTTTCACACACAACACTATTAGGAAGTACCCGTCGATACACGGAGAGTTTTCAACATTGCAATCTAAACATGTATCAAACAAATTCAAATTTTACCATCTTTGTTCAGTACAGCTGGTAATATCTCGCTTTAGTGGCACTCTGCAATACCATTTCTCCTTTTCGAGGAGAAGACGTCAATATATATACTGACCGTAGATTCCAGAATTCTAACCTTTCTCTGTCATAAAATGGCATACTACACCATTAACGTCTTTATGGCTTGTGGGCAAAACTCTTGCTGCTCCTCTCTTGGTCCTTCTGTCTTGTTAGGATCAACCTCTGCAGCAGCCAACATGCCCTTGAATACAGGCTGCCCCACAGACCTCTCTCCTATCCAAAGCAGCAATAGTGCCTACCCCAGGGTTAATATCAAAAGCCTTGTTCAGTTCTATTAGCCTCTTTGCCCAACTATCCTAAATGTGCTCCAGCTACTGGTGCTCCGCAGCACCGCACCATCCTCCCAAGGAGATATAGATGGACCAAGGGGCTCAACAGCATCATACACTCTGCATCCGTCAGTTTTTTTAAAGTGGTTCTAAATAAAAACATTTTTTTTACCTACCTTGCCATTCCCTGCATTAAAGTAAGGTTTTTGGGCTTTCTGTCCTCGTTAGAGGCGACCGTACACACTTCCCATTCAACAAAATGCACCAGTCCAAAACATCTTCGAAAACAAAATTTCCATCCATAACAGTCTTTCTCTAGTCCCCACATAGATTGCATTTTTTTTGCCTTTTGACTGCCTCATCCCTGAAGTCAGGCACATAATGGATTCTTAACACTCTTCCTTGCAGGTACACCACCTGCTGGACACTGCAAATCACAGACCATTTCTGACCTGAACTCGGTTGCAGCAAAGACCCGGAAAACACACTAGTACTCGCATCATCCACCCATTGTGACTTTTAGGGGATTGCTTAGCTCATGGGTAGTACTTTACAGTGAGTTCAGTTCACATCAGATATGCTGTTTAAGGGACTGTTGCCCCATATTTATTTAAACAGAAAGAAAAGTCCAACAAACATACAGCTTCCACCATCAATATTAAATTAACAATATTCAGTCTCCTGGCTCTCTGTGGCAGCCCTGCTGCTCAAGCCTCATGCATTGGTCCTCCTGACCATCTAACACAGCACCCCTGTGCTCTTGTAAAAATGCTGTACCTCTGTCAGCTCTGTCTCTCTTTCCGATAGCTCACTGTTAATCTGTCACTCAGGCTCCAGCCTCTGTCTGTCCTGTCGCAGACAGCACCGTACAGACATACACACCTCTCTCGCTGCTCGCTTGCAACCACACTGACTCCTCAGGTGGGTAGAGCCCTGAACTATTGTTGACCTTCTGGTTACTGGCAAAACCCAGATCCTGGGTTGGAGACCTTTTTGTCACTTTCTCCTACATTTTCACCATGGCTGCACCTCGCACTGCCACACTGTTTACAATGTCGAAATTGCTGTAGACACTATTTAAGAATTTCTGTGTGTATGTTCCAACACCTTGCACCGTGCTTCAACTCTGGATTAAATTGAATTTGTCCAAAATAGACAAAAAAACTAATAATTCGAGTCTTCTATGTGAAGTCCAACACCGTGCTTCCTAAAGTGCAATGTGCTTTGAATCTTGTAAAAAAGTGCTTCACCCAAAGGGACATATAAATGTGCTCACCAGATATCTTTGGCCACAAAGCGACCACCAAGCATATAAATAAAAGGAATCCTTCCTCCGTTGGCTTTGCTCCTTCAAGCCTCACACAGACTTTTTTTACCGCTTCCAAAAATTAGCCTGGGCTTCACTCCAATCAGTAATGGCATGAGATGGCTCAATCTTCAAATAAACTCTTGAATACACATCCACAGCTCCCTTCCACATAATCTGCAAAGTTTGGTTGCAGCATGAATGAGCCACAGAAAGGTATAGATAGTGTAATGCAGTCTTTAATTTCTTAAAAGCACTTACAAACTTACATCTTGTGTAAGATACAGCAGGTTGTAGCGCAGCTATGAGAGGAGGCAGAGGCCAGTCCGTCACTTGGTGTGCGATACGAGAAGTGCAGCGTGCGTCTCGGCTGTCTCAATGGGGGCAGAGAGCTCCTGTAGCAAGCCTCACTTTTGATGCATTTCGCGCTCGTGCGTGCGTCGTCAGGAAAATGGACCTGCCACCATGATACCGGAGCCTAAATACAAAAAAAGTCAGCGCCATTGGTCAGTGCCGATCGTGGACAAAACAAAAAATTGCTTTCCATAGAAATAGGTTTCCAATTAGAAATGTCTCTGCGCCGACAAGCCGTTCACCTCTGCAGCTAAGGGTTCGGATCCCGGTCTTGGCTGCATGTGAATTGAGTTTGGTGGTCTCAGCCCGGCTCCCGGAGGGTGTGCTATGCGAGGTAAGCCTGCACTTAGTACGCCCACCCCCCTCCCACAAAACCACAAAACTTACACGCACTCGAAATTGGGTTAACATGCACGCACTTTGGCCGCGCGGTCTCTAAAAAAAAAGAGAGGCGAAGGACTAACAGGGCTGGCTGAGCGGGCTAGATCCTCCCACTCCCTCATAGGGAAGTCCCTCTGCCCCGTTGGGCTTCAAAGCGGAGCAGGTAGGGCGGGCTGTGTGGGAGGACCCCCTCACACCCGCTATTGCCACCCAGTGGCATGGAGAAAGATGGCAGATTGCCTCTGGGGGAGGTCTGCCTACTCCCAACTCCTGCAGTCCGGCTCCTCTCCTGAGTACACGCACAAAATACACGTTAAAAAAAAAAAAAAAAAAGAAATGTCTCTGGTTTCCTTCCAAAAAAAAGGAACGTGAATACCCCGCGCTGCCAATATTGGTTAAGTGGTAGCTGCCAACACGGCTCGTATGAGAAAAGCAAAATAATTGGATATGTGGAAAATGTGTAGCGCTTGAAGTGACTATCTGTTAATGATAGTCAGAGGCACAAAAAAAAAAAAAAAAGTGCAAATTTATTCACTTTTTTTTTTGTGCCTCTGACTATCATTAACAGATAGTCACTTCAAGCGCTACACATTTTCCACATATCTGGTTTCCTTCCAACCTGTGCTTTACATGTCATTAAGCAAATAAAATCGTATTTGATAAGAAGAACACAGACTATTCAGCATAAATATAAACCCTATTTAAAAAAAATGGCTTGGAGTCCAGGGACTCTCTCATGAGACAAAAACCCTTTCATCCCTTAACCCCCCTGCCGGTAAACCCGAGCGCGACTCGGGTTGGATTTTTTATGTAAATAACGATATCCCCGAGTCGCGCTCGGGGTGAATGCAGAGCCTGCGGCGCGCTGGACTACCTGTTGATCCAGGCAGGGTATACTGTACTTACCTTGTCCCTGGATCCAGCGATGCATCCCCGCTGTGTGAGCGAGTGGCGTCCTCCATTCGACTCACACAGTGCCCGCGCGCCGCCGATCTCCGTTCCCTGCGACGTAACGGCGCACGGGGGCGGAGACCGGCGGCAAATTCAAAAAAGTAAACAAACACATTACATACAGAATACTGTAATCTTATAGATTACAGTACTGTATGTAAAAAGTACACACCCCCCCTGTCCCTAGTGGTCTGCCCAGTGCCCTGCATGTACTTTTACATAATAAAAACATTTTTTTTGTGCCTGCAAACTGGAGATTGTCCATAGCAACCAAAAGTGTCCCTTTATGTCAAAAGTGATTTTAGAGCAGCTAGAAAACAGCGATAATAAATGATAATCACTTGCAGATTTGAGCGATAGCGATTTGTGGGGAAATTCGTCATAAAAAAATAAAAGTAATGACAGCGACAATTCTGCAACTGAGCAAATTTCAGTGATTTTGATTTGATTACATTAGTGAATAATTTTTATTATAATTACATTATTATTTGTTATAATTATTTATAGTTATTTATTATATTATAATTTTATGATTTTGTGTTTCAAACTTTATCATACCCGGGATGTCTACTAGACTCTGGTTTGGACAAATTTAAGCAAGTTATTCCTAAAAATTGCAGGCCTACAGTATAAAACGCAGAATTTCCATGCAAAATAATTGTACCGCTTTTGGTACGTAATTCCAGACAGAATCATACCGCCAGGGAGGTTAACCCTCATATAGTTATAAAAAAAATTCCCTGATATTGGGCTTGTTTATCAATTTCATAATCCGTATTTTACAATAGAAAGCAAAAAACAGTGCCACCTAGTGGTGGTGTCTTGTATTGTAATACTAGTATACACCAAAAAGACACTTGATTTTTATTTTGTTTTAAAAAAATAAATATATATACTATCGATAAGACAAGGGTTTACAACCACTTTAACTGATACATAGCATCAAATAATTGAGACAATGATAACACGATGTTCAGGCTTCCGTTCGCCATTATGGCTTTTATTCCCTGACCATCACTTTTAATTGCTTTTACTTTTTTATTCATCTTTTTTCACTTTATCTTTAATTTCTTGGCTTTATTGTAATACATTATGTCTGATGTGTTTATATATTGTTTACCTCTTTTAGGACCCCACCCTAGTGGTAGGATCAGGCTTAGCCATGGAAGAAATGATCTTTGAAGTTGCAGACACACATTTATTTTTCAATGACTTAGAGGTGAGAGGATAAAATGTTTAGTTTACTGCAGGTTGAAAAGTTTTGCTGATGCTATTCATGTGGCTTATTTAATTATACGTTACAACAAGAAATATTTATAACAAACTTTGGCATAGAATAAATGTCCTATGACATTGCTTAGCTTCTAAACTTGTATGTGCTGAGATGGGTATTGCATATATGAGCTGTGGCGTCCTAATTCATTTGGGCGATTAGAACTATAAAACACAGGCACACAGAATGTGTACAAAATCCCTAAAAATACTGTACAAATGGCGTTTACTACTGCATTCAACATTGTAATGACCATACATTTTACCTAAAAGTAATATTTGCTACACAGAATGGCCTTGAATAAAAATGCCAAAAAATTAAGGAATCGCTTTAACGTTCTGTTCAAATAAATGAAAATAAATGTGTCATAAAGGTCTATTTCCCATTATCTCTTCCTCCAGTCTCCACCACAAAGGTCAGTGAAAAAACAACTTACAAAGTAATACCACCTCATAAAATGCTGCTAACCATTATTATTATTACTCAAGTCAGTATGCGCCTAAATGTATCTTTGTCACATTAAGAAACTATGCCTACTTACCTTGGTTTCACACCCTGGTTTATGTATTGTAGTGCTCCAAAAAATCGTAAAATATTTTTTTTTAACAGAGGTAAAAGAAATATTTAAAAGATTTAATAATAAAAATAAATAAATCACATGTTCATAGTGTAACACATCACTATGTGTGACGGCACTTAAACACTGTAGTTTCTAGCAATTTCTTGATGTTATGGAGCGATACTGTACAGTCAGGCACATACAGGTGCATCTCCTAAAATTTGAATATCATCAAAAAGTTAATTTTATTTCAGTAATTCAATTCCAAATGTGAAACCACCTATATTTTATGTAAATGCGTTACACACAGAGCGATCTATTTTCAAGCATTCCTTTCTTTTAATTTTGATGCTTATGGCATACAGCTAGTGAAACACCCAAATATTGCATAAGACCAATAAAAAAAGGATTTTTAGTACAGAAATGTTGGCTTACGGTAAAGCATGGGCATGTACCGTATAGTATGCACTCAATCAGCCTGTGGCACTGCTAAGGTAATATGAAAGCCCATTTTTTTTTTGATGACTTTCATCTCATCTGCATTGTTGGGTCTGGTGTCTCAATACCCTACAGATTCACTATATAGGGTTTAGTTTAGTCGAGTTTGCTGGCCAATCAAGCACAGTGATACCATGATCATTAAACAAGGTATTGGTACTTTTGGCAGTGTGGGCAGGTGCCAAATCCTGCTGGGAAATTAAATAAACATCTCCATTAAGCTGGTCAGCAGAGGAAGCATGAAGTTCTATAGAATTTCCTTGTAGAGGGAAATTGTGTTTTAATATCCTTTTTTTTTTTTTTTAATGTAATAATCTCATTTTCTGAACTACTGAATTTTGGGTTTTCAATAGCTGTAAGCAGTAAGCCATAATCTAATTTTATGAGATGCACCTGTATTGTCCTGTCTATAAAACTGGAATGTTCTTATTATTTTTTAGATCTATACAGAAGCTGAAATATCTGTCCTTACAACCTTGTTCACTATATGAGCTGCCATTATAGGCAAAATAAAGGCAAGACTGTATCATTGGTAGTTTTTGCTTTAGTTTGGGTGGCTTTGGTCAAATATCAATGCCCTTTATACAGTTCTGAAATCTTCTGAAAGATTACGCATTTATATGTCAACGTTGTTTAAACATATTTGTCATTAGGCTATTTAAGGGGCATTTGTCAATTCTAACGCACAAACAGTAGAGATTATAAAGTAAGGTGTTTATTGTGCTTCTTTTTTGAGTGAAAATCTGTTTAATCTCCAGTCATTGTGTTCTGATGGCAGGGAAGGTTTCCTGCCGGCAGAACACAATAGCGCTGCGGGAGGGATTAACTGTGTTGATGAAGTAAGGAAATAATATTGAAACCGCTATGGCCTGCCTTGGTTGTCTTAAGCCTACAGAAAACATCCCCATCACTGAAGCTGGAAATTTTTTGCACAAAAAAAAACATGTACTACACTGGGAAGTTTTAGACATTTTAGGCTTCATGCACACTGGATGTTATTAAAAAAAAAAAAAGCCAGTAGTGTTAGCCAGGGCTGTCTTAATGAAAGGACACACCTGGGCACTGACCTGGGGCCCTAGCTGCATGG
This sequence comes from Rana kukunoris, assembly GCA_029574335.1. Taxonomy (NCBI): domain Eukaryota; kingdom Metazoa; phylum Chordata; class Amphibia; order Anura; family Ranidae; genus Rana; species Rana kukunoris. The sequence goes on from CM056050.1 coordinate 465,074,040, forward strand.
GGGGCCCTTGCACTTTCCCCAAAGCAGCTGGTCTTTGAGCCCATGCTGCCACAGAGCTCCCCATCGGGGAAAAGGAGCGACACGCCCACTCCCCGCAGGGTAGAAGACCCGGAAGTCATGCTGAATACAGGTAAGGCTACAGATTGAGAAAAAAAATGACAATGCTGCAATCATTTATTGTGCCTTCAGAAATGATTGATAGTTGCATGTTTTGAGTTACAGAGGAGGCCTAGGGCTAGACTTGTATTGCTCTCGCTTTAACGATTGCGGCGATACCTCACATCTGTGGTTTGAAACACTGTTTTTATATGCGAGCTCGGAGGGATTATTCTTATTTTACTTTTTATTTTTACATTGTTCTTGAAGTGACATTTTATTTTTATTTTATTTTTTTACAAGGAATGTAGACATTCCCTTTTGAAAAAAAGCATGACAGGAACTCTTAAATATGAGATCTGGGGTCAAAAAGACCTCAGATCTCATATTTACACTAAAATGCAATAAAAATAAAAAGTTGTTTGAAAAAAATGTAAAATTAAAAAATGTCCCTTTTTAAGATGTATAGAAAAAAAGGTGGGGGATAGTAGGACTTTACATGAGGCAAGTCTGTGCATTTAATAAGAATAGATAATGTGATAATAGATAATGTGTATAACTTAATAGAGATACGTATAAGGTAATATAGATGTAATGCAGCAATCTCACAATGTATTACATGATTTCATGAAGAAAGCTCTATGTGAAAAAATTATAAAAATGTCATATAGGTACAGTGTGTCATTTAAAGTGCAACGGTGCTGAAAATTGTCAGGAAGGGGATCATTATTCAAGTGAAACTAAATAGACCTATGTTGTAAGACAATGTAGTCGCATACTAATTTAATACAGGAATGTTTGAGGCAGTTTTGCAAAGTGTAGTTCTGAGCATGTACGTATGAACTTTAATCAGCTTGATGGGTTAAAGGAGTTCTCCAAGCTAAAACTTTTAACCCCCGCTGTGCCCGGGCTGTAAAACTATACAAAATAAACTTTCACTTACCTGCCTACGATCTCCCGTTATTCCGGTATCGCCGCCCGTGCACCGGTCCCTGCCAGCTTCCTCTTCCTGGGGGTCGGTGACTCATCCTGCGCTCAGCCTATCAGCGGCAGCAGCAATGTCCCGCCGCGGCCGCTGATAGGCTGAGCGCAGGATGAGTCACCGACCCCCAGGAAGAGGAAGCTGACAGGGACCGGTGCACGGGCGGCGATACCGGAATAACGGGAGATCGTAGGCAGGTAAGTGAAAGTTTATTTTGTATAGTTTTACAGCCCGGGCACAGCGGGGGTTAAAAGTTTTAGCTTGGAGAACTCCTTTAATTTACATTTCATATGCCGTTGCCTTGATACAGTAACATCTCAATATTGTGTTTTGTAGGAGTGTGATCAGGTTCACGTGGAAGATGTATCATCTGATGATAATGGTCAAGATTTAAGGTAATATGTTGTGATGTAAATAGCTTCTCTTTTAATACTTCAGGCATTGGAAAGAAACTGTGATTAACAACCATGAAACCAGAGTAGAGTGCCTTTTTCAGTATTTTCATCTATCTCTGGAAAAAGACAAGAATGTACATGATATTTTTCCTTTGGCACAAACAGAAATAGCTTGCATTATATTTTCCTGATATGGTATATAACAGGGCTCAAAAGTAGCCACTAGCCAGGACTTAAGTTACTCGCCACCAGTTGCCCCGTCCAACCACTACCCTGCCCCGAACCTAGGTCTGCCCCTAAACACGCCCTTATAAATTATCTTATGAAATTACGCTGTTATATTTTTTATGCAGAATTAAGTTTCAAAAATGAATATTAACAACTTTATCATAAAGCATAGCAGTGCCCATTAGAGTGCCTCATTGGTGGTCATCAGTGCCGCCTATTAGTGCCTATCAGTGCCGCTTATCAATTCCACCTCATCAGTGCCCAGCAATGCAGCAGGGAGGAATCAGGAGGATCTGGCAGCTGGATCACACAGAGCAGGGATCTCTCACTGAGACACAGCTTGTATAACAATAGCTGGCCACCTTCTGGACCGGAATTGGACCAGTGCACTGTCTATCATAGAAGCTGGTCCAGGAGGCGGGACTTGGTTTGACAGTGGCTGGCTATTCATATACAAGCTGGGTCTCAGCAGGAGATCCCTACTCTGTGTGATCCAGCCTCCAGATACTTCTGTCTATTTCCTGGCTGATTGTTTCTGGGAATAGCAGTGCAGCCTTTTTTACGGGGTATCAGAGTAGCCTGGGAGGGACGGGGAGCTCCCTCCCACTCTGGGCCACTGTGATGGCAGCATCACTTTAGCCAAATGCGAGCAGACGAGTGGAAATTTTGAGGGCTGGTATATAATATTGAAGTTTCATTAAGACTACTGTTCGGCCTATGTTAAGAGACCACAGTATTTAAAATAAAGTTGCATTATTTTTGGTTTGTATTCTGAAAAAGTTACTAATAACTTTTACAGCTATGAGTGTGCGTCAATGACATCAGTTTGAAATAAATTTCAGACGCTTCTAAGATTATTCAGAATTCATTGACTGGTGTATTTGACCTCCAGTTAAACTCTTTCTAAACTGCATATGACCGTCTTAAAGCAGGATTTTCTCAGACCTGTACAAGAATGCTTGTGGGGTACAAAAGCCTGTTGACAGTTCTTAAACTTCTCTGTATTAATGACACATGCATTTAAAAAAACATAAGATTGCTTAAGCATAAACTCTCAATATCTTTTAGACGGTTATAAGGAAGTAGAATATTGCAAACACTATAAAGCATTAATTATTTCAATTATAGGATACTTTTAAATCTATGTGGTATTTCTTAAAGTAACCCTGTCAGTAAGTGAAGCTAATTAAACTATATCCAGCGTTTAAAAGAAGGGCTCATCTGGCTCATGTCTTTTACCACCATGTTGCAGATCTCTGGCCTTAGCAGATATCCAGCATTTTGGGTTTGTTGAAAACTTGCTCCACTGCCATATGTTGTGGTTCCTCCCAGTGGCTCATTTGACACTACTGAACACAAGAGCCAGCAGGAGAAACTATATCACATGGTAGAGGAGTAGGTATTCATCCCACCTAGAAATGTTGGATACCCACAGAGGTCAAAGATCCGCAATAAGGTGGAGTATTGGGACATGAGCAGTCGGAATTGTAAGTATTTTCCTTCTTCTTTTTAAGGCTTGGCTTAGTTTAATTTGCTGCCACGGAAGGGTATTAATTATCTTCTTTTATAGTCTGAGCTTGCTTTAATTTGTTCTACTTACTGAAAGGGTCACAATAACATTTTACTATTTGTTTTCCATTTTGATCCAGTAATTACAACTTTACTACCGATGGATTTAATGGGACAGCAGGAAACCGAAACGTCAACTCAAATAGTGGTGTCCAAGGTGGAATGGACTGGATGAGAAAGTTGGCATTTCGATATAGGCGAGTCAATGAGGTTTATGAAAAATACAAGAGCAATGTTGGGGGTGAGTAAACTGTGTAAAATGTTTCCTTAGGAGAGTCAATAACGTTTTTGAAAATTACAGGAGCAATGTTGGGGTGAGTAAACAGAGTATGATATTTTTATATATTTCGTAAAAACAACCTTATTCGGCTCATTTATATGGTTGGGCAACAGACGGAAGTTTAAACTCTCCACCTTACAGCGCCCTAAAGTTGAAGAGGGCATGACACTCCCTTATCTGTACTACTATCATTTAGCTGGGAAACTGCGTCACTTGTCTGACACCTGTTACCCCGAGAATGGTGGAGTCGCATGTAGCTCATGTCCTCAAGTTAAACCATTTACTAATGGCGCCAATGACAGTTTTAGAAAAAGTGCTTTACCAATCCTGAATTTAGCTTGAGCGGTATGGAGAGAAACTAAACGCACAGCAGAGTTCAAAGAAATTGACTCAGAACTCCCAATTTGGCATAATCCCATGTTTCCCTATTTACTACAATTTTCATAATACTTATTTTTGCAAGCATAAGGGTCTTGACACTTTGGAAGATATATAAACTGGCAACTTCTCCTCTTTTGATGATTTACAAAGAAAATATGAACTTCCCTTGTTCTGCCTTTTACAGGTATCTTCAGTTTAGGCATGCACTACATGCATAGTTTATGTAGGGGTGCTAAGGTCACAGGACTCTAGAAGCCTCCTCTCTGAGGTGTGTATACCCATTTGTTATCCGCCACTATTAACAAAATCCCACTAACAGTGTATCCCAAGTGGCAGCAACTCATCCCTGATTTATCACAGCTCTACATTAGATCTGCACGATTAATCGCGAAAAGATCGCAATCTCGATTCCCCCCCCCCCCCCCCCCCCCGCGATCTCCAGACTGGATGACCCGTGATTTTCGGGTGCGGCCAATGGAAAGTCCCTGGCTTCGGCCTAGCTCCGGAGCAGCAGCCATCTTGGTACACCCAACGGCGGCTGTCTCGTCAGGAAGTGATGTTTCATCGCCGCCATCTAGTTGCAAGTGCATTTCGAAGTGAAGTTGCTGTAGACCCAATTGGGACATGCCAGGAAAATAAAAAACTGCATTTAAGCTTGCACAGGATTGGTTGATACAATCAGCAAAGCTTCCCCTCATTTCAGATCTACCCCTTAGATTTAGAGCGACTGCACTTCCAAGTGCACTTTTAAGTGCACTTAGTGGACTTGTAGTGCAAAGTGGATTTGCCTTTCTTAAATAATCCCCAAAGTGTCCGTGAAGAACGCAAGTGCAAAAATCCAGTAATGGTGACTTCCACGTGTTCCACCACCTAACACCATATGCTCTCACCTGAAAGAATTGACCTATATGGAAAATAGATAGAATCCTCGGGTCAAATTGGAACCATACACCTCTTCACAAAAAGATTCCTCCAATATATACATCAAAGAAATAGAACATTTATCATGCTTACTGCTTGATTAAAAGTGCTGTTTTTTTTAATTTTTTATAAATAACAAATTCACACACACTTGGGACAATTCAGGCCTGACGATCTGCTCTGATTTCTGGCCAGCGCAAGTAGTTTGTTGGGCAGTGTCCAGAGGTCAGTGGTAGGCAGGGCAGTGTCCAGAGGGCAGTCATATGTAGGGGGGGGGGACGACGACAGGAGGGCATGGTATAGGGGGAGATCAGGAGGGCGGCTAGGGGGCACAGGAGGGCTGGAGCTTCAGGATGGTATTTCGGGTGGGGGGGGGGGTAGGAGGGCTGGAGTGTTGGAAGACTTTTTAAATGCAGAGTGGCGCAGGGAAGTTGCAGTGGTGCTGATCCCTGCTGGTGTCACAACAGCAATCCTCTCTCACCTTCCCATCTTGATCGAGGAGGAAAGACGGTGGTGAGGGGTGTGGAATACGAAGTGCTCAGGCATGAACAGCCCTTACCCACCCAAGCTATTCCGAAGGCTTGCCCCACAACCACACGTATGCAGAAGGCAGGGTCTGCTTCTGCAGACTGGAATTAAATGCGCGTGCACTCACCGCTCCGGAGCAAGGGCTGGGTCGCAACGGGGGGGGGGGGGGGGGAGAGACTGTGCAGTCTACCTATCGGCAGTGGAGTAGCCCGCGATCAATGGGTTGCTGCCCCCGGGTCTAAACCAACGACTCATCACTAGTCAGAAATCAAGCAAGAGGGCAGAAATATGTGATAATTTCTCAAGTATTGCTTCTGTGTGGAAATCATATTTGAAATTTTTAGTGGAGGGATTTTCTCCCTCCAAATATCCAACAGATCACACTGAAACAGTTCCACAACCTGTAGCTGGATTATAAAGGATATTTATGTTGGGTCCTTAAGGTTTTACCAAGTACTTGGTCCAGTACTAATTTGGAGCCCCCCTCTAAATAAGAATACCCAACACATGTGGCATCCATGTCAAGAATAATTGAAGTTGAATTTGTTCTAGTTTTGACGTAGTAAATATTCATGGTATTTAATTTTTCTCCCATCTTGCCTAAAACTAGAATGCATCTCCCCTCAGGGTCTCTTATAACCAATTCCTCTCTCTGTTAGTGTTACTGTTTTGGAGCAACAAAGTGATAAAACCCTCTTTTCTTGGGAGATGGTACAATATTTAATAGGGGATCTTTCATGGAGAGTAGATGGGACAGTTTTTAGTGGAAAAGTAGGTTTCTTGTAGTAGTAGATTGTGGGGTTTATTTTCCCAAACTGGAGAGTACAAAATCTGGTGCGTGGAAGACAGTCAGCATCTTTACCACTTCCATACTGGGCACTTAAACACCCTCCTGACCAGACCAATTTTCAGCTTTCAGTGCTCACACACTTTGAATGACAATTACTCAGTCATGCAACACTGTACCCAAATGATTTTTTTTGTCCTTTTTTTCCCACAAATAGAGCTTTCTTTTGGTGGTATTTGATCACCTCTGAGGTTTTTATTTTTTGCGCTATTAATGAAAAAAGACCAAAAATTTGGGGAAAAGATTATTTTTTCTTAGTTTCTGTGATAAAATTGTGCAAATTATTAATTTTTCTTCATAAATTTTGGCCACAATTTTTATACTGCTACATGTCTTTGATAAAAATAACCCAAAGTTTTTGGAAATGTTTTGGTCTGTGTGAAAGTTTTAGAGTCTACAAACTATAGTGCAAATCATAAAAAATTATCACATCTGATCACACCTGATGTACTGAAGGGCTCTCATTTCTTGAGACCCTAACAATCCAGGAAAGTGCAAATGCCCACAGGTGGGCACACGGTGGTACTGGTGGGCACTGTGGGGGGCACTGTGGTACTGTGGGGGGCACTGTGGGGGCACAGGTTGGTGACTTTTTTTTTTCAGCGCTGGTTTACTCAGTTCTCTCCCTCCTTACACGCGCTGTCTGTGTGAGGAGGGAGAGTCGGCAATGAGAGATGATCTCGTATGTTTACATATGAGATCATCTCCCATTGGCCGCACAGATCGCGCTGTAAATAGCCGCTATTTACCGCGATCTGTGTTTGGCTGTGTCCGAGCGCGCAGCAGGGAACTCCCAAAGGGGAGTAAAAACATGGCCTGTCAGGGATTCAGGACTGCGCTGCGGCTGTACAAAGTCGTACGGCCGTCAGCAAGTGGTTAATACAGCTTGTTAAATAAACTTTGATTTAAAAAAGAAAAAAAAAAAAAAATCAGAGGCCAATTGGTTTCTCTGCAAAGCTGCACCAGTTTTTGCACTCTCCAGTTTTAGTAAATAAGCCCCTGTGTGTACTTAATGTGTTGAATTGCTGAGAGATTTGTTGTGCTTTACTTGGGAATTTAATCCTTGAACACTGCAATATAGAATCTTATAAACCATGCTGTCATTTTGGATACAAATACTTGGAGGAGAGCATATTTACACATGAAGTGTTTGGTTTATCACATATTGCTTTATTTGAGGAGCTATTTAAAACATTTTTGATTCCCGTCACAGGATTACTCAGCCCACAGAGGCGTGACTCTCTCCAGAGACTTCGAGATGATATAGAGACATTGACAGATGGCTGGTTAAGCACTGCTGTGAAGTGTTTACAACTCATCCAGGCAAGGTAACCAGAAACACTTTTTGTGCTTTTTTCCCAGTGGTGTTTATTGAACAAAGGATAGGTTTAAGCTTTTAGCTGATATATCAACAATTTTTTTATTTGGGGACAGGTACAGGGGGGGGGGGGGGGTTAAGAAGGGGAAAGGGGGGATTTTCATGCTTTCTATACTAAATTCACTTTATTTTATAGCTAAAATCCTTATGTATTTTTTGGATAGTTCTACTGGCTCAGCCTGGACCAATGCAAGTATACATATTCCATACCTGGCCAATCCTTGTGGAAGCAGAAAATCTTTTAGTAACCACTGCTACTACAGTGATCCTTGCTGTGCTCCGGGATTCGTGCCAAGCAGCTGGGTCCCTGCTCAACACAGGCACCATTCAGAGATTGCCTTGTGTTTTTCTCAGTGAATGCAAAGCCTTCTCTGATTGGACAAGGTGGAGATCATGACGTCACTGCCCCCATTATCCACCGCATCCACAGGACCCAGAAGACAGGATCACTTTAAGTAGCCGTGGCTACTACAGTAATTTTCGGCTTTCACAGGAGTACTACATATGTTCCATAAGTTTGATGTTTGCTCTTTAGGGGGAAAAAAAATACACCTTTTTTCTATGTTCATAGCAGAAGTCACTGATTAGCCATTTGTTGCATTTCTCTACTTCACGCTTAAAAAGATTTGTATATCACACTGTATTCATTTTAGGAAGAACTGTGTCAACGTGTTAATAACTACAACACAACTGGTTCCAGCTCTGGCCAAAGTTCTACTCTATGGGCTTGGAGAATTGTTTCCAATACAGAATATATACAGTGCCACAAAAATAGGTAACATTACAAAGTGATGAGTCCTGATCACCTGTAGAAGTGGGTCTTATTGTCTGTGTGTCTTGTTCCACAGCATGAGTGTATGTATGTTGCAGCATATACATGTGATTGTTTTCACAACTTGGTTCCATAATGATACTAATATTGTTAGTGATTATTGCATAGTGTGAAACAAATAATTTTGTAAATATTGTAAAATAGTGTTTAGGATATGACTTTCAGCCTGTGTTTGAATTTATTTTCCCTCCCTCACATTTTTTTTTCTACTACAGAATAAAATAATTGTATATTAACGATTTTAAGCTGATTTTACAATAGCGCCTTTTCATGTGAATAATTAATTGTTCGACTTTTCATGAGTTTAACTAAAAAGCTGTGGACCCACTGGCGCATCTATAGGAGTTGGTTGGATTTCCCATTCCAGAACCCTGGACATATGGAGTGGGCTGCCTTTTACACCTAAAGTCTCTATTTGTCTAGGAAAAATTTCCACAGTCATAGGAATATTGAATGAGAAAACCTGGCTCACAGTTGCCTAATTATCTAAAAGGTGTTCAATAGTTTTGAAAATCAGGGCTGTGTGCATACCATTCAAGTTTCTCCACACCAAAGTTGTCAAATCATGTCTTTGGACCTGACTTTGTACACAGTCATGCTGGAGCAGGAAAGGGCCTTTCCCAAATTTGTTGATAGACTGAAAGTGCACCATTGTCTATAATGTTGAAGTGTATAACATGTAGAAAGCAAGGCTGATGGACTGATTAACCACTGTATTTTTTTTAATGAATTATTGGTTAGTGATGCCAGCATATGTGTGTACACTCCACAGCTATAGTAAAATGATAACATTGGCATTTTGCTTGCAGGAAAAGAGAGCTGCTTTGAAAGGATAGTGACAAGATTTGGGAAGAAAGTTACCTATGTGGTGATTGGAGATGGTAGGGATGAAGAAATGGCCGCCAAACAGGTATTTGCAATGAAATATGTGAAGGTACTTCTTTGGGATACTTTTGTGTCTGTGTTCTTCAGGAATTCTAGAACTTTGTCTTTTTTTAAAGTCTCATGTATGCCAATGTATTAAAGTATATATGTATTTTTTGTGAATGTTCAGTGTATGTACATTTGTATTGGCCACAACCACAAAACGACAAAATATTGACGTCCAATACCTTCAGTATAGTGCGCTTACATTACCGTTTTATATACAGCCACATGAGCAAAACGGTGTCCATTGTCGTCAGTATGGGAGTGTAGCTTGGCAAAGGGGCTGCCAACTCTGAAAACAAGCCAACAAGGACATAAAGCCTTATATAATTCAAAGCCAGCTAACTTAATTTGCAATTAATTTCCTGTCTACAGCGGTCGACTATTACGGATTATAGCTATTATGTTATAATGGGTATATATGTTGTCTAGAGATACAAAATTAGGTAGACCTTGTATTTTGGGAAGATATGAGCTCAAGCTACCTACCTCCAGTTTAGATGTATTCTGAGGTGGAGAGGTTTAGGTTATTTAGTGTAAATTGTAGTATGAAGATCTGAAAAGTGTAGGAGCTAGCAATTTCCTTCAAGAATGGAATGGATGCATTATAGTAATGAAGGAAAATTATTTCCATTACCTTAACAGTTGCAATATTGCAGATTTCATGCATTATTATTAAAATAAAAATTCCTTTGGTACATGTCCTCTTTGACACACGCTCACCCCCCTTAGGGAACCCTACCGGGTCCAGTATTTAACTCCCTGTACCTGTCCCTGTTCAGCAATCTTCTCTGTATTTCCTTGCCCAGAGCCTCGGAACCCTTTTTTCAAAAGTGTCCCCAACGAGTCCTTTTCATTCTGTGTGCCATAGTTCTATAAATGTCTGTGTCAAGAGCTGTAGTTCGCATGCCTACTGAAGGTCACCATGAGTACCACTCTGACAGCCATGATTAGGGCACTAGCATGTATGGTAAAAGACCTGGCAGAGGCACTTTGTAAGAAACACTGTTTGCTGGGCCACAGAGTGAAGATCGGTTAATCAGGGATGTATAATAGGAGTTGGGTGGGTTGCAGTCTGGGGTGCGGGCATGCACTTAAAATACAACTTGTATAAATAGTACAGTTGTCCTTTTGAAGTGTTCCTATAGGAGAAAAATTCAATAGGTCATTTATTTTGTCTACTTGCACATCAACCAGCAAATTTAGATTTTACTTAATTTGTGTCCAGTTAAACTTGGGCTATCATTTTGGCAGTCTCTGAGTTTGTATATTTTTTTTTTCTTGCAGCACACTATGCCTTTCTGGAGAATCACAAACCACAATGACCTCATCTCTCTACATCAGGCACTGGAGCTGGACTTCTTGTGAGAAATGCTGAATAATCATGTTTTGTATGCAAGCCAATTAGCTCAGCAGGTGCCTGACAAACAAAAGCCCAGGTGGAGACCTGAGGAACAGTTGTTCGATCTGGTTAACCTGCATCTATCCTAAAACTTTCCAAGAGGGAGATGCTTTCAGCTTTGTCCTTCATCGAGGAGAAACCATTTCAACTATCCTGTCTTGCAGAAATACCCTGTTTAGCTTTTACATCCCACCTACCTCTCATTTACTTGCCAGAGAGTTTCTTCAGTTTCCTGGTAGATAACTCTTTTCAAAGTCCCACCTACCTCCTCATGTATGGACTGTCTTCAGTTTCACTCGAGGCCAACTTCTGGTTAGTTGTAGGCTGTTCCTCCCGTGCCAGGAAATAGTTATAATTCTATGAGAACATATGGAGCAGCTATGCTTATATAGAATGAGCCATAACATGTAGCAGTGGATCCTAATAATGTATTGCATCTTGATGTGAATGGAGTAGCCAAGACCTTCACCTAAGGATGGATGGCTTCTGCATTGAACTTTACTTGTCCTCTCCTTTAATCAGAGTATGAACAGCAGAGTCGGTGTACATTTTTCAGATTTTTTTTTTTTTTTTACACAATATCAAGTCATAATGGCTTGCCTTTTATTATTGTCTCATTACCATTCTGGAACTCTTCGTAAAATACCTCGTGGGAGGGGAAGAAAGGCCTCCATTATTATACCTTTTTGAATCTATAACTTATTAAAGATTTTTTTCCTTGATATTTTTCCCATTTCTGTATTTTATCCTCAGCAAGGATTTGTAACAGATACTGTCATATTGGGAGATGCTATTTGTGGTAATGCAAAAACACTCTTTAAATGCATGGAAAAAAAGTTAAAGATCCAGTTGGTATTAAAGGCAAGATCTGCAATCTCAATAACATGTTGAAATCAATTTCTCACTTTAATGTTACAGAAACTTCTGTGCATAGTGTATCACCATCTCAACTTTTTCAATGTCTAACAATTAACTTATCCTACTGTAACAAACAGGTTATGTGTGTGTCTGTGTGTGTATATATAATATATACACACACAGACACACACACACACACTATCTCACAAAAGTGAGTACACCCCTAACATTTTTCTAAATATTTTATTATATTTTTTCATGTGACAACACTGAAGAAATGACACTTTGCTACAATGTAAAGTAGTGAGTGTACAGTTTGTATAACAGTACAAGTAACAGTAACTCAACACACAGGCATTAATGTCCAAAATGCTGGCAAAAAAAGTGAGTACACCCCTGTGTAAAGTGTAAATGTCCAAATTGGGCCCAACTAGCCACTTTCCCTTACCGGTGTCATGTGACTCTGTTTTGCAAGGGTTTCAGGTGTGAATGGGGAGCAGGGTTAAATTTGGTTTTATCGCTCTCTTTTATACTGGTCACTGGAAGTTAAACATGGCACCTCATGGTATAGAACTCTCTCTGAGGATCTGAAAACAAGAATTGTTGCTCTACATAAAGATGGTCCAGACTATAAGAAGATTGCCAAGACCCTGAAAACTAAGCTGCAGCGCAGTAGTGGCCAAGATCATACAGTGGTTTAACAGGACAGGTTCCACTCGGAACAGGCCTCGTCATGGTCGACCAAAGAGGTTGAGTGCATGTGCTCGGCGTCCTATCCAGAGGTTGTCTTTGGGAAATAGACGTTGGCATTGCTGCAGAGGTTGACCTGTCAGTGCTCAGACCATATGCTGCACACTGCATCAAATTGGTCTGCATGGCCGACGTCCCAGAAGGAAGCCTCCTCTTAAGATGATGCACAAGAAAGCCCACAGTTTGCTAAAGACAAGCAGACTAAGGACATGGATTACTGGAACACATGTCCTATGGTCTGATGAGACCAAGATACACTTATTTGATTCAGATGGTGTCAAGCGTGTGTGTCGCGGCAAGCAGGTGAGGAGTACAAAGACAAGTGTGTCTTGCCTACAGTCAAGCATGGTAGTGGGAGTATCATGGTCTGGGGCTGCATGAGTGCTGCTGGCACTGGAGAGCTACATTTCATTGAGGGAACCATGAATGCCAACATGCACCGACACATACTGAAGCAGAGCATGATTCCCTCCCTTTGGAGACTGGGCCGCAGGGCAGTATTCCAACATAACGACTCCAAACACACCTCCAGACAACCAATGCCTTGCTAAAGAAGCTGAGGGTAAAGGTGATGGACTGGCCAAGCCTGTCACCAGATGTAAACCTTATTGAGCATCTGTGGGGCATCCTCAAACATATGGTGGAGGAGCCCATGGTCTCCAACATCCATCGGCTCTGTGATGTCATGAAAGAGTGAAAGAAGACTCCAGTGACGACCTGTGAAGCTCTGGTGAACTCCATGCCAAAGAGAGTTATGGTAGTGCTGGAAAATAATGGTGGCCACAAAAAATATTGACACTTTTGGGCCCAATTTGGACATTTTAACTTAAAGGTGTACTCACTTTTGTTGCCAGCGGTTTAGACGTTTACACTATTATACAAGCTGTACACTCACTACGTTACATTGTAGAAACTCATGTGCTCAGTGTTGTCACATGAAAAGATATAATAAAACATTTAGAAAAATGTGGGGGTGTACTTGATTTTGGAAGAGTGTGTGTTATATGTATGTATGTATATGCATGTACAGTTGTATTCAAAATTATTCAACCCCCACTGAAATTGATTGTTTTGGCCAGTTTGACATTGATTTTGATCATTCAGTCATCCTGCTTACAATTAAATCAAAGAGGCACGTGTAGGTCAGACAAATATAACATAACATTTATTATGAAATAACCACAAATGTCTTTTCTGTGCTCACATCATTATCAGTTTTATTCAACCCCCAAGTGACATTCAATCTTAGTACTTAGTAAAACATCCTTTTACAGTTATAACAGCTTTTAAACGTGAAGCATAGCTTGACACAAGTGTCTTGCAGCGATCTACGGGTATCTTCGCCCATTCGTCATGGGCAAAAGCCTCCAGTTCAGTCACATTCTTAGGCTTGCGCACTGCAACTGCTTTCTTTAAGTCCCACCAGAGGTTCTCAATCGGATTTAAGTCTGGTGACTGCGATGGCCACTCCAAAATGTTCCAGCCTTTAATCTGCAACCATGCTATAGTGGACTTGGAGGTATGCTTGGGATCATTGTCCTGTTGAAAGGTCCAACGTCTCCCAAGCCTCAGATTTGTGACGGACTGCATCACATTGTCATCCAATATCTCCTAGTACTGAAGAGAATTCATGGTACCTTGCACACGCTGAAGCTTCCCTGTACCTCCAGAAGCAAAACAGCCCCAAAGCATGATTGACCCCCCGCCATGCTTCACAGTAAGCAAGGTGTTCTTTTCATCATAGGCCTTGTTCTTCCTCCCCCAAACATAGCGTTGATCCATGGGCCCAAACAGCTCTAATTTTGTTTCTTCAGTCCACAGAACACAATCCCAAAACTTCTGTGGTTTGTCCACATGACTTTTGGCATACTGCAGTCAACTCTTATTCTTTGGAGACAGCAAGGGGGTGCGCCTGGGAGTTCTGGCATGGAGGCCTTCATTACGCAGTGTGCGCCATATTGTCTGAGCAGAAACTTCAGTACCCACATCTGACAAATCTTTTCTCAGTTCCTCTGCAGTCACATGGGGACTTTTCTCCACTCTACGCTTCAGGTAGCGCACAGCAGTCAAAGTCAGCATCTTCTTTCTGCCACGACCATGTAGCGTTTCAACAGTGCCCTTTGCCTTGAATTTGCAAATGATGTTTCCTATGGTGTCTCTTGGTATGTTTAACCTCTTTGCAATCTTCTTATAGCCATTGCCCTTCCTGTGAAGAGTAATCACCTCTTCTCTTGTCTTCCTGGACCATTCTCTTGACTTCACCATGTTTGTAACCACACCAGTAAATGTCTAGAAGGAGCCGAGTATCACAGTCATTATAAAGCTGCCTAATTGGTGCTTATTGGGCTTTATTTCTGCTCCCTGACATCCACAGGTGTTTTCTATACCTGATTGAAAACTCTTCAATGAACCTCCTTTCTTCAGAGTGGTAGTCTTTAAGGGGTTGAATAATTGTGTAAATGAAGAATTCACAAAAGAAACATTTACTACTGTATTACAAAACCAATTGATATCATTTTAGTTGCATATGGTTCTTTAAGAAGTCCTTTAGGATTTCATTCTGAATACAATTACAAATGTACACTAAATTCCCTAAAACCCTTTACAGCATTGGGGGGTTGAATAATTTTGAACACAACTGTATATATATGTATGTATGTGTGTGTATATGTATGTATGTGTGTGTATATGTATGTGTGTGTGTGTGTATATGGATGGGTGTGTATATGGATGGGTGTGTGTTAGGGTTGTCCAGATACCGATACTAGACAAGAAAATAAAACCATTTTTATTCATTTTTTTCATTGTCTTGAGTTAGAGTTCCTCACAATTCTAAAGAAAATATCCTTAGTCTGTATTGTGGTTTGAAAACTGTCACATGACATTTAAAAAAAGTATCGGTATTCGGTATCGGCGAGTACCTGAAAAAAAGTATCGGTACTTGTACTCGGTCCTAAAAAAAGTCGTATCAGGACAACCCTAATGTGTGTGTGTGTGTGTGTGTGTGTGTATGTGTGTATATATATATATATATATATATATATATATATATATATATATATAATGTGTGTGTGTGTGTGTGTGTGTGTATATATATATTTATATATATATATAATTTTAAATGAATATACATGCATAGAGCTCGACAAAATCCGGGCGCCAGGTCGCAATTGCGACTAGAATTTGCGAAGAGAAAAGAAAGGCGCAACAGCCTAGTGTATTACTGTTACGAGATTTTAATTAAATTAAAATATATACAGGGCCTACTCACAAATTTAGTGGAAACAAATTGCAGTAAGGCTTAATCGACATAAGCTGCAAAGAGATGACCTCGGACCATACTCCAATCGGTCGTAGAGAACGTAAAGGGGATAATTTTCGGTGTCACTTACAACTCCATCTCCTCCGCTCCTCTTCATGTTAGGGTACCCCAAGGCTCTCTCCTTGGGCCCCTCTTATTCTCACTCTATACCTCTTCCCTGGGCCAGTTGATAACTTCCCATGACTTCCAATACCACCTCTATGCTGATGACACCCAGATCTGTCTCTCCACTTCTCAACTCACCCTCTCGATCTTCCTTTACGGATCTCAAACTTACTGAATGACATATCGGTATGGATGTAACACCACTTCCTCAAGCTCAATCTTTCTAAAACTGAGCTTGATATATTTCCACCTTCCCGGTCACCCCCCCATGGCTTTACCATTAAGATCAACAACACAACCATTGGTCCCTCCACACATGCCAGGGTGCTGGGTGTAATCCTTGACTCTGACCTCTCATTTAGCCCCACATCCAATCACTGGCTAAATCCTGCCATCTGATGTCTGCAACATCTCCAGAATTCGACCCTTCCTGACTGTTGACACCACAAAGCAACTTATTCACGCCTCGACAACTGCAACTATCTCCTTAATTGGCTACCCTTACACAGGCTATCCTCCCTTCAGTCTATTATAAATTCTGCTGCTAGACTAATACACCTCACTAACCGATCCGTGACTGCTGCTCCTCTCTGCCAATCCCTTCACTGGCTTCTCCTACCCCACCGTATAAAATTTCAAAATGCTAACCACAGCATACAAGGCCATCCACAATATCGTCCCCATCTACATCACCAACCTTATCTGCAGATATCGCCCAATTCATCCCCTCCGCTCCTCCCAGGACCTCCTGCTATATATCTCCCTTGTTGGCTCCTCCAAAGGTCGCCTCCAGGACTTCTCAAAAGCCCCTCCCATCCTCGATGTACGTTTCCAACTTTTACAATAAATGGTATCACGCTATTGGCTCCCCTTTCTCTTGCTTTAATGTGGTGTTATGGTGAAGAGGAGAGATTACTGACCATCTTTAGAGAGGTGCCAATCAAGATAAAAGACCCATCCACAGAGGCGCTATTTGACCCTCCTTTTTAGTTAACCACTTCAGGCCCAGAAGGTTTCACCCCCTTCCTGATCAGAGCATTTTTTGCACAGCGCTACTTTGACTGGTAATTGCACGTTCATGCAACACTGTACCCACTGTATGTCCTTTTAAAAAACAAAAACACATTTTTTCATCAATTTAGGCCAATATGTATTCTGCTACATGTTTATGGTACTGCGACATTGTGGCAGACAAATCTGACACTAAGCAACGCTTTTGAGGGGATGCATTGACTGGGTGTAGAGAGAGATCGGTGTTCCTGCTTAGCAGAAACAGAAGATCTCCATCTTACCCTCTGACAGAACAGCAATCTGCCTTCTTTGCCTCTCTCGTGAGAATTTGCTGGTGCTGGAGAACATCGGGTCCACTGGACCCGCTGTGTCCAAACATGACAGTGCACGCACCAGACATGGAAGAACCCGCAATGTAAAGGTACATTGTTTTGCACAGGTGGGCAGTCCAGAACTTGTTGAAGGGGTCATGGTCTTCTGGTGAGTTGATATTTAACTAGAGCACTTCTAGGTGATTTTAAATATGTTCCAAGCTGGTGATGGTCTTCCCCAATTTATCTTATTGAAGATTACATAGAAGAACCCACAAACTGTTCTAAAAGACATTTTGAAATGTTGTATAATTTATTTAGCACATTGTATTGTATCAATAGGTCACGGTTTTGGCAGCAGTGTTAGCTTTTTCTATAGCGATATAAGTTTATATGGAAAAACAAAAGCAAAGCTGCGCCCTTTAAACTAACATAACAGTATGGCAAGAGTTAATCAAAATCCGTGATCCCTTAGAATGGGGCCGCCAATAATGAGTCCATGGAGCAAAGTTCATAGATTAGATATGGCCATAGATTTAGTTTGGATCTTTCACAAACTGCATCATATAAACAAAATCACCCCGTGACTGATGTAAATTAATATGTAATCCCTTCACCAATGAATAGATGGCTGCTTACCAGAGGGCAAGCCATAAGAACGGTCGGCTATAGCCCAGCCGCGGCCTTGTAAACCTGGGGATGGTAGTCAAAGAAGATCTGACGGGACACTAATCTGCAACACTCGCAGTCATCCAGGGAAGAAGATGAAAAATGTGCACCATAGTGTAACTCCGTTTTGATAATAAAATTTTAATAAAATAAATGTACTCACATACAAAGATGTAAAAACAGCATGTGAACGAAAATGCCGGCCAGCAATCGATGGGAACCCTTCCCTCTAAAGCGTGGTGACGTTACTGCGAAGTGGGGGACTTTGCAGTAATGTCACCACGCTTTAGAGGGAAGGGTTCACATCGATTGCCGGACGACATTTTCGTTCACATGCTGTTTTTACATCTTTGTATGCGAGTACATTTATTTTATTAAAATTTTATTATCAAAACGGAGTTACACTATGGTGCACATTTTTCATCTTCTTCCCTGGATGACTGCGAGTGTTGCAGATTAGTGTCCCATCGGATCTTCTTTGACTACCATCCCCAGGTTTACAAGGCCGTGGCTGGGCTATAGCCGACCGTTCTTATGGCTTGCCCTCTGGTAAGCGGCCATCTATTCATTGGTGAAGGGATCACATATTGATTTACATCAGTCACGGGGTGATTTCATTTATGTGATGCAGTTTGTGAAAGATCTAAACTAAATCTATGGCCATATCCAATCTATGAACTTTGCTCCATGGACTCATTATTGGCGGCCCCATTCTAAGGGATCACGGATTTTGATTAACTCTTGCCACACTGTTATGTTAGTTTAAAGGGCGCAGCTTTGCTTTTGTTTTTCCATATCTCTTTGTTATCCCACGACAGCCGCAGCCTTCTCCTAGGTTTTATGTACAATTTTTTGTTGTGTTGTTTTTGTATTGATAGCGCAGTTTTTTTGTTTACCTGATATAAGTTTATAGCATACCACTCAGGTCTTTGCTCACCACACAAATAGGATTTTTGTACTCACTGTAAAATCTATTTCTCGGAAGTTCATCGACTGACACAGCAACTTAAATCTTGACCTTAGGGTTATATCGCCACCTTTCAGGAGAGGACTAGGCAGAACATGTTAAAACAGCCAAGCTGCACAGTACCACCCAGGGGGCGGTCCTACTGTCTATAACCCCTCATACTGCATCCAACACCTCAGTTCGTCAAAATGCAATACAAACAGGAAAAAGGGGGGGGGGGGGTACTGTGTCCGTCAATGAACTTCAGAGAAAAGGATTTTTATGGTAAGTACAAAAATCCTATTTTCTCTTTCGTTCATTGACGGACACAGCAACTTAAATCTTGACCTCAGGACATCCCCAGGCAGTGTAAAAAAAAAAGAGGGGTAGGAACAGAAAAAAAAAACCTCCAACCATAACAACCTTGCAGCTGAAGGAAGCATCTGGAGATGCTCCCACATCAACCTTGTAAAATTTTATAAAAGTGTGAACGGATGACCACCTTAAACACCTGGGAAACTGACGCTTGATGTTTGAAAGCCCAGGAGGCACCAAATGCCCTGGTCGATTGTGCCGTGACAGGAAAGGGAGGCGTCTGCCCTTTTAAGGCATAAGCCTGAATCACGATCTGTCTAATCCACCGAGAAATGGTGGCCGATGAGACCGCCTGGCCCTTCTTCGGACCAGCTACCAACACAAACGGTGAGTCTGACCTCTGAAACTAAGCCGTAGCAGACAGAATGTCCTCATTTAGATGACAAGCCGAAACAACCTTAGAAAGAAATGAAGGCTGCTGGCGCGGTACCGCCTTATCCTTGTGGAGGACCAAGTAGGGAGACTTGCTAGACAAGACCGCCAACTCGGAAACCCTCCTGGCAGATGTAATAGCCACCAGAAAGGCTACCTTCTGAGAGGGTGTCAATAAGGGTATCTCCCTAATGTTTTCAAACTGCGGTTTCTGAAGCACCGAAAGCACCAATTTCAAATCCCACGGAGGTAGCGGTGGCCGAACCGGAGGGGCCACATGTCGAACCCCTTGTACAAACATACTCACCAATGAATGATCCGCCAGGGGCGGCTGAAAATCTGTCCCTTACTGGTGCTTAAGGCATTTTATTGATCCACTCCCTGCTGCAAAAATAGGATCCTGGAAACCGAATATGTACGCGAACGCCACCCCATCTCCTCACACACTGAGATGTAGGCCTTCCACGTGTGATGATAAATCTTCTAAGAAGATGATGTCCGTGCCCTCAGCATGGTGGAGATTACCGAATCCAACAGGCCTTGGTCCCTTAGCACCTGACCCTCAACAGCCATACCATTAAAGCCAGCGACTGTAAAGCAGGATGAAGTATAGGACCTTGCAACAGAAGGTCCTCTCGCATCGGCAGTCGCCAAGGAACATCTGCCACCATCCGAACTATGTCTGTGTACCAGGGATGCAGAGGCCAATCTGGGTCGATTTGAATCACCTGCGAAGCAGATGAGGAAATGGGGCTACCAATGGACCTTTGGACCTGGCCATAAACCTCAATACCTTCCGATTGAGTGAAGAAGCCAGGAGCTCCACGTTTTGGCGTCGAAATACATCAATGTAGTGACCATTCTCCTTGGTACAGCATCTGATGACATAGGTAGTCCGGTTGCCAGTTTACTACGCCCGGAATGTACACGGCCGATAGAGCCGCCACACGCTGCTCTGCCCACCGCAGTATGTGAGCGACCTCCAATACTGCAGGCGAACTCCTCGTTCCGCCTTGATGGTTGACATACGCCACTGCCGTGGCGTTGTCCGACTGTATCTTGACTGGGCGTTCCTGCAGCCTCTGTGACCAAGTGGAGAGGCACCGCCCGATCGCCCAAAGTTCCAGCACATCGATCGGCAGGCGGGATTCTTCTTGCGTCCAGCGACCCTGTACCGACTAGACGCCCCAAACGATGGCCGTCAAACTTTTAGACTAAGGCTACAGGAAAATGGGCACTGGTTTTCCTGACTAAAAACTACAGGAAAATGGCCGCCAAACTTCCTAAAAAAAAAAAAATACAGGAAAAGGGCGTGTCCGCGCAGAGGCCTTTCACAATGTGCACACTAAAAACACCCCAGAAAACATAGGTAAGAGACAGTGGATCCCCAGCACCCAGTGTAGCCCCCCCCCCCCCCGCTGGATCCAAAACCCCGTTTAGTAGCGCAGCAGCCCAAGTATGGGGAGGAGGGAAAGGACAGGGAGAGAAGAGGAGACCCCCAATTTGACCTCCCAGTGATTGCCCAGCTGCTCCGTCCTGCCGAGACAGGAGAAACCATACTTGCCCCTCCTGTGGGGACTGCTGGACGCATTCCGGACAGACCCATCGCACAAGCGGTACGGGGTGGCTGTCTGCTACGGCATACTGTGACATGCACAGCAGTAGCCCGTTTTATATGTGTCCCCCGGAGCATATAGCTCGCCAGCCACCCTTGGATCAAACGGGGCATGTCGTGGCCGACCCAGCGCATAGCTAGGGCCTGCTCACGCTCGATGGCTAGGCTGGGGAGACTACCAGGATCTATATTATCCAGCCTGTCACCCGGCCCGGCTGTTGATAGTAGATCACAGGAATCAAAAATCTGAATAAAAGAAAAAAAATCTCCAGGACTAATGGTCCCCACCCGGAGTCAGGCCCTTCTACACTAGGCAGAAAAAAACCTCAGCTGCTGGATGCAGTGTGAGGGGTTATAGCCAGTAGGACCGCCCCCTAGGTGGTACTGTGCAGTTTTGCTGTTTTAACATGTTCTGCCTAGTCCTCTGCTAAAGGTGGCAATATAACCCTAAGGTCAAGATTTAAGTTGCTGTGTCAGTCAATGAACGAAAGAGAAAGAGGCTACATTCACATGGGGATTAGGGGCATACAGCGGATACCTACGACAAATAGTGGACACCGGCTGCTGGAATCACAGGTGTATGCAAACAGGTGCCATTACTGTTCGCCTGTATCTACACATCTAGCAGTTACCTGCAGTTAAGGACCGATGCCTGACCCTGGACACAATCTTTAAACATCCAGTGTCAGACATCTGTCGCTAACCTCAGGTAAACACTGGATGTGCGGATACATGCCAACAGCTGTGGCTGCTGTCAGCCTGTCATTGCTTTGTACAGGCTTCCCAGCTACAGCTGTTCGTGTACACCTTGTTTACATAGAATAATTGCTAAGAAGATAAAGCAGCCAAGTAGGATTCATTAAATTATAAAAAAATAAAAAAAATGAAGAATGCCGCACAATTATTTTGTTTGTCTATAGTTTTGGAAGGCATAAAGAGATGTAAAATACACATATTTATTGATATATGCAAAAGGTTAACATTTTATAACAGTTGCATACATTTTTTAACACAATTATTTGGTAAAAAAA
Organism: Rana kukunoris; assembly: GCA_029574335.1. NCBI lineage: Eukaryota > Metazoa > Chordata > Amphibia > Anura > Ranidae > Rana > Rana kukunoris. The sequence goes on from CM056050.1 coordinate 465,096,171, forward strand.
TACTTATTCTAAACAGATGGCATCATACATGTAAAATATGTTTTGTTTTTATATATTTGGGTATAAAACTAACAAGTAGAAATGTAAAAATATAGCTTTTTCTTCAAGGATTGGCATCCCCACAATATTTAATTTAAAGGTAAAGTGCATTGATTTAATCACCCACTGGTTTCATAGATCTGTTCGGGACTTCATGGGAGAGATATCCTTGCTATATTTCCTTGTTCTGTTCCTGCCCACAAGGAAAGTGTGGCACCTATGCTGCTGCAAGTGCATAGGCTTGGAGAGTCCAGTGCAAAAATATAATCCCCAGGAGGTAAAATAAATTATTATATGCATAGACACTAGGACTATGTTAAATTGTACAGCAGCATATTACAGAATATTGTATGTGTAGCTTTATAAATGAATGCCATCCGCTTTGATTAATGTATACCTGAATGGTGGGCAGTTCTGAACTTTCAAAGCTCTGACAGAGTGATAAATTATCAGAGCTTACCCATTATCACCCCACCCCTACACATTCCTATTATCACATTGATTTGATGGGTTCCCAGGAGCCTATAGAAATACCTGGGCAAGAAAGAAAATGCCAAAGCTTTGTTCGTTTTACATAGCCTAGCAGAAAGCAAATGAAACATGCAGCAGATATGCGCGGGCACCTCTAGGCACAGTGGGGTGTGCATATTGTCTGGACCCAGCAGTGCTGCTGCTTACTTTTCAGAAAAAAAATTAAATACATATTAACTATGTGTGGCCTTGCCCTTTAAGAATGTATCAATACTGTAATGTTTTCTCACATAACCTAGGAACATGTAATTATTACAAAGGGCTGGTCATTGCTTGTAAGGGATGTGATATTCTGGTATTCGCCCAAATTGAAAACCTAATGCATGTGTCATTATACAGTAAAACCTAGTAACCATGGGCCAAATGTTGGGTGGCAACGGCCAGATCAATTGAAACCGGACACTATTCGGACCATGTGTACTGCAGACGGTCCGACAGAAGCCGACCGAAAAAGGTCTGCTGATCGGCTCCTAATCAGCACTGACAGGAGTGTTTAGTGCGTTCCCCTTTCAGAACACAATAGAACAGCAGGGGAGATTGCTGTACTAACATTGTCTTTTTAGTACAGCGTCAGCTCCTGCGCTGTCAGTTGTTTTTCGTTCAGCCCTGCTGGGGTGAATAAAACAAAAAAAAAACTACTAGTGTGAACTAGGCTTTAAGTGGATGTAAACCCATTTTTATTTTTATTAAATTAAGGCTTGTACCTTGTATAGCAGGGGTGGCAAACACAAGGCCCGCGGGCCAAATCCGGCCCGCCAGGCCTTGTGATGTGGCCCGCGCGGCGGCCCCTGTCAGCAGGGGGATCTCTCATCCGATTTTTTTTTTTTTTTACATTGTCTCTGCCTGGCCGTGGATGTCCAGCAATGTCTCCGCCGGCCGCCATTTTCTTGAAGACCGCCGTCGCCGCCGCTAGAGGTCCGCGGCCAGGCAGAGACAATGTCTCTGCCGGCCGCCATTTTCTTGAAGAGCGCCGTCGCCACCGCTAGAGGTCCGCGGCCGGGCAGAGACAATGTCTCCGCCGGCCGCCATTTTCTTGAAGACCGGAGAGAGTCTATGCTGGTGGGGGACTCGGCTGATGTAAGGGGGGGACTCGGCTGGGGGGGGACTCGGCTGGTGGGGGACTCGGCTGATGTAAGGGGGGGACTCCTAATGTAAGGGGGGGACTCGGCTGGTGGGGAATCCTAATGTAAGGGGGGGACTCGGCTGGTGGGGGACTCCTAATGTAAGGGGGGGACTCGGTTGGTGGGGGACTCCTAATGTACGGGGGGGGGGACTCCTAATGTAAGGGGGGACTCCTAATGTAAGGGGGAACTCCTAATGTAAGGAGGGGACTCGGCTGGTGGTGATGCCTGATGTAAGGGAGGGACTCGGCTGCTGGGGATGCCTGATGTAAGGGAGGGACTCGGCTGGTGGGGATGCCTGATGTAAGGGGGGGACTCGGTTGGTGGAGACTCCTGATGTAAAGGGGGGACTCCTGATGTAAAGGGGGGACTTGGCTGGTGGGGACGCCTGATGTAAAGGGGGGACTCGGCTGGTGGGGACTCCTGATGTAAAGGGGGGACTCGGCTGGTGGGGACGCCTGATGTAAAGGGGGGACTCGGCTGGTGGGGACGCCTGATGTAAAGGGGGGACTCGGCTGGTGGGGACGCCTGATGTAAAGGGGGGACTCGGCTGGTGGGGACGCCTGATGTAAAGGGGGGACTCCGGGCTTCCACTGATTCTGCATTATGGTGAGTTGAATGATTTCATTTTATATTACAATGTAATATTAGAAATAATGTGCTTCGCACTCCTGAACCCTGCGCTGCGTCCATATGCAGCGCAAGAAAACTTGGAGACTGCTCAGACTGAACACTATGGTGGAGTGGCAGATACAACCAGGCCTTTGAGGGCAACCAAACTGCTGATGCGGCCCCCGATGAATTTGAGTTTGCCACCCCTGTTGTATAGTATAGGATTTCATGTCATCTGTGCCCAGTCTTGCCATAAAGAGTTAAAGCAGCTCTGAGCAGCCCTCTTATCTTTTTTCAGCGAGATAAAAATGGTCAGACAGAGAAATAGATGTCAGTTTCTCCCCCTTGCTGTGAGGGACAGGTGATTTACACATCTCATGCACAAGTGTGAGAAAGGTATTCTCTGTACTTCCCACCCCCCCTCCTTTCTTCTAGAATCTAGATGTTAGCGATCATAGGGCATAATCCACAAGACCAGCAAAAGTTCAGTGTAAGAAATACACAGGAGAAAATGCAAGTTTACAAGGGGAGTGTAGAGGGGGGAGTCTGACATTACAACTCCACCCACCGAGCTCCAGACAACAGAACTGCCCACAGAATCTGCAGTTTTTCAGGTATCGTAACAGACCGAGGGAAGACATTTGCCAGGTAAGGATACATGCAGGAGGCATGTATATCCTTATAGATCAGCACTATGGCAGTAGTTTAGAAAGGATAAGAGCGGGTTTACATCCACTTTAAGTGTCAATAGCTGCATTGACTGCAGAGATCTGTTTTGTGTTCAGTGACTCATAAGCACCCTTCAGCTGGGTGTTGGTGAATGTGGCCTCTCTGGCACAAATGGTCATCTATTGCAGTGTGCACATGGTTTTAATACAGAATTATTAATGCTACCTTTAACATCAGACATAAATACATATGAGAAATGATCACAAATTAAAATGCAATACTAGTACAAGGGTCTTTTTTTTTACCCACACAACTTTAACCCAGAATTTACACATTTAAAATGTAATTCAGTTAAAAAAAAAAAGTATGAATCTTGTGTGAAAACATTTTATATAGACCGCATGACCTACATTTTGCAGGATATTTAAGGCACTTCCAGGAGCAGGCACTACTTAAAGTGCAACTCCATTTTCGTTGAGGAAAAAAAGAAAAGAAAAAACAATCCCCTCTGGGTGATCATCCTGCAAGGATTTCAACAAACTTTGTTGCACACTCCTACTTGTTTCTGCTCTTCAGAAATTGCTTTGTTACGCTATGTCCCATGCGGAGTGATTCCGAATGAGAGCGTCTAATTTGAATCTACTGTTGCACTCTCTGCAAAAAGCTGCAGTATCTGCACCCCTTTAGAAGGGAGTATATCACCAAAAGGGACATTGTTACAGAGGGTGCCTAAAATGTGTGTGTTTAGTGCAGAATTCTTCACAAAATTAGGAATTTACAAATTTAGAGGCGTTATGCACACCAGATTGTCATATTGCATTTCACAGAAAATGACAGCTGCAGTTTGAAAAGGAAAGGTAATTTTTAATAACATTGTAAGGGTATATATATACAGTGCGGAAAATAAGTATTTGAACACCCTGCTATTTTGCAAGTTCTCCCACTTGGAAATCATGGAGGGGTCTGAAATTGTCATCGTAGGTGCATGTCCACTGTGAGAGACATAATCAAAAAAAAAAAAATAATCCAGAAATCACAATGTATGATTTTTTTAACTATTTATTTGTATAATACAGCTGCAAATAAGTATTTGAACACCTGAGAAAATCAATGTTAATATTTGGTACAGTAGCCTTTGTTTGCAATTACAGAGGTCAAGCGTTTCTTGTAGTTTTTCACCAGGTTTGCACACACTGGAGGAGGGATTTTGGCCCACTCCTCCACACAGATCTTCTCTAGATCAGTCAGGTTTCTAGGCTGTCGCTGAGAAACACAGAGTTTGAGCTCCCTCCAAAGATTCTCTATTGGGTTTAGGTCTGGAGACTGGCTAGGCCACGCCAGAAACTTGATATGCTTCTTACAGAGCCACTCCTTGGTTATCCTGGCTGTGTGCTTCGGGTCATTGTCATGTTGGAAGACCCAGCCTCGACCCATCTTCAAAGCTCTAACTGAGGGAAGGAGGTTGTTGCCCAAAATCTCGCAATACATGGCCCCGGTCATCCTCTCCTTAATACAGTGCAGTCGCTCTGTCCCATGTGCAGAAAAACACCCCCAAAGCATGATGCTACCACCCCCATGCTTCACAGTAGGGATGGTGTTTTTGGGATGGTACTCATCATTCTTCTTCCTCCAAACACGGTTAGTGGAATTATGACCAAAAAGTTCTATTTTGGTCTCATCTGACCACATGACTTTCTCCCATGACTCCTCTGGATCATCAAAATGGTCATTGGCAAACTTAAGACGGACCTTGAACCTTCCGTGCCATGCATGATTTCAAACCATGACGTCTTAGTGTATTACCAACAGTAACCTTGGAAACGGTGGTCCCAGCTCTTTTTAGGTCATTGACCAGCTCCTCCCGTGTAGTCCTGGGCTGATTTCTCACCTTTCTTAGGATCATTGAGACCCCACGAGGTGAGATTTTGCAAGGGGCCCCAGTCCGAGGGAGATTGACAGTCATGTTTAGCTTCTTCCATTTTCTAATGATTGCTCCAACAGTGGACCTTTTTTCACCAAGCTGTTTGGCAATTTCCCCGTAGCGCTTTCCAGCCTTGCGGAGGTGTACAATTTTGTCTCTAGTGTCTTTGGACAGCTCTTTGGTCTTGGCCATGTTAGTAGTTGGATTCTTACTCATTGTATGGGGTGGACAGGTGTCTTTATGCAGCTAATGACCTCAAACAGGTGCATCTAATTTAGGATAATAAATGGAGTGGAGGTGGACATTTTAAAGGCAGACTAACAGGTCTTTGAGGGTCAGAATTCTAGCTGATAGACAGGTGTTCAAATACTTCTTTGCAGCTGTATCATACAAATAAATAGTTAAAAAATCATACATTGTGATTTCTGGATTTATTTTTTTTTGATTATGTCTCTCACAGTGGACATGCACCTACGATGACAATTTCAGACCCCTCCATGATTTTCAAGTGGGAGAACTTGCAAAATAGCAGGGTGTTCAAATACTTATTTTCCGCACTGTGTATATATATATATATATATATATATATATATATATATATATATAGCACTATATTTTTCCATAGAAGTGGAGTTACCATTTAAGTTCCTAATAAGCCATTTTTTTTGCAGCAATTAGTATCAAAATAGCAAATATAGGGGGCATACAGAGAAGAAGGGGAGCCGACAGAGCCAAAAGGAGGAGGACCACTATGTCATTGAATAGAGCAGGTGAGCCTAAAAATGTAGCCTTTTTAAAAAATAGAGGCAACAGAACCAGTGCTCCCACTCTATGGCTGCGACAGATCATTTAAATATGTCACAGCTTGTGCTCCACTAACCCACAGGGGGACTGGATCAATGGCACCCTGGGCACCAGCAAAAGACAAGCCATGAATTACCGCAGCACACTTGCAGTCCTCCCAGTCTTCGCCTTTACTAGTGGGGGCATACTATGTGCCAATGTGAGCTCTTAATGCAGGATCTAGTGCACAAAGCAACTCTACAGGCCTGCCCCCGCATCTTATGGCTAGCAGGATCCGGGTACAGTCCCAGAAGGCTCAGCCAAGGAGTAAACTGATCCAGAAAATTGCAAATAGGGGAGCCACAGTGGCTATGTAGCACCTAGAAGATCCTTGAGAAAAAATAAATAAAGAGAAAGTGGTATGCTTCTCTCAGCAGAGAGAAGACATCCATCACCTACAGTAGCAAAAACAGCTGTCCATGCCAATGTCCTATAACCTTAAAGTGGAAGTCCATGCAAATTCTAAAATCTCTGCATCTATAGACACCAGGGATCAAACACAAACCTCTCTATTCCTGTAAAGAAAAGAAAAAAACGAGTATACATTACTTTTATGGAAGCCAATCAGACCCACTCCGACTGGATCCCACGCTGTCAGATGCTCCTTCTCTGTGTGGGCGGGTGTAGAGGAGACGGAGGATAACGGAAGCCCCATAGTAACTCTATGGGTGACGTCACTTCCCATTAATTTTACAGCCATTGTCATCCGTGTCCTCTGCAGAGCTTCCGGCGCTGGAGAGAAGGTCGGAAGCAGGTCAGATCGGCTTCCAAAAAGCTAAGTATATTCCTCTTTACAGGGATAGAGGGGTTAGGGTTAGATCTCTGGTGTCTATAGATGCAGGGATTTTAGATTTTGTGTGGGTAACTGCATAGATGGCACACTTGTTAGGGAGCATACTGAGCAAATGACAGAGGTCATCAGCAAGCATGCAGTGGTTTATCTGTTTCTCCACAATTTTGTACAGCGAATAATGAGCCACTCATGTCAATTTTTTGCAGCAGCGGAACTTACACTCTAATGTCCTACTAAAGTCACATTACTTTTTATATTATACATTTACCTGTATATAGCACTGACATATTCTACAAGATTGTGCAGAGAACCTTGACACATCAGCTGTCAACCCAGTAATCTGCAGAAGAGGAGCTACCTTACAGAGCACTTGTTCTCATATTCTGGTCTTAAATCATCACAGATAGCGGTATTAAACCCAAAAACAAATAAAGCCATCACATCTAAAAAGTCACACCCTCAAATATAATAAATGTTTGCTTTTGGGTTTAATACCGCTTTAAATATGTGTTTCATATGTTGCAAAATTGCCCACTGCCCCCTCATAGCCTGCAATTTGACCCCGATAAACCTGCAGGTATAATGTGTGAAGCACACCAGCCATCTAAATAATAAAAAATTGAAAGACGACCAAAAAACTGCATAATTAGATTTCCATTCAAAAATACCTCCATATGGTTTTGATCTGTGTACTTTAAACAAACCTATTTATATACACAGTTCAGCCATAACATTATGATCACTGACAGGCTAAGTGAATAACATTGATTGTCCTGTTACAATGGCATCTGAAAGTTTGTGGGATATATTAGGCAGCAAAAAAAGGCGATGTGTTGAAACGGGAAAAAAAATGGGTGTCACAGTCTGTTGTGTATGGGGGCTGGTCAGGGTGCCCATGCTAACCCGTGTCTATAGCCAGAATTGCCTACAAGGGGCATTTGAGAATCAGAACTGGACCATGGAGCAATGAAAGAAGATTGGCTAGTCTGATGAATCACCTTTTCTTCATTACATCATGTTGGGTGCTTGTGAGCAGCTTACCTGGGGATAAGATGGCACCAGGAGACAGCAAAAGACAGCAAAATAGCAGAGGCAGTGTGATGCATAGGGCAAAGTTCTGCTGGGAAACCTTGGTTTCCTGACATTTATGTGGATGCTGCATGACAGGCACCACCTACCTAAACACTGCTGCTGACCACCCATTCATGGAAACCACATTTCCCGATAGCAGTAGCCTCTTTATACATGATAATGTGCCCTACTACACTGCAAAAATTGTTGGTTTGAGGAACACAACATTGAGTTTGAGGTGCTAACTTGGCCTCCAAGTTCTCCTGATCTCAATCCAATCAAGCATCTGTGGGTTATACTCAGAAAACAGGTCCAATCCATGGAGGCCCCATCTTGCAACTTAAAGAATCTGCTGCTGGTGGCTTGGTACTAGACACCACATCAAACCTTCAGAGGTCTAGTGGTGCCCAGGTTGGGGCTGTTTTGGTGGCAAAAGTGTGACCATTTCAATATTAGGTGGGTGGCCATAAAGTTATGGCTGATTGGTGTATATTGTAAACAAATTATTTAAATATGTTTATTACAAGCTGCATATGATTTACCTTTTTGTTTGCGGAACACTGATAATGCAATACATCTGGAAAATGTAATCTAGGATTTTGAACAGGACATTTGTAATAGCGGAGAAACTGAATTTGTTTTGCATTTCTAGACAACCGAGACAGTGGGGATTATTTACGAAAGGCAAATCCACTTTGAACTAAAAGTGCAAAGTGCACTTGAAATTTCACTGAAAGTGTACTTGGAAGTGTAGTTGCTGTAAATCTGAGGGGGACATGCAAAGGAAAATAAAAAAACTGCATTTTAGTTTGCACATGATTGGATAATAAAATCAGCAGAGCTTCCCCTATTTCAGATCTTCAGCAACTGCACGTCCAAGAGCACTTTGCCTTCAGTATATAACCCCCATTGTTTTACTTATAGAAAATACTGACAGTCAAGCATTTCAAATATTATTATAAACTTAACAGAACATGACTACAATCTATTAAATAGACCACCTAAAATGGGATTTTAGTTCTAGGTGAACGCAAGAAGAATTTGGGAACTCCCCGCTGGAGTGCTTTATTGAAATTTCCTGCTGTACTAGGAGCTTCTCATTCTCCGTAATGTAAAAGAGAACCCAAAAGGAAGAGGAAGACGCCTTGTCTTAGCGAGACAACTGGGAAGGAAGTCCATGGGGGTTCCTAAAGCCAGGCTGATGCAGAAATGGCCACAAACAAGTAAATGCATATACTAACGCCTTACTGCAACTTAAATAAAAACATAGGCATTGCAATATTTGTATGCACAGTTCATTTACGTGTCCAGGGCTTTATTATTTGGGTCTTAGCTGTTCATAGTATGTTCTATACACATTTTTATTGGTGTTTAAAGGTCATATGCTGGTGTGTTTCAATGTAGTCCAATTCTACATTTGACAGAAATACTGCTAGTAAATTTGCTGTGCCAAGTGGACCATTCGATCATTTTGTTTCCAGGACTTTTTCTTTAATGTTGGTGTAAACATCCTGTATGCTCCTTCCCCAATACCATCAGGTTCATCATAGTACTCTTTAGTTTCTCGGGTCACATTGGGGTGGACACACCAGTAATAAAACAACTTTGTCATTAGACCTAGCAAAGTAAGTAAACCTGCTGTCCAAATAACGTAACTTTCATACTTATCCATGAAGGATGGAAACCTCAGATAAGTCCACCAGAACAGAAGTAACGCAGAATCTATGGTAATAAAGATATGGTAGACAATACATCTGTAGACTGTTCTCCCATCAGCTATGTTAAACCACGAGAAGTAGAGGATCGCAGCTACTGTCGCTCTGTAGATAGGCTCCAGGAGTTTACTCTTCATAAAATTTGTCTTTTGCAGGCACGCCCATAGAAAAAATACAAGGCACACAGCAACAAAATGCAGAGCAATCATCCAATGAAAGGTGACAGTAAATAGTGTGATACACAGGATACGTGTTGAAATTAGGCAAAAATTCCACAGGAAGTAAATGCCTGAAGATAAAAGGTTCAGCTTTTCTTTGTCTTTAAGAAACAGTCTTAGGGACTGGTGGTAGTCCAGTATTGCCCAGCTAATGCAGAACAATGAAACTGCTATGCTGAAATCTAGAAGAATAGAACTAGAGTTGGCGTGTATTTTTATTTTTTTTTAAACTTACTAGAAATATAATTTGGAGTAAAAATCCATTTGAAACGGTAAAAACAATGTTTGTATGGAACACTGGTTAAGGCAAATATCTCACTCATTAAGGGACATGGGAATTCTCAAACCTTCGAGTTTTACTATCATTTACAGGAGGGTCGGACATGTCAAACAAAAGAAACTGTATGCCAGCCCTGGGTATGACCCCACTTACTATCAGCATGCCTCCTAGAGTCCTTTAAGAATGAATGTCATTTCATAAGTGCTGCTGTTTCAAGAGTTAACCTGCATTTTAGCAATAGTAACATTACCTCTTTAATCAAGAATCCTCATCCTGTAGCTGCAGGCAATCTCCCCACCTCTTCGCAGCCATCCAGCTCAGTTGTCCCCAGCTTTTGCTTCCAGCCCTCCACTTCGACTGGATGTTGCAGGGCGAGCGTGGAAGTGAGCTGCAGGCCCTGTGCTCTGCATGAACACTTTCTAGACTGGCTTAGTTATGTTAGCTGGACATTGCCACTGCAATTGCTGTAGTCAAAAACAAACAACAATTTCCCAGCTCACTTACCAGCTAGCCTACAAAACCCTTCACAGTAAAAACAAGGGGCCAGATTCAGAGAGCCATTACGCCTGTCTAACTGGTGTTAGACTGGAGTAATTTCAAATTACGCGCGTTTTCTAGCTAGTCGAAAACCTCAAACCATGAATAGACGGCTGCGGGCTTCAATTCGACTGGATTAAGTGTTTGTACGCCTTCGGATCTACGCTGCAATAAAATTGCGGCCACTGGGTGGACTTCCCGTCGTTTTCCGCGTCGGGGTATGCAAATGAGCTTTTGCCGACGATCCCCGACGATCTTCAATCGCAATCTCTTACGGCACCTTTAGTCATCTTTTATTTGCGTAACACTATACCAGCTTTTTGCTGCTCTAATATTAGACAGCCCATGTTAAGTATGGCCGTCGTTCCCGCGTCAAATTTCTACGTTTTCCGACGTCTTTTATTATTTTTAACGTAAGTCGTCCGGGAATAGGAATGTTCGTAAACGCCACTACTCAAACAACGAATGACGTAACGACGTGATTTCGCGCAATGCACGGTGGGAAATTTCTGAACGGAGCATGCGCAGTTTGATCGCCGCGGAGACGCGCTTAATTTAAATGCTTCACGCCCCCAATCACGTATTTCGATTACGCGGCGAGAAATAGACTACGCCGCCGTAGCGTACGGGCAAAAATCTACCAGGATTCGGTGTAGAGCCTGGTAAAATACGGCAGTGTAGAGTATTTCGATTACGCAGCGGAATATTAAGTGTATGTGAATCTACCCCAAGGGGTTTAGTTGCACACATTTGCAAATATACAGGAACTGTTAAACAAGGCCAATTTGTTTTTGTTGCAGGCTAGCTGGTAAGTGAGCTGGGAAATTGTGTTTGTTTTTAATGGTCATTGCCCTTCCATGTGCTCCTTGCTGCAAAGGCTAGTTATAGGTTGGGGTGGTTGCCATTCGTTTGTATTTTGCAATTGCTGTAGGCCTGCTCTGTCTCTGAAGACACACTGCAGTGGGTAGGCTGTTCGAGTCGGGCACTGGGAGGTGCCCTGCTTTTTTTTTTTAATCAATGGGCACCAAACATTGTTACCTTATTCCCACTCGCTTGCCCCAAAAAAGGTTAACATTCTGGGTCATGCCTTTGGGCGTTATTCTCTTTCCCAGCAAACAGCATTGAGGAAGCTTCTCCTTAGTACTGCAAGAACCCCATGGAACTTCAATCCTTGCTCTATTCCTGTTCTGCCGCAGTGACCCTCGGTCACCTTCAGCTGCTCGACCCTCTGGTATTGAGCCCTTTTGCAGGCTGAAATCTGACCTGGGCACAAAGTCTGGAGTCCTGTGTCTTCCTTCATTCCTCTGTTATCAGCATGATAACTTCTGACAAGTTCTCTGAGACGGGAGATAAAAGCTGCCTGAAATGTGTATCGGGGGTGGGTGCTATAAATGGATTAGCAGAGAGCTTGTCTTGTGGCAGCACAGCTCTGAAAGTATCTTCGTTGTTCTACCTATGTGGAAGTGGGGGTGTTTGCCTTTCCTCCAATCAGCTCTCACACAGTGTAAGCCAGGACTACACTCCTACTGCAGAATGAGAAAGTAAAATTTCCAACACAATGTAAGAATTCTAAAGAATATAACAAGCTGAAGACAGCAGATATACAAGTAAAACTTTTGTATAGAAATTTGTTTCATCCCTGTGCATCATCAGAGGCTGTTCACTGGGTAAAGGAGAGGATTTACATCCATTTTAAAAAGTCTTGTTGTTTTTTTTTTGGTTAAAAAATAATAATGTTATACCTGCCTCCCTCTGTGCAGCTGTTTTGCACAAAGCAGCCCGGCTCCTCCTCTTCTCAGGTCCCTCTTTGGTGCTCATGGCCCCTCCCTCTTGTTCAGTTCCCCCACAGCAAGCAGCTTGCTATGGGGGGACCCAAGCCCAGCTCCCTAAGTCCATTCAAACACTGAGCCGAAGCAATCTGTGGTGGATCACTTTTCAGAGGTGGCAAAGTAGAAGTATGCAGGCATTCAAGAAGCGATACGGTCACCTCCCAAATGCCGGTTTTGTATTTGCCAATCTCAAGGAGGATTTTTATATTGAATGCCCAATGCCCAGGGAATCTTTCTGTTTGCAATACAAACTTTTTGGAACCAGCACCCACCTTTACCTGGTTTGCACTGGCTGTACTGCTAAATGACCACCACTTACTTTCCTGCAGGTAAATATTTTAATGTAGCGTTAAAAGAGGGCAGAGTAATTACTTGCATGGATATCTTACAGAAATCTACACTTGAGACTCCCTCCCATAGCAGGACTTGCTTCTGATTTTATCCCATTTAAAAAAGAGACAGCAAAAAGGTGTGTTTCCATGAAGTGTAGAACATAAATGTACCCCTGAACACATTTAACTTGGTGATATTAATAAGGCTATTATATGCATCTAGTAATAAATTAATAAAAATACACTTTTTATGCTAAGTAGTTTGTCTACTGAATGAAATCTAGTATAATATGTGAAACATGTCCTATATAATGGCGTTCATTTTTCAGAGTGACACAGGTCCTATGTATTATACAGTCAGTTTGGAGGTTTGCAGCTATGACTGTACAGTACTGACCATGTGATATTGGTAAGATTTATCATAAAAGTTTGACAAAGACCAGTCAGTCATCACAGCCTGTACATGTTTAAGCTATTGGGATCACCACGTGACAATATATGGCCGTTGGTAAACTATAAATGTACAGTATTATGTCCCATTTTTGTGGTTTTTAAATTTCATATTCTTTGTTTTTTTTCATCGTTAAAAAATAAGTTACAACCGTGTATATTCACATTTTCTAATTTCTCGTGACGTTTTCGATATCCCGCATTTTAATCTATTACCTATTACCTTTTCCCTTCTCCCTCCCCCCTCCCCGCCACATTGTTGTCTATATCAATGGGTTTTCTTTTTACATAGGTTATCCCATTTTTTCTAGCCAATGGTTCCACATTTTACTAAACTCCCTGATGTTTCTTCTCTTAGTATATACTACCTTCTCCTTCCATATTGTTTCAGTAACTACATTGACCCATTATCTTACTGATGGGGGGTTCTCTGCTTGCCATCTTTGAGCTATTAGTTTTCTCGCTTGAAAGAGGCACCTCAGCACTACTACCTCAACAGAAATCTACTCTACGCTTATTTCTTCCCCTAGGCCCAGGATACACAGTCTGGGATCCATCTCCAACTTCGTTTTGTATGTCATATTTATGACATTGAGGATCCCCAGCCAATACCTAAACCATGTGTATTAGGGCACCTTGCATCTACTCTCCTCCCGAAATTGAACAATGTTTTTGGTGTATAATACGTCCTATGTATCAGCATCAGGAATGAGAACTTCTGTGCAGGCGAAAATGTGACCAAGTGTCCTCTCTCCAGTATCTTCCTTCATTGTCCCTCTGTTATAGTCCCCAGGTCTTCCTCCCATTTCCCTCTACTTTTAAGCTGTTCTGGGCCTTCTATACTTCCCTCACATATATGTGGATACATTTCGGAGATAAATCCCCTCGTCTTACTCAGATTACCCAATTTTTGAGAAATAAGGGTCCTCTCCCACACTGGTCCTACTAACTGAACATTTAAAGCATGTCTAATTTGAAGATATCTATAAAATGTGTTTTTGGGTACATCATATTCCTCTCTTAGTGCAGCAAACATTTTTAAAGTTCTTCCTTCATACAACTGGGCCAATCTAACTATCCCCTTTGCTGCCCATTCACTAATTTTCCAACTGTCTCCAGCTCCTGAAAATTCCTATTATTCCAAAGGGGCGCATATTATGTCACTCCACCTAGACCTCCCAGTAACTACTGCTTTGCATACTTTAATAGCCATCCTAACCGTGGGTATTTTATTAATAAAGGAGTTGGCCTCCAGCACCTCTACCACTGTCTTATGGGGTGCCCCTAAAATCATTAGTCTCCCATTTATATCACCTACTAACTCGGTTCTCCTTCCTATATGCTGCAATTCTGCTGCCCAAAAAATAGCATTGTGGATGTGGTACTGCCATACCCCCCCTCTCTTATTGATAGTTGCAAAGTTTGCAGCTTAATTCTAGCTTGACCTCCCTTCCCTATTAGTTCTCTAAACAAAGTATCTATTTTCCTGAACCATATCTTATGTATCCATATTGGAGAATTATGCAGCACATATAATAATTTTGGCATCCACAGCATTTTAATCAAATTACATCTCCCCACAGCCAGATTGAAAGTTTGGGCCAGATTCAGATACACCTAATTTTGCGCTGCGTAATTGAAATACTCTACGCTGCCGTATTTTACCAGGCTCTACATCGAATTCTGGTAGATTTTTGCCCGTACGCTACGGCGGCGTAGTCTATTTTTCGCCGCGTAATCGAAATATGCGATTAGGGGACGTAAGGCATTTAAATTAAGCGCGTCCCCGCGGCGATCGAACTGCGCATGCTCCGTTCAGAAATTTCCCGCCGTGCATTGCGCGAAATCACGTCGTTATGTCATTTTGTTTTTGAGTAGCGTCGTTTACGAACATTCCTATTCCCGGGCGACTTACGTTAAAAATAAAAAAAAACGTTGAAATTCGACGCGGGAACGACAGCCATACTTAACATGGGCTGTCTAATATTAGAGCAGCAAAAAGCTGGTATAGTGTTACGCAAAAAAAAATGACTAAAGATGCCGTAAGAGATTGCGATTGAACATCGTAATTTCTGGGATCGCTGGCAAAAGATCATTAGCATACCCCGACGCGGAAAACGACGGGACGTCCACCCAGTGGCCGCAATTTTATTGCAGCGTAGATCCGAAGGCGTACGAACACGTAATCCAGTCAAATTGAAGCCCGCAGCCGTCTATTCGTGGTTTGAGGTTTCAGACTAGCTAAAAAACGTGCGTAATTTGAAATTACTCAAGTCTAACACCAGTTAGACAGGAGTTACGGCTCTCTGAATCTGGCCCTTTGTTTTTAAATTTAGACAGGAGAGGAGCTATATTATTCTTTCTATATTTATTAGGGTCACTTGTTATATGTATTCCTAGATATTTCACTGTCTCAACTATCTCCAGCTGAGGAATTTCTACTAAGGTTTGGTTCTCCATTGGGCCCACCGGTATTAATTTTTCCCAATTTATAATCAATCTTGAAAACCTTCCAAATTCTCTAAAAGTGGTCATTGCCTGCTTGATATCACCGAGAAAGAGGAGAACATTGTCTGCATACAGTGCGATTCTCTCCTCCCCTGTCGGTCTCACAAATCCCTCAATTTTTGCATTCATTCTTATTGCAGTAGCTAGTGGTTCCATTGCTAGAGCAAAGAGCAGGGGTGACAATGGGCACCCCTCCCTCGTGCCCTTCTCTAACTTATCCTACCTGAGTAATTATTATTAACTCTTAGGCGGCGTACACACGATCGGATATATCCGATGAAAACGGTCCGCGGACCATTTCCATCGGATATGTCCGATCGGGAGTTTGATCCGATGGCGTGTACACACCATCGGATCAAATTCCCCGCCGCCGGAAGGCGCGGTGACGTGGCGGTGACGTTGACGCCGCCGCGTCCCCGCAACGTCACCGCACCAGGAAGTAAAACACTTCCGCGCATGCGCCGAATCCATTCGGCAGCGGCGCGGCGGCGGTGGGGGCCGACATGTCTGCTGGTAAGTGTACTAACCAGCAGACATGTCGGGCGGACAGATCCCCACCGGATAGATTTCAAAGCATGCTTTGAAATCTGTCGGGTGGAGAAATCTGTCCGCTAGCCCATACACACGAGCGGAGATGTCTGCTGAAACGGTCCATCGGACCGTTTTCAGCGGACATATCCCCTCGTGTGTACGCGGCCTTATTCTCGCACTCGGACTATTATACAAAATTTTCATCCACCTAATAAACGATGGGCCAAACCCAAAAACTTCTAGAACGTGCCATATATACCCCCATTCCAAGCTATCAAAAGCTTTAACTATGTCTAAGGACATTACTGCTCTTGTACCCCTGTTCTCTGTTGGCATTTGTAAATTAAGAAATACCCTCCTTATATTCATGCTAATTGATCTACTTGGAATAAACCCAGTTTGATCCTGGTGTATGAGTCTCGCAATAATTTTATTTAACCTAGCCGCCATTATTTTAGACAATATTTTAGCATCTGTGCAAAGGAGGGAAATGGGTCTATATGATGTAGTCTCTAACGGGTCTTTCCCTTCCTTGTACAATACTATTATTGTTGCTTCAATTATTGAGATGGGCAACTTCCCCCTCCTCCATTGCCCAATTTAATACTTTAAGGAGTTCTGGGAGTAGCACTTTCCCATAATATTTGTAAGATTCCATGGGGAGACCATCTGGTCCACGGGACTTCTGGTTAGCCATCTTTGTAACAGATAATTGTATCTCTTCAAGTTTTTTTGGGGCCTCCATTCGCTCTTTCTCCTTTACAGTTGGTAACTCTAAGTTCTTAAAAAAGAATTCCAATTCCTCTGCTCCCGCAGCACCTATATAACTTATCATAATATTCCCTGAATGTGCCTGTAATCACTGATAACCGAGTGGAGATTTCTTCATTCAGGGTGTTAATCGCAGGTACTGCGGAGGGGGAGGAATTGGTTCTCACTAGATGCGCCAACATTCTCCCGACATTTTCCCCCTCCCCAAATGCTACTTGCTTCTGGAATAATCTCTTTTTCTCCAATTTTCTTATCATTACTACTTTATATTCCTGTTGCTTATTCAACCATATTCTTTGTTTCTCTAGTGTTGGATTTTCAATATATTCTTTTTCTATATTCACTAGTTCTTTCCTGATCCTATTGTGGTCTGTTATTGCAACTAAACATTGTTGTGCATTACTTACACTGAAAGGTGTGTATAGTTTCTCGCTGTATTATAACATATAAGACAAGAATGAGTTGAGGAGTGTTCTCCAGGAAGGTCTCTACAAGTCGCATCATGCTAATGTCATGAGTTAGAAAATAGGCATATTCCTGGTAGTTGCTACATTTTGGACTTCTGTATGCAGCTATCCCCACTTCCAGCGAATGTAGACACCTGTAATGATAATAAAGTTAATGTAAACACCAAATACAAAACCATATATATTGCAGATCATGTTCCTTTAAAATAGCACATTATAATTTATTTCTGCACTTTAATAGAATAAATGAGTAACCGCTTACTATTTCTTCAGACCTTAGAAAGCAGAGAAGATAGCAATCAAATGATCAGCAATCACTTGATCACTGACAAAGCAGTGAAGAAAAAAAGCATTTTGAATAAAAAATGTAAAACCTCTGTAATGCCATCATAACACTATGCACGTTGTAAATCTTGTATACTTTACATATGCTTTACTTGGTTCTTTAAATATAAACATTTAGTTAATCCTGTATAAAATAAACCTAGCTAACAAATTGTCTAGCAAAACAAGAACAGTCAGTCACCGGGTCACATACAAGATGTACCTGTTCCAACTTACATAAAAATTCAACTTAAGTTAACTCCAGACAATTTTTTTATTTTTTTAAAGTTTTAGATAGCACAAGGAAGGGTTAACTGGCCATGCAGTGATGTGGGATTGCCAACAGGTCCACCGGACAGTAGGTGGCAGCATGCTGAGAGCAGCAAGATGGGCACCTGGCGTTTCCTGGGACCAGCGTGACATCATGCTGCCTCCGTTCTTAAATACATGTCGTACGCACGTCAGATGTTTGTAGTTCAGGGATTGCCTGTAGTGGTAAAAATAGGCATTAACCACTTCAATACTGGGCCTATTCTGGCACTTCTCTCCTTCATGTACAAATCATCATTCTTTTGCTAGAAATTTACGCAGAACCCCCAAACATTATATATGTTTTTTAGCAGACCCTCTAGGAAACAAAACGACGGTCATTGCAACTTTTTATCTTGCACGGTATTTGCGCAATAATTTTTCAAACGTCTTTTTTTGGGGAAAAAAAATGGTTTCATGAATTAAAAAATATTGGAAGTGTGGAAAATTGTGTAGCGCTTTTCCACACTTCCAATATTTTTGCTTTTCTCATACGAGCCGTGTTAGCAGCTACTACCTAACCATCATTGGCAGCGCGGGGTATTCTCCTTTCTTTTTCATGAATTAAAAAATAACAAACGGTAAAGTTAGCCCAATTCTTTTGTAAAATATGAAAGATTTTGTTACACCGAGTAAATAGATACCCAACGTCACGCTTTAAAATTGCAAACACTCATGGAATGGCGCTAAACTTCGGTACTTAAAAATCTCCATAGGCAACGCTTTGAAAATGTTTACAGGTTACCAGTTTCGATTTACAGAGGAGGTCTAGTGCAAGAATTGTTGCTGGCACTCAAACGCATGCAGCGATACCTTACATGTGTTGTTTGAATGGCGTTTACATATGTGGGCGGGACTTATGCGTGCGTTTGCTTCTACGCGCAAGCTACCGGGGACAGGGGCATTACATTTTTTATTATTATTTATTTTTTACCACTTATTTTTTTAACACTTTTATTCCTATTACAAGGGATGTAAACATCCCTTGTAATAGGAATATTGTGTGACAGGTCCTCGTTATGGGGAGATGTGGGGTCAATAAGACCTTGCATCTCTCCTCCAGGCTGGAAATCATGAGATTGTGGAAAAATTTCGCCAATCTCATGATTAGTATTGCTTACTAGCCAAAATCGCAGCTTTGTTTACTTCTGGGTACCCGGGGTGACGTCATCACATCGCACCCGGGCCTCCAACTGTCATAGAGATGACTGGTGACCATCTGGTCACCAGGCATCTCTATGCTTACTAGCCTGCGCCGGACGATTCTTTCTCTGGGCCCCCGATGACACGCGAGAGCCCAGAGAAGCACCGGATGGTGGCGGGAGGGGGGGTGTCCCCTCCCGCCGCCTATAAGAACGATCAAGCCGCCATGATTGTTCTTATGGTGCACAGAATCGCCGACACTAAAGAATGATATCTGAATGATGACTCTAGCTGCTCCCATCATTCAGATATCACCACACAAAACCCAGGACGTAATTTCACTATGGCTGGGTATTGAAGTGGTTAAGAACTAACCTGTTAAGCCCACCTTCATTCTCAAGTCAACTACACACATTGGAATCAGAATACAATCCCTGTACATACTCCTTAAAGCAGGGCTCGACAAAACCCAGGCGCCAGATCGCAATGGCAACTGGAAATTGCAACTTGGCGCCTGGGTTACACCGTAGCAGCAGTTGGGATTTCCTCCCATGTGGCTCCACCTCGGGTGCGCGGACTACCATTGGGTTGGCTGGTAATTGAGGCCACAGAGCTGGAGAAACATACACGCTCCTTTGTGCGTAACCGCACCCTATGTGTGTGATGACCGCAGCTTGCTCTCACTGCCCGCCCACCTCCAACATCATCTTTCTAGTTTGACAGCTGGGGATGAGGTTGCTGGCTTGATAAGTTGCTCTTTCCTTATCGCCAGGAGTACCGCCTATCAGTATCACATGTCAGTGTCCATCAGTGCCCAGCTTTTTTCTGTCCTTGTGTTTTACTTGGCATGAGGCGTGAGCAATTCTTATTGCCCGATGCCCAGAACATGCAGTAGTGGGCGCTGGGCAGCAGATTTAAAAAACTGGCTCCTAACTTTTTTAGTTGGCTCCTAGATTCTAAGCAAATTTGTCAAGCCCTGCTATAAAGGATGAGCGCACTTCACTTATCCTGTTTATCCTGTTTGCTTCTTTAGGGTGACCAACTTATTATTCCTATTCTCCCTCCCCCCCCCCTCCGGCCAGAGATTCATACTTGCCCTGATCTTACAGCCACAGCCTCTGAGGATTGTTTACAACCCAAGCTTTATGTCTTCTGTGTCCTGGCCATACCTGTGCAGTAGAGCTCCATAGAAGACTATGGGGTTCATCAACCTCTGACTCCATCCAGGAGATGGAGGGAACAGCTTCAATCTGCAGCTGAGCAGCCTGAGCTACCAAGAAACAAAAACTACAAAACTTGTACAAAGGGAAGACTAGACTGCCAGATGAAGATAATTTTGTGACTTCCATTCAAAAGCCAAAGACGTCACAGTCCACATGAAGCAGTCCATTAGTAAGTCCAGGCCTGTAATGGAATGTGCCTTGGCCAAAAATGGGCAGACTCAATGGACTACTTGGTCTTTTTCCTGCCGTCACTTTTCTAGGTTTCAATATCTACAGTAGCAATTTTTAGTCTACAGTACAATTTTTAGTCATTTGCAACCATGTTCCATCCACCAGAAATTGCACATAAAATCGTAAGTAATCACCAGAAATTTCCACTCATGAGTTTAGTCAGCCACCAGAACTCCATTAGTCATGAAGCTGAAACTGGGCCAAAAGTTTACATCTTTAAAGCTCAAATAGAGAGAATGATTACCCCAACGGGGACTTTAAAGGCATACTAGGGAGTAATTGGAGGGTATAAGAGGTATAAAATACAACAGAAGTTTATTAGTTTACAGATCTAACTAAAAAACAAAAAAAAAAAAAGTATAGCCCAAACAGGGCAGATAACATCACATAACAAAAACAAAACATAGCATAATGATACATAAATTAACAGAAAAGAACCCAAATCATCAGATATGCTGGAGCACCAAGCTAGACAAGATGAACTGAAGGCCAGATTGCTCAAAGGTGTTTACAGCTAGACTAAACGCGTTTGAGATAGTTAGTTATTCCTTCTTCAGGGGGAGAAGGACAAACAGCTTAAAAACAACATGTATATGATAATAGCATATTACAGCAGAATATAGTGTCAAGCCAGACAAGCCTGAAGTAGCTGCACATGCAGGGACCGTAAACAGACTATTTATCAACCCAATGAAAGGGGGAGAAATTGTATCAAAGATTCGGTTCACCTGGCGTGATGGCTGATGGAGAGCCACCAATATAGTTAAAGCTCCATTCACACATGGCGTTTCTGGAACGTGCAACAATGCGCACAGAAAATTTGCGTTTTGCTGTGCATTTCCAAAACATGCTGCAATTGCACATCGCACTTCTGGTGCCATTCCTTGTCTTGTTAATGCCACTCAAAGTGTGAGTATCAGACAAGTGTGTTTGTCATGCTACAAATGCATTAAAATTTGCAATGAAAACACACAACTTTCCTATCCAAAAGAGGTTTTGGAGCTTCTATGGGACATTTATCACCCATAGGGCAGGTCATTCAAGTAAATGGGGTGCCCTATGCATGACAAGCGGAAACGCTCCAAAAACATAAATCTTTGATTGCTTTGTAATTTAGTCAAAGACAGAAGTTGAAGATCAAATTGAATTTCAATTTGCAAGGACCTTAAAAGTATTGACAATGACACAAAAGAGTTTCAGAAAATGAAAATACCCATGGAATCTGAAGACTTCTCATGAATGTACCAAACAATACAAAGAAAAATCCTACTATGAGACAATTTATTCTAGGTTTTTAGTTTTTGCTCCTAAAGTTGCGGCGGCGTAGCGAAAATGGGCCGGCGGAATTCAAATTGGGCGGGTAGGGGGCGTGTAGTATTTAAACTAGGCGCGATCCCGCGGCGAATGCACTGCGCATGCGCCGGCCGTCAATGTATCCCAGTGCGCATGCTCCACATTAGGACGGTGTTTTCTACGTGAAAGTCAATGACGTCAATCCCCATTCACGGACGAGTTACGCAAACAACGTTCAACTTTTTCAATTCGACGCTGTCACGACAGCCATACTTAACATAGGATACGCGTGCTTTTTGTTGCTTTATCTTTACGCCGGGAAACCCCTTACGGAAACGTCGTAAAGTGACTGCGTCGGGCCCGCGTACGTTTGTGAATTGCCGTATCTCGCTGATTTACATATTATCGGTGTAAATCAGCGGGAATGCCCCTAGCGGCCATTTTAAAATTTCAGTTCCGATACGACGGCGAAATACAATTACGCCGCTCGTATCTAGACTCAATCCCGGCGTATCTTGTTTTCTGCATACAGAAAACAGATAACAGAAAACAGATAAGCCGGCTCAAAGTGTGAGTTATGCTGGCGTATCACTGATACACCGTTGTAACTCTACTTGAAACTGGCCCTAAAATGGGATATAAAATGGTAGTTGATGGAGGATTCATCTCCCTGCTAGTCCCTGCACCTACACGCCATAGACAACATGCTGGAAGGGTGTGACACCGCTTGTAGTTGGCAAAACCTCCTTCAGATGTTTTTTTATTTATTTTTTCAAATTCTTTTTTTTTTTTTTTTTTTTTTAATCCTCTAGATATCTTTACAGTGGGAACAAAGTAAAAGCTATTGTCAGTCAACTTAAAAACTCTGCATATACCATGTTATTGCAAAAAACAAAAAAAATACTGTGAATACTGTGCTTGCCTCCCCGCGCTGCGTCGGCGTAGCGTATATTAGATACGCTACGCCGGCATAAAGATGCGCCGACGGCTGTGAATCCGGCCCTTTGTTGCCATTTTTTTTTAATTCTCTATTTTGAAAGCCTTTATGTGACCAACACAGCACTAATCAATGCTGTGCAGACACAGATTTAGTAGAGTACCAGAAACTCCTAACTTAGAACTTTCCCTGAGGACAGGAAATACACAGGAAATGGCATGTGACCTCTCAACAGCAATGATTAAATAAGGTACAATTTTTTTTTTTTAGATCAAATTAAATATAGTGGCATGATCTTTATACACTTTTTTAACAAAATGCTAGTGGTATGGCTATTAGGAATACTGACTGCAGGGATAATCAGATCTGCATAGCTACACTTAAGAAACTGAAACCAAACTACAGGCATACCCCGCTTTACATACCCTCACTTTACATACACTTGCGAGTACAGACACATTGACGTCTATGGTAAATCATGGTCAGCTTGACATGGCACTGCTCCCGGTTTTTAACATTGGCGTCTATGGTAAATCTTGGCCAGCTTGACATGGCACTGCTCCCGGACCATAAGTGACAGAGACACCAAACTTGGGGGGGGGGGGCACTGAGAGGGGACCCAGGACTACAACACATACAATTTTAGGGTCGGCCAGCTTGCCTAGGTAATCAGTTATGCCTGTAAATGTCTATTGCAATGCAGTACACGCATTGAGAAGTGAAAAAAAGTGGATGTAAAACGTCTACACACCTCTGTTAAAATGAGTTTACTGTGATGTAAAAAAAAATAGATGGAGGATAAAATTATTTCAGAACTTTTTCCAACTTTTGTGACCGATAAACTGTACAACTCAGTTGAACAACACACTGAAATATTTTAGGCGGAGGGAAGTAAAAAAACTAATACCTTGTTAAAACGCCTTATGATTTTATTACAGCACTCTTTTCGGGTGATCATCATGGCACATCTTGACTTTGCACACTCTTCTTTGCAAAAACACTCCAAGTCTGTCAGATTGCGAGGGCATCTCCTGTGCACAGCCCTCGTTAGATCACTGTACTGATTTTTTTATTGGATTCAGGTCTGGGCCATTCCAAAACTTTGATCTTCTGCTTGTGAAGGATCTATGCTTTGGGTGGTTGTCATGCGGAAAGATGATGTTCCTCTTCATGTTCATTCAGTTTTCTAGCAAAAGCCTGAAGGTTTTGTGCCAATATTGACTGGTATTTGGAATTGTTCATAATTCCCTCTACCTTGACTAAGGCGCCTGTTCAAAAACATTATGCTGCCACCACCATGCTTCACTGTGGGTATGGTGTTCTTTTGGCGATGTGCAGTGTTGTTTTTGCGGCAAACATATCTTTTGGAATTATGGGCAAAAATTTTAACTTTGGTTTCATCAGACCAGAACACATGTTTCCACATGCTTGTGTGAGACTTCAGTTTTTGCTAAATTTAGCCAGGGTTGGATGTTTTTCTTGGTAAGAAAAGACTTCAGTCTTGCCACTCTACCCCATAGCCCAGAAATATGAATACAGGAGATTGTTGTCACATGTACCACACAGCCAGTACTTGACAGATATTGCTGCAGCTCCTTTATTGTTGCTGTTCATCTCTTGGCAGCCTCCCTGACCAGTTTTCTTCTCACCAATTATCAATTTTGGAGGGACGTCCAGTTCTTGGTAATGTCACTGTTGCCACTTAAAGACTGTCTTCACTGTGTTCCATGGTATATATAAGGCCTTGGAAAAAATGTTGTACCGTTCTCCTGACTGATACCTTTTAACAGTGAGATCCCTCTGAGGCTTTGGATCTCTCTGCGGACCATGGCTTTTGCCATGCCTCAGAAGACGAATCTATTCGAAACGTACGTCAGGCATAGACGCACATACGTCATATCCGGGTCAGCGTCTGGTGGAGCGCAGCTGAAACGCATGCTGAACACCATCATACACACGCGCACACACATAGAGCCTATAGAGTACTACACTCAAATCGGCCTTGTTTGACTTTTGACTTTGTTTTGATTTTTCTTTTATCTTTTGCCTTTTGCTATTGTTTTTAATTGGAGAGTTTTGTAGCTCTTGTTTACCTTGGCCTGCAGCCGCCCCCTGTCAGTGAGTGGCATTGTGGCACACAGGTCTTAATAAACTAGTGATCTTTTTAAAAAAAAAAACATACTGCACCATCGGAGCCTTTATTATTTTTCCCTCTGAGGAACGGAGGAACTTTCATCATTTACCCACAAGGAGAAAATCGGCCGGATCAACTATTGGAGAGCTGTAGTCCTGGGGAGGAGTGAACATCAGCTGTGATCGGAGGATTCTGTGACATATGCCTGTGACCCCTGGTGGGGTTGGCCGTCTGGTGAGTGGGGAACCCTGAGGGGAGCACCGGGACCACCTCGTTGGCTGTTTGGCAGTTAGAAGCACCCCCTCCACAGCAAGACCAACACCCCCCCCCCTCCATTCATAGTTGGATTATAATACCATTGAACAATACCTGCATATGATTGACTTTTGTGCAGCTCTTTGCCAGTTTTACTTTATAGCATCACATTATATTCTTTTACCATCACCGGACTATTATTATCATTATTACTAATATTATTCTGCTTGGCTGTGATACTGTACTGATGCTGATATATTGTGTTACGTATTATTGCATGGTGATTGCCATACATTTTTGTGGTTTGATACTCACTTTTGGGCGTGTGTCAGAGCCCCACACACTCACTACACACATTCAGTGTGGCTACAGGTGATAGAGGGTAGCCTCTAGCCCCTCCCCTGTTCCACTACCAGCTTTACTGTGCACAGCACACTACGGCATATTGATACCTAGTCTGCCCGAGGTACACCCAGCCACACATTGGGCCCACGCCCCATACTGTACTCGACCTACACTCCTAGATTGTTCTATTGTTTGAGTATATATGGTTTCTAATGCGATTTTCTAGGTAGCGCCACTACCCCATTTTTTCCACTATTTATCTATCCTACCTCCTCTCTGAGGGGTTAGGCTTTAGGGGGGCAGCAGCCTAGACTTTCAGTCCTAGCACAGGTTCCTATCTTACATCTTTACTGTCTTCACTGTGTTCCATGGTATATATAAGGCCTTGGAAAAAATGTTGTACCGTTCTCCTGACTGATACCTTTTAACAGTGAGATCCCTCTGAGGCTTTGGATCTCTCTGCGGACCATGGCTTTTGCTGTAGGATGCAACTAAGAAAATGTCAGGAAAGATCTACAGCTGAACTTTATTTGAAGTTAATCAGAGGCACTTTAAGGCTTCATTTCCACTGGCGTTTTTACAACCACTTTTCTGAGCGTTTTTTACAGCTTAAAAACTCCTGTCCATGTTTATTTTAGAAAAACATATTTATTTATTTTTGAGCTGGAGCTTTAAAAACGCCGTGGCGGCGGCGTTTTTGAGCGTTTGTGTGCGTTTTTTAATGTCTGGCGTTTTTACAGCTCTATTGCTGGAGCTTCAGAACGCACTGGTCCCTCGTTTTTTTTTGCAGCTTAGCCATCTACAGCTCAAAAACGTCATGGTGGGCATGAGGCCATAGACTAACATGGACAGGCGTTTTTAAGCTGCAAAAAACGCTCAGAAAAGTGGCTGTAAAAACGCCAGTGGAAATGAGCCCTTAATGATGGTGTGTACTGACTCCAATTTAACATGAGTTTGAATGTGATAACTTGATTCTGAACACCACTACACCCACACTTAGGGCCCTTTCACACAAGGCGGATCAGCATTGATCCGCCTCCGTGTGTCCGTTTGCTCAGTGGGGATCGCTCCGTAAATCCCAGCTGAGTCATTGGATGACAGGGCGGTCTCCGCACACTGTGCAGAGACCGCCCTGTTTTTTCTCCACTCTCCCCTATGGGGGAGCGGATGAACACGGACCGCGTGTCCGTGTTCATCCGATCCGCTCAGCAGACCGAAGAAAAAATTAGGGTTTTCTTCCGTCTGCAAAATCAATTGTTTGCGGAGGCGGACAATTACGGGTGTCAGCGGATGTTTATCCACTGACACCCGCAATCACATAGGGACCAATGTATGTCCCTTTTTCATCCGCAAACGGATGGATGAAAAAGCGGACATATGGTACGTACGTGTGAAAGGGCCCTTATGCATCCACATTATTTTATTTTTACCTCCCTCCACCTAAAAGATTTCAGTTTGTATTTCAATTGAGTTCTATAATTTATAGGTCAAAAAGTTCTGAAATAATTTTTGTCAATTTTTTTTACATCACAGAAACCTGATATTTCATTAGGGGTGTGTACAATTTGTATACGCACTGTACATGCCCTGGTCCCATTGTGTACCTAAAAGTGGGGTATGCCTGTATATATGATTTAAAGGGGTTGTAAAGGTTTGTTTTTTATTTTCGAAATAGCTTCCTTTAAGCTAGTGCATTGTTGGTTCACTTACCCTTTCCTTCGATTTCCCTTCTAAATGTTTGTTTTCTTTGTCTGAATTTCTCACTTCCTGTTCCTCCTCAGTAACCTGTTTTGGCTGACTAACCCCCATGGATGATGGGGCAAGCTTACTAAGGAGAAACAGGAAGTGAGAAATTAAAAAAAAAAAAAAACATTTAGAAAGGAAAATCGAAAGAAAAGGTAAGTGAACCAACAATGCACTAGCTTAAAGGAACCTTTACAACCCCTTTAAGTAAGTTTAACAAAAGTTAAACAAAACATCCCAACACCAGCAAGCAGGATACACCGCAAAACGTGAAAATACAAGTGAATCATAACCAAAGGACCGAATACCTAAGAAGCAATCTAAAAGAAAGCCTAACTAGCAAACTAACTATATACAATATATACAAAATGTGGAACACAGAAAAAAAGGATTTTTGTACTTACCGTAAAATCCATTTCTCTGAGTTCATGGACGGACACAGCATTCTTTGACAGTAGGGTATTATGCATCCTTCCTCTAGGAGAGTTAGGCAGAAACAGCACACAAAGTGTTAACGACACTTTGCTCCTTATAGCTCCTCCCAGGGGGCGTGGTCCCCCGGGTATATATCCCCCACTCTGCCACAGCAGCCCCAGTTCGTAACAAGCAGTACAAACAAAGGAGGGGTGGGTGCTGTGTCCGTCCATGAACTCAGAGAAATGGATTTTACGGTAAGTACAAAAATCCTTTTTTCTCTTTCATTCATGGACGGACACAGCATTCTTTGACAGTAGGGACGTCCCAAAGCAGTGCCAAAAATATTCGAGGGGTGGGAACACAACACAGCAAACCCAGCTTTTTCTCAACAGAAAAAAACAGATTCCCAACAGGGGAAACCCAACCTCAAACTGCCGCTTGTAACACCTTGCGGCCAAAAGAAGCAGCCGAAGATGCACTTACGTCTACCTTGTAGAATTTTGAAAAGGTGTGAACCGACGACCAGGTCGCGGCCTTGCACACCTGTAACACCGAGGCTTGATGACGGAAGGCCCATGAGGCTACAATTGTCCTTATCAAATGCGCCGTAACCCGGAAAGGGGGCGCCCTTCCCTTCAGAGCATAGGCTTGAATGATAACTTGCCTGATCCACTGGGAAATAGTGGCCGCCGGAACCGCCAGACCCTTCTTGGGGCCAGCCACTGACACGAACAGTGAGTCTGACTTCCGGAACGGGGCTGTAGCAGACAAATACACTCGAAGGGCCCGGACCACATCCAGAGAATGTAGAGAGGCCTCCTTCTGGTTCTTAGGACGAGGACATAGGGACGGCAGTACAATGTCCTCATTGATGTGGAAAGCCGAGACGACCTTGGGAAGGAAAGAGGGCTGCGGCCGCAGCACCACCTTATACCTGTGAATGACCAAGTAGGGAGCCTTGCAAGACAAGGCCGCCAGTTCAGACACCCGTCTGACTGAAGTAATGGCTACCAAGAAGACTACCTTCTGGGACAGGGTCAGTAACGGTATCTTCCGGATATCCTCAAAAGGAGCATCCTGGAGCACCGAGAGAACTAAGTTCAGGTCCCATGGAGGCAGTGGAGGCCGCACAGGGGGAACCACATGCCGGACCCCTTGCACAAAAGTGCGCATCAGAGAATGCGCTGCTAAGGGTCGCTGAAAATAAACAGCCAAGGCCGAAACTTGACTCTTCACCGTACCCAAGGCAAGGGCCTGGTCCACACCCCGCTGCAGGAACAGCAAGATCCGCGACATAACGTATGCACGGGGGTGCCAGCTCATCTCCTTACACATAGAGATGTAGGCCTTCCATGTTCGATGGTAGACCTTGCGAGAAGTAGCCTTGCGTGCGCGAAGCATGGTGGAGATCACCGGGCCCGACAGGCCCCGGTCCTTCAGAACCTGGGTCTCAACAGCCACGCCGTCAAAGCCAGCGACTGTAAAGCAGGGTGAAAGACATGGCCCTGCGACAAGAGATCTTCTCTCGGAGGCAGACGCCAAGGGACGTCTGCCACCAGACGCACCAGATCTGCGTACCAGGACCGGCGCGGCCAATCCGGCGCGATCAGAATCGTCGGAGTCCCTTCGGCTTTCAATCTGCGCAACAGGCGCGGAAGCAACTGTAACGGAGGGAAGGCGTAGATGAGGCGGTAGCAGCCCAGGGGGGCTACTAACACTTCCGACGCGTCTGCCCACTGGTCCCTTGACCTGGCCACGAATCGTGGCACCTTTCGATTGAGGCGGGAGGCAAACAGATCAATGTCTGGAGTGCCCCACATCTTGCACAGAGTTTGAAACGCCTCCGGGTGCAGCGACCACTCCCCCTGGTCGAGCGTTTGGCGACTCAGGTAGTCGGCTTGCCAATTCAGCACTCCCGGAATGTACACTGCCGAGAGAGCCGGAACGGTCCTTTCGGCCCACCGAAGAATGTGAGCGACCTCCGCCGCCGCGGACGGGCTTCTCGTGGCCCCCTGATGATTGATGTACGCCACGGCCGTGGCGTTGTCCGATTGAACCATGACCGATCGACCCTGCAAATCCAAGGACCACCTGGCCAGGGACAGTTTGATCGCACGGAGCTCCAGAACATTGATTGGGAGACGGGACTCCTCCTGAGTCCAGCGTCCCTGGACCGACTGGGAGCCCCAGACACCCCCCCAGCCGGAGAGGCTGGCGTCCGTCGTAATCACTGTCCAGTGACAGGGGAGGAATGATTTTCCGGTCCGAAGCCCCGGAGAAGTCAGCCACCACACCAGAGGACTCAGCTGAATCTGAACGTCCAGAGATGATGGGAGTGACAAAATCTCGTTCTGCAATGTCCGGGTGTGAAATTGAACAAACGGTACTGCCTCGAAAGAGGCCACCATCAGTCCCAGGACCCTCATACAGAACCGAAGGGAAGACCTCCTCCGGGTCGACAGCAGCTGCACTGCTGATCGCAGTGTCCGAAGCTTCTCCAGAGGGAGAAAAACCTTCACCTCCACAGAATCCAGGACTAACCCCAGGTATTCCAGGCGCAAGGACGGCACCAGTACTGACTTCTGGATATTTAAAAGCCATCCAAACTCTCAAAGAGTCCGACACGTGATAGACACGTCCTTCTCTAACTCTGAGTTTAAGGAAGCTCTCAGAAAGAGGTCGTCCAGGTACCCCACTATAGCAATCCCGCGTTGTCTCAAGAGTACCAAAATTGGGGCGAGCACCTTGGTGAAGACCCGAGGCGCCGAAGCTAGGCCGAATGGGAGAGCCACAAATTGGAAATGGTCCTCCCCTATCGCGAAGCTTAGAAACTTTTGGTGCTTTGAACATATGGGCACGTGGAGGTATGCGTCCCTGATATCCAGGGACGCCATAAAATCCCCCTGCCGGAGAGCAGCTACCACCGAGCGAATCGACTCCATCCGGAACTGTTGCACCTTGAAAAAGCAATTGAGGGCCTTGAGGTCCAGAATTGGGCGGACCCCATCCTTCTTGGGTACCACAAACAGGTTGGAGTAAAACGTGGAAGCGTTCCCCCGGGAGGAACCGGTACCACCACCCCTCTGAACAGTAGGTCCTGGACCGCGTTCGAGAGAGCTTCCCGACGCTTCAGATGGAGCCGAAGGTTGGAAGGGAGGAACCTGTGTGGAGGGTAAGAAAGGAATTCTATTTTGTACCCCGAGGAAACTACCTCGCAAACCCACCGATCGGAAAGGAGAGACCCCCACCGATCCGCGAATTCGAGAAGACGTCCCCCCACCCGAGTCCCGGGTGGGGGCAACCCTTCATGCAGAGGCAGGCTTGTCCGGTTTGCGGGTCCAGGGACGCTTTTGTCCCCCAGCGGGCGCCTTGGAGCCCTGAAAACCCCTTCCTGTTGCCTCGGGCGCACGAAAAAAACGCTTAGGGGCAGTAAATGAGGGACCTGGCTTACGGCGAGGTTCCTTCCCCTTGGCCGCCTGCGGGAGGAGAGTACTCTTACCCCCTGTGGCGGCTTTTATGATCTCGTCCAGAGACTCCCCAAACAGACGGTCACCCTTAAAAGGTAGGTCCATCAAGGCCTTCTTAGAGGCCTGGTCCGCAGACCAGCACTTAAGCCAGACCATGCGGCAAATCACTACTGCGTAGGCGGAAGCCCTGGAAAGTAAAGGGATCGTGTCCATAGAGGACTCGCAAAGAAAATTTAGACCCTGCACCAGCTGCTCAGCCAGGTCCATACAGGTCTCGGAGGCCCCCTGAGCCTCCAGCTCCTGGTACAGGCACTTAGCCCGTTCAGTGAGAGTCTGTGACACCAAAACCCCGGCCTGCGCCGGTCTGATAGCCGAACCAACGGCCGTGAATAGGTAGCGGGCCACAGCCTCTAGCTTCCTATCAACGAGGTCCTTAAATGCAGGAGCCCCTTCCACTGGCAACGTCGTGGCCTTGCTCAGCCTGGACACCGAAGGGTCCACTGAGGGGGGAGAGGCCCATTTTTTCACGGAATCCTCCTGAAAAGGATAACGGATAGAGAAACATCTAGGCACAGTAAACACCTTTTGAGGTATCTCGCATTCCTTTTATACCATCCTGTCCAAAAATGGAACAGAAGGAAAAACCTTTGCGGGGCGGTTTACGGAAACCAAAAGGGACCGGGACCTCTGAGTCCTCCGCCGGATCCTCCAATTTTAGAGTATCCCGCACCGCAGAAATAAGGGCTCCAACAAAGGCTTTATCATGCCCTGACCCTGTATCAGAGTCATCCTCACTGTCCGCGTGGGTAAGACCCCCCTCTGCTGACATGACAGATCCTGATGCAGAGGCTGCCACAAGGTCTGAGTCAGTGTCAGAAAAATCTCGAGTTGGGCTCAGGGAGAGGGCGCTTTTTACCCCCCTTCCGGCCGCTTGACCCCTCGATGCGGGCAATAAAAGCCTCAAGGACTGAGGTAATGGCTTCTAAGGAGACAGCAGAGGTCGGGACCTGAGGGGTTAACTGTGGCATTTCAGGAGAGGAAACGCCAGGCTCACTCTCCATTGTGCCCACCGCTATCACCCCAGACACTGCAAAGGCAGAAAAAAGACCCACCGGACACCTCCTGGCCTGGGACAGAGTAGGGGACCCCCGGGGAAACTCACCACCCCACCCGAAACCGCAGTGTCCTAGGAGCCTGAGGAGCGCTGTGAAGTGCCGCCGCCGTGCTGTGCAGAGCCCTCAGAACGATTCGCGGTCTTTTCCTGTGTGAACTCCAGCACTAGAGGCACAGACCAAGCCAAAATGGCCGCCGTGTGACTGGAATATGCACACGCGGTCTCCAGGAAAATGGCGCCGACAGCGCTGCCGTTTTGGCGCCGAGAACGGCGCAGTTTAAAAACGAAAACAAAAATAAAGTAAAAAATGACAGTTTCGCCGCACAGCACAAGTGGCGAAAACGGCCCCACACACCAGCGCACACCCTCAGCACAGCCCCCTATAACAGGCAGCCGCAGCCCCAGGAGAATGGCGCCCCAGGAGTGACCCCCCCCCCTCGCAGCCGCCCACATAGGGAAGGAGGTAGAGGAAAGGGAGAGAGGAAAGTAGGGAAGAACCCTCAGTCGACCTCCCCAGGGAAGTACCAGCCATACCTACCTTGTCAGACAAGGCGCTACTTACCCATCCTGCGATTACCAGGCTGGCGACCTTCCTGACTGAACCAAAATCCGCGAACGGCATGGCAGTCGGCCAGACACACTGTGACCAGGCCCTGAGACCGGTCATATGTGTGCCCTAGGACCGAAGTCCCCCGCCACCCCTTGAAGCGATGGGGCATGTCGTGGACGACCACTAGCCAAGCTGAGGTCGGACACGCTCGATGGCCAGACATGGGAAGACTACAAGGATCAAGGATCCAGCTTGTTGTCCAGTCGGCTGTTGCTAGTAGATCACAGGATCCAAAAGCAGGAACAAGAAAACAATAAAACGAGTACATGGACTCCAGCAGGCCATACTCTCCTGAGTTAGGCAGAAAAAACTGGGGCTGCTGTGGCAGAGTGGGGGATATATACCTGGGGCACCACGCCCCCTGGGAGGAGCTATAAGGAGCAAAGTGTTGTTAACACTTTGGGCCAGATTCAGGTAGATGGGCGTTTCTTTATTCTGGAGTAACGTTTCTCGTTTACGTTACTCCGCCGTAACTTTAGGAGCAAGTACTGTTATTCACAAAGCACTTGCTCCTAAAGTTGCGGCGACGTAGCAAAAATGAGCCGGCGGAATTCAAATTGGGCGGGTAGGGGGCGTGTATTATGTTAACTATGCGCGATCCCGCGGCGAACGTACTGCGCATGCGTCGACTGTCAGTGCGCATGCTCCAAATTCTTTCAGGGAACGTCAATCCCCATTCACGGACGTTTTACGCGAACGACTCGATTTTTTTTTATTGCGACGCGATGACGACGGCCATACTTAACATAGGATACTCCACTAGGGGGCTGCTTTATCTTTGCGCCGCGTATCTCTTACGGAAACGTCGGAAAGTCACTGCGTCGCACCCGAATACGATCGTGAATTTCCGATTCCCGCTGATTAACATATTCTCGGCGTTAATCAGCGGGAACGCCCCGCGCGCCATTTTTAAAATTGAAGTTACGATACGACGGCGAAATACAATTACGCCGCTCGTATAGCAACTCCAACCCGGCGTTTCATGTTTTCTGCTTACTGAAAACAGAAACGCCGGCTCAAAGTGAGAGTTAGGCTGGAGTATCACTGATACTCCAGCCTAACTCTACCTGAATCTGGCCCTTTGTGTGCTGTTTCTGCCTAACTCTCCTAGAGGAAGGATGCATAATACCCTAATGTCAAAGAATGCTGTGTCCGTCCATGAACGAAAGAGAAAACAGAGTATTATCAGAGATGCAAGGAAGAGGGAAAACCAGAACAGGAATCAGGAACAAGGGGAGCAGATACAAGTCAGCAGGGTACAGGATGCAGTGCAAGAGCAGGATTAAGAGCAGGGTCAGGATAAATTGGTAAGCAGTGTCTAGCTAGCAGGAAAAAAACAAGGAAACAAGGTAAATGTACAGGAGGAACTAAATATAACCTCCCAGACACCCGCTGGTGGACACCGGAACTACAACCTTCCATTCCAAGAACTACAGTCACACTAGCAGGTGATGCAGGTACTGACAATGGCTGTTATGAAAACAAAGCAATGACTTCCCATCCACATTCTGCACTTATCAACCATCAATTTCTTTCTTCTAAAACTACATCCTAAAAAAATCCAGGTCCCGCTGTGTCCTCCACCTCCAAATCTCACTTCTGGCTTCTTTATCTTCCCCTCATTCTGTCCCAGCACATTTCCTTCCTCCCCATCCAGCAACCATTGATGCATTGTACCAAATCTAGAATAAAAGAATCCCTTGCCTGTTCCCTCTAATATTGTCCTGAAATACCCCATGTTACCTACAATACATACCCTGGACTCTCTTATTCTGCACACGGTGCAGCATATTTGGTACTACTTAATGCTCCACTTTGTATAGTGTGTTATATGATTTATACTTAATGCATTACTGCAAATTGTCACATAGTGATCTACAATATACATTTGACACCGTCTGCAATCTACTGTTTAGGGTCCTCACAAATTTTCCCTTAGTAGCTTAAAGTGGTGCTCTATCCAAAAGGGAAGCTCTTGTCTGTCAACCCCCTTTGGGGGGGGGGGTGTTTTCTTATAAATAGAGCATTCTTTTGGTGGTATTCAATTTGGTGGTATATTTATTGGTTTACGCATTGTTATAGTGTCTACAAGCCATGGCATATATTTATTGAATTTTTATTTTTTATACTAGTAATGTCGGTGATCTGCGTCTTACAGCAGGACTGCAATATTTGCCGCGATTGGACACTAATTGAACCAGTGACACTAGTACAGTGATCAGTGCTAAAAATATACACAGTCACTGTACTAATGACACTGGCTGAGAAGGGGTTATACATGTAGGGCAATCAAAGGGTTAACCGTGTGCCTAGCCAGTGTTTTTGTGACATGTGTGCTGCTTTTACTAGGGGGAAGAAGTGCTGGATTGTATTTCCTGCTTTGCAGGGACACAAAATTCCTCCCTTTCCCCGTTAGAATGGAGATCTGCCTTGTTTACGTAGGCAGATCTCTCTTCTGTGTGCTTTGCCAATGATCGGTGTGTATCCAGTGCCCGGCACCCAAAGATTAGCTTCTGTTGTGATTAATATACTTGTGTGAAAGGGGCCTTACTGGCCGAATCACCATCATAGCAACTGTGGGCACCCAGCCATGACAGCCATCGGCTTCATGGCCGGGCACGCACTGCGCATAGACGAGTCATGCTGTGCTTTTCCCAGTGGACAGGCAATCTTCTGGGACCTGTGATGTATCCCAGAAGATTGCCGAGAGGGTGGAGCCACATAGGGGCAGAGGAGGAGTCGCCTAGGTGGCCTATAGGCGGAAGCAGGAAGTGGGACAGGAAGTCCCACTCAAAACAAAGCACCCCCCCCCTCCCAAAAAAACAACTACATGCCAAATGTAGCATGTAAGGGGGCGAGGAGTGCTTAAAGCGGGAAGTTCCACTTTTGGCTGGAACTCTGCTTTAAAACATAACTAAAACAAAAAACAAAAATGTAATATATTGTAGCTTATCACTGGATGTGGTGGCTGCATTTCTTATTCTTTTTTCAGGCTTTTATTACTTTATTTTTACCTGCTGATCAGCCAGTAACACCCCTCGTCTTGGGGTGGCTACATTTACTTCTCCATCACACCTATAGAAGAACAACGTAGCCACCCTTGGAGAGCAGCATGGTCAGTGAGTAGAGAAGGGGGTGTTGGGTGGACTAGTAGATTTAGATGGACTTTACATTAGTGAATAATAATGTAAAGCCCAACTCAATCCCTTTTTAAGTAGTTACAGCAATAGCTTTTTTTCTTTCCTTTTTGGGATAAAGGTTTTACAAAAATGAATAAATGCTGATCATTGTAAAACACCCGTCAGTGTTAGTTTGTCTCAACCTTCTAACTAAAACTACGGCCCTCCAGCTGTTGTAGAACTAAGCATCCCATGAGGCATTGTAACACACTGACATTCATAGACAACATGACTAGGCATGATGGGAATTGTAGTTCTAACGACTAAATATGCAGGACAGCTAGTTCTGTTGGAAAAACAACAGAGTAAGACCCCTTTTGGCTCTCCGCTGGTCAGGCGGATGACAGATCCATGTCCGCTCCGCTATGCAGAGGGGACACAGACACAGTCCGGCTCTTCTCGATGGGGCAATCAGATGTAAATGGACCGCACTTAAATATATAAACTATTAAAAAGGATAAAAATCACCCCTGCAATAAAGTAAGTTCCCCAATCGCTTGGCATTATCCCCAGCCTGTAAATCCATACACCTCTTGATCACATTGGGTATGGTCATTTTTAAAGGGAAAAAAAAACACCATATGAAAAAAAAAAAAAGACGATTACAGATCCCCAAAATGACCTCATACAGCTACATCATAGATTAAAGGAGGCGCTTTTTAGGCTGGGCTTCTCCTCCGGGTCACAGCATCTCATTGAGCCACTGAGACAGTCGCCCCCCACCCCTCCATGGTTCAGCACTCCAATGAGCGTGGAGAAGTAGAGCAGAAGCAATGCTGACAGTCAGCATCACTCTGCTCAGGGAGGAGTGAGAACCAAGCCATCGGTGGTGTTTGGTGGATCGGTTCTCAGTGCAGAGACCACGTGGGACAGATGCAGCATTGGTTTAATGCTGCATCCACCAAGATAAGTATGATTAGGAAAAAAAAATAAAAAAACATATTTTTTAAGTACTGTATTTATTAACGTATAACACTCACTTTATTACCCTGAAAAGAGAGGGTAAACTGTGCCTGCGTGTTATACGCAGGGGGCTGTGGAAAGGTTTTTTCCTGAAACTTCTCTCTTAAAGTTAGGGTGCGTGTTATACACCGATAAATACGGTAAATAAAGGCTTTATTGAAATAATGTTGCAAATAATACACTATCACCAGTGCAGGTAATTTAAAGACAACGTTGACAGGTGCAGGTAAGGAAAGCTGCTAGCAGCACACCACAGTCATACACACCACTGAGACACAAGGAGGGGAAGGGAGAGTGGCAACTCCCATCTGGATTAGCATTGGTACATAAACTGCAAACAGTCAATGTGTAATGATTGGGTCACTATTGAAAAGTAATGCAGATAGTCACAAAAAGAGCCATTCTGATAGATATCCACCCCTAAAAACCGGAAGGGTCAATAATTTTAGAGCAGATATCACTGTTTTTGGCGAACCGGATCAGATTGTATGGCGGCGGGTGTTAGCGGACATCTGCCACTCCATAGAAGAGACTGGAGTGGTTGATCAGGTCCGCCTGAAACTGACAGGCGTTTGTGATCAGATCTTCCGTGTGAAAGGGGCCTTGCTGGCTGAATCACCAGGTAGTAAAACTACAGAAAGGACTGAGAAACAAAGACCACTGTTATTGCTAGTGACAGACTATCATATACAGCAGGGGTCTCCAAACTGCGGCCCGTGGGCCAGATGTGGCCCTTTGCTAGTCTTTATGCGGCCCTCAGGGCTTTATTCCTCCCACTGATATGAGGCACTATTCTTCCCACTGACTCCAACAAGGGGAAACTTTTTCTTTCACTGATACCAATGATGAGATACAATTACCCCTACTAGTAGGGGAACTACTCCTTATCCTACTAATCGCAAACTATGAGACCATATTTATTATCACCAATGCTGGGCACGGGGCATTTTCTACCCCGCTAGCCACAATCCGGCCCTCCTAAAGGCTGAAGAACAATAAACTGGCTCTTTGTTTGAAAAGTTTGGAAACCCCTGATATACAGTATGTTATTTTTTATTTTGGCTATAGTTACACTTGTATACTGTATTAGCCACAACCTTGACTACAGTGGAGTTCTAAATCCAGACAATTTTTTTCAAAAGCTTAAAATGCTGCTTAGACCTAATCTTCCCATTTTAAAAAAAAAAAACATCTGCAAGCTGGCCATACACTGTTTCCCGCAGTGCAAGATGGAAGCCAACATGAGTTAAAGGGGTTGTAAAGGTAAAAAAAAAAATCCCTAAATAGCTTTCTTTACCTTAGTGCAGTCCTCCTTCACTTACACAGCTCTCCCCGTTCTTCAGCTCCGGGGACCGATCGCGGGACTCCAGTGGAGATCGGGTCCACAGGTCACGGAGCGTGGCTGGCGCACGCCCGTGACGCATGGCTGGGCACTAGCACAGAATGTACCTGTACGTGCATGTGCCCAGCCTTGCCATTTTGCCAACGTAAATGTGCAGGAGGCGGTCCTTAAGTGGTTAAAATCACTGCTGGGAGCAGGAAAGATGGAGAAGAGGGGTTTTCCAAACCTAGAACTGCTGCATCAGTTGACAGCTAATTACTCACATAGTTAAGTGCAGTGGGGACTGGGGGAAGGGGCCCTGGGAAGGGTGCAGGGCAGTGATGGAGAACCCTTGGCACCCCAGATGTGTTGGAACTACATTTCCCATGATGCTCATGCACTCTGAAGTGTAGTTGAGCATCATGAAAAATGTTGTTCCAAAACATCTAGGGTGTCAAGGTTCGCCATCACTAGTATAGGGTGTTTTGCATGAGAATCTGAATTTACACTTTAATTCATAGGTATTAACCACTTCCCGACCGCCCACCGCAGGTATACGTTGGCACTTTGAGGATGGATATCTCGGTAACGGCAGCAGCTGCTGCCACAACCGAGATATCCATCTCTTCTGTGGGCGGTCGGGTAAACGATAATGGCGGTCTCCGCGGCGGAATCGCCGCGAGATCGCCGTTATCGGTAGCGGACGAGCGTCCCCCCCCCCTCCCGCTGCGCTCCCGCGCTCTCCGCCGCTTACCGGAGCCGTCGGTAGCGGCGGAGGCGATCGGGTGCGCTCGTCTGGTCAGCGGGGATGCGAGTGAGGGAAAAAATTTCCCTCGTCCATCCCCGTAGCTCTGCTGGGCGGAAGTGACGTCAAACGTCAGTTCCAAACAGCGTCTTAAAGAGACATTTTTTTTTAAATGTCATTTGAAAAATGACATTTAAAATTTTTTTTTTTTTTTTTGCATTTTAGCCTAAATATGAGATCTAAGGTCTTTTTGACCCCAGATCTCATATTTAAGAGGACCTGTCATGCTTTTTTCTATTACAAGGGATGTTTACATTTGTTGTAATAGGAATAAAAGTGATAATTTTTTTATTTTTTTATTTTAGTGTTAAAAATTGGTAAAATTAATACAAATAAATACGAAAACAAAAAAAAAAATTTTTTAAATCGCCCCGTCCCGACAAGCTCGCGCGCAGAAGCGAACGCATACGCGAGTAGCGCCCGCATATGAAAACGGTGTTCAAACCACACAAGTGAGGTATCGCCGCGATCGTTAGAGCGAGAGCAATAATTCTAGCCCTAGACCTCCTCTGTATCTCAAAAAATGCAACCTGTAGAATTTTTTAAACATCGCCTATCGAGATTTTTAAGGGTAAAAGTTTGACGCCATGCCACGAGCGGGCGCAATTTTTAAGCGTGACATGTTGGGTATCATTTTACTCGGCGTAACATTATCTTTCACAATATGTAAAAAAATTGGGCCAAATTTATTGTTGTCTTATTTTTTTATTTAAAAAAGTGAATTTTTTCCAAAAAAAGTGCGCTTGTAAGACCGCTGCGCAAATACGGTGTAACAAAAAGTATTGCAATGACTGCCATTTTATTCTCTAGAGTGTTAGAAAAAAAAAAATATATAATGTTTGGGGGTTTTAAGTAATTTTATAGCAAAAAAAAATGTTTTAGTCTCGTAAACACCGAATCTGAAAAACAGGCCCGGGGCTAAAGTGGTTAATAGTGAAAATAAGAATAAAATACAAAGCATATATACAGTGCGGAAAATAAGTATTTGAACACCCTGCTATTTTGCAAGTTCTCCCACTTGGAAATCATGGAGGGTTCTGAAATTGGCATCGTAGGTGCATGTCCACTGTGAGAGACAATCAAAAAAAAAAAAATCCAGAAATCACAATTTATGAATTTTTAACTATTTATTTGTATGATACAGCTGCAAAGAAGTATTTGAACACCTGTCTATCAGCTAGAATTCTGACCCTCAAAGACCTGTTAGTCTGCCTTTAAAATGTCCACCTCCACTCCATTTATTATCCTAAATTAGATGCACCTGTTTGAGGTCATTAGCTGCATAAAGACACCTGTCCACCCCATACAATCAGTAAGAATCCAACTACTAACATGGCCAAGACCAAAGAGCTGTCCAAAGACACTAGAGACAAAATTGTACACCTCCACAAGGCTGGAAAGGGCTACGGGGAAATTGCCAAGCAGCTTGGTGAAAAAAGGTCCACTGTTGGAGCAATCATTAGAAAATGGAAGAAGCTAAACATGACTGTCAATCTCCCTCGGACTGGGGCTCCATGCAAAATCTCACCTCGTGGGGTCTCAATGATCCTAAGAAAGGTGAGAAATCAGCCCAGGACTACACGGGAGGAGCTGGTCAATGACCTGAAAAGAGCTGGGACCACCGTTTCCAAGGTTACTGTTGGTAATACACTAAGACGGTCATGGTTTGAAATCATGCATGGCACGGAAGGTTCCCCTGCTTAAACCAGCACATGTCAAGGCCCATCTTAAGTTTGCCAATGACCATTTGGATGATCCAGAGGAGTCATGGGAGAAAGTCATGTGGTCAGATGAGACCAAAATATAACTTTTTGGTCATAATTCCACTAACCGTGTTTGGAGGAAGAATGATGAGTACCATCCCAAGAACACCATCCCTACTGTGAAGCATGGGGGTGGTAGCATCATGCTTTGGGGGTGTTTTTCTGCACATGGGACAGGGCGACTGCACTGTATTAAGGAGAGGATGACCGGGGCCATGTATTGCGAGATTTTGGGCAACAACCTCCTTCCCTCAGTTAGAGCTTTGAAGATGGGTCGAGGCTGGGTCTTCCAACATGACAATGACCCGAAGCACACAGCCAGGATAACCAAGGAGTGGCTCTGTAAGAAGCATATCAAGGTTCTGGCGTGGCCTAGCCAGTCTCCAGACCTAAACCCAACAGAGAATCTTTGGAGGGAGCTTAAACTCCGTGTTTCTCAGCGACAGCCCAGAAACCTGACTGATCTAGAGAAGATCTGTGTGGAGGAGTGGGCCAAAATCCCTCCTCCAGTGTGTGCAAACCTGGTGAAAAACTACAAGAAACGTTTGACCTCTGTAATTGCAAACAAAGGCTACTGTACCAAATATTAACATTGATTTTCTCAGGTGTTCAAGTACTTATTTGCAGCTGTATCATACAAATAAATAGTTAAAAAAATCATACATTGTGATTTCTGGATTTTTTTTTTTGATTATGTCTCTCACAGTGGACATGCACCTACGATGACAATTTCAGACCCCTCCATGATTTCCAAGTGGGAGAACTTGCAAAATAGCAGGGTGTTCAAATACTTATTTTCCGCACTGTACGTTACTATAAACCAGTGGTCTCCAAACTGCGGCCCTTTTCACGCATTTAACTGGCCCTTGGGGCACTATTCCTTCCATTGATACAAGACACTATCACTAACAATGGGCACCATTTCTTCCACTGACACCAACAACGAGGGATCATTTCTCCCGCTGACACCAATAATAGGGCATTATTCCTCCCTATGATACCAACGATGGGGTATTATTCCCTCCCTAATACCAAATGTTTTGATGTTTACTCTCACTGGCCACAGTTCGGCCCTCCTAAAGTCTGAAGGACAACCTTCAGACTTGTGTTACGATTCGAATCAATTATTTTTTTTGAGGGACACCGCGCCGGTCCTGAGTTTTTAGGCGATGCCGCAGCGTCCAGCCTCGCAGACAAGCCCGAAACCTTGCCTAAAAACTCCCAGGAGCTGTATATCTGTTCTCCCCACCAGAACATGTACCCATCTCAGGCTCTCTCCTTCCAGTGCTTGCAGCTGTGCCAGTTATCTCCTTGAGCCTGTCAGTCACACGTTGGCACTCAGAATGGCAGATCAGTTAACCACTTCTGGACCGCCCACCACACATACATCGTTTCATGCATGACATACTGTGGGCATGCTGGGGGATCGTATGTGCAGCTCCGGCAGACTCGATGTCA
Organism: Rana kukunoris; assembly: GCA_029574335.1. NCBI lineage: Eukaryota > Metazoa > Chordata > Amphibia > Anura > Ranidae > Rana > Rana kukunoris. Next base: position 465,138,443 of record CM056050.1, read on the forward strand.
GCCAGCCACCCGCAATCGCTGTGAAGAGAGGCAGAACAAAGATCCCCATTCTGACAGGGGATAACATGAAGATCTGCTGTTCCTAGTGATCAGGATCAGCGATCCCTGTGTTGTCCCAGTGAGCTCATCCCTAACACAGTTAGAACACACCAGAGAACACAGTTAACCCTTTGATCTCTCCCTAGTGTTAACCCCTTCCCTGCCAGTGTAATGTTTACATTGATTGGTCAATTTTTTTTTTGCGCTGAATTGGTGTCACTGGTCCTCAAAAAGTGTCACTCAGGGTCAGATTTGTGCACCGCAATGTTGCTGTCCTGCTAAAAATTGCAGATCGCCGCCATTACCAGTAAAAACAATAAAAAAATAATTTAACCACTTCTCTACCGTGGGTGTTTTTCAGATTTGGTGTTTACAAGACTAAAACAGTTTTTTTTGCTAGAAAATTACTTAAAACCCACAAACATTATATATATTTTTTTTCTAACACCCTAGACAATAAAATGGCGGTCATTGCAATACTTTTTGTCACACCATATTTGCGCAGCGGTCCTACAAGCGCACTTTTTTTGGAAAAAATTTACTTTTTTGAATTAAAAAATAAGACAGCAATAAATTTGGCCCAATTTTTTATATATATTGTGAAAGATAATGTTACGCCGAGTAAAATGATACCCAACATGTCACGCTTACAAATTGCGCCCGCTCGTGGCATGGCGTCAAACTTTTACCCTTAAAAATCTCTATAGGCGACGTTTAAAAAATTCTACAGGTTGCATTTTTTGAGTTGCAGAGGAGGTCTAGGGCTATAATTATTGCTCTCGCTCTAACGATCGCGGCGATACCTCACTTGTGTGGTTTGAAAACCGTTTTCATATGCGGGCACTACTCACGTATGCGTTCGCTTCTGCGCGCAAGCTCGTTGAGTCGGGGCGCTTTAAACATTTTTTATTTTTTTTCTTATTTATTTGTTTTTATTTTATTATTTTTTACAATGGAAAAAATAAAATGATCACTTTTATTCCTATTACAAGGAAGGTAAACATCCCTTGTAATAGAAAAAAAGCATGACAGGTGCTCTTAAATATGAGATCTGGGGTCAAAAAACCTCAGATCTCATATTTAGACTAAAATGCAAAAAATAAAAATAACATTTGAAACAAAATACAAAAAAAAAAATGCTTCTTTAAGACGCTGGGCCGGACTGACGTTTTGACATCACTTCCGCCCAGCAGAGCTATGGGGACGGGTGGGGGCGATTTTTCCCTCACTCGCATCCCCAGTCAGCCGCCGAACAGACCCGATCGCCTACCGACGGCTCCGGTAAGCGGCGGAGGGCGCGGGAGAGCGGCGGGAGGCCCTCTCCCGCCGCCAATAACAGCAAACTCACGGCGAATCCGCCGCAGAGACCGCCGTTATGTTTTACAGGACCGCTGGCAATAAAGATGGATATCTCGGTTGTGGCAGCAGCTTCTGCCGTTACCGAGATATCCACCTTCAAAGTGCCGCCGTATAAACTTGTTCAGCGGTCGGGAAGTGGTTAAAGTCCCTAAATCTATCTCGTTCTAAATTGGCTTATTGGTATATTTTTACCAAAAATATGTAGAATACATATTGCCCTAAACTGATGAATACATTTTTTTGGGGATATGTATTATAGCAAAAAGTAAAAAAAAAATATATATATATTTTTTTTAAATTGTCGCTTTTTTTGTTTATAGCACACAAAAAAAAAAAAAAACGCAGAGTTGATCACATGCCACCAAAAGAAAGCTCCCGATTTGGGCTGCGATTACAGTCAATGTAAATCGCGGCCCTAAATCGCAAAAAGTAGTACAAAAACAACTTTTGGAAATTGGCGTCGCCTGATTAGGATGGTGCCATTGCCGGCAATTGCCACTGATTTGACATGTCAAATTGCGCCAGTGTGAACCAGGGCTAAATGAGGTGGAGAGTCGAGGCAGAAAGGCTAGATCGTTGTTTAAGCATCAAACTAATTTTCAGTTCACATATTTTCCAGAGCATGAAAATTATGTGGTTGGGTATTTCTTTTATATTGGTATACTCAAAGGGTCATAAAAATACTTTTCCAAACAAAGTTTCTGGGATAGAATTAGAAGAGCTGTTCTGGTGACTTTTGTTTTTCACCTCAACGCATTCTATGTATTAAATTAAAAAAACTTCTGTAGGGCAGCAGCCCCTCCAATACCCCCCCCACCACTTTTACTTACCTAAACCCGATCATTCCAGCGAAGAGAACAAACCCAGCAGCTCCAGCCGCTGTCTCGGGTCCTCTTGGACGAATTGATATCAGCAGGAGCCATGGTCTCCCGCTGCTGTCAATCAAATCCAGTGACACAGGAGTCATGAAGCAAGGGTAAGGATGACAGTGTCAGAGCCCAAAGAGACCATCAATGGATTAATGGCAGCAAACCTATTATATCTTGATGGCTTCCTGTACATGCTAGTTTAAGCAGTTATTCCAGAATATCTGGATGACTAGCAGGGATGAGAACTATTAACCACTTCCTGCCCAAGGTACGTCATATGACGTCATGGACTTTGGGTGGTGATATCTGGATGATGCCTGCAGCTACAGGAACCATCCAGATATTTTTTTCCACCAGTAATTTTGTGCACTGTAAGAACAATCATAGCGGCAGGTTAGCCACTTGATCATGCTTACAGGCAGCGGGAGAGGGCATTCCGCCACCTCCCGCCACCCTCCGGTGTTTCTTTGGGCTCCCCTGTGCAATCGGCGACCCAGAGACAGAATCTGACGCTGCCGGAATTTTAGCATAGAGATTTTCTGGTGACTAGATAGTCCCCAGTCATCTCTGACCCTCGGAGGCCCAGGGACGACGTTATGACGTCATGTACAGGCCGATGTACGTAAACAAAGCCGAGGACGCAGCTGGAAAGGCCGAGAGGGTTTTTTTTTTTTATCTCAGCCTTTCGAGCATGGAGAAGAGATGTTGGGTCTTATTGACCCCACATCTCTCCATAAAGAGGACCTGTCACGCACTATTCCTATTACAAGGGATGTTTATATTCCTTGTAATAGCAATAAACGTGATAAAAATTAATACATTTTCAAAAAGAAAGTGTAAAAATAAAAATAAATATATAAAGAAATAACAAAAATGTTAAAGCGCACCCGTCCCTGCGAAGCGAACGCATACGTAAGTCGTGTCAACATATGTAAACAACGTTCAAATCACACATGTGAGGTATCGCCACAGTCGTTAGCGCAAAAGCAACAAATTCTAGCTTAAGACCTCCTCTGTAACTGTAAACGTGTAATCGGTAAAAAAAAATTTAAGCGTCGCCTATGGAGATTTTTAATTATCAAAGTTTGACGCCTTTCCACGAGTGTGCACAATTTTAAAGCGTGACATGTTAGGTATCTATTTACTTTGGCTTAACATCGTCTTTGACATGATAACTTTACTGTTTTCTTGTTTTTTTGAATTTATGTTTTTTATTAATTTATTCAAAACGCGTTTGAAAAACTTGGAAATTGTATTCCCTAGGGTCTGTGGTGACAGCGTGTGTTACAGACATTTATTCTAAAATCATAGGTGGTATTGCCAATAGTGTGAAGGGTTTATAGGCCCAAAGCTATCTGGTGGCAGTTTGGAGTTTAAAGGCCTAAAGGTTTAAATCGCTCTCAGGCCGCTGGCACCTAGATTGGGTCCCGCAAGCTGTAAAATCTTTGTGCAGGGTGCAGCTGAGAGTGGCATAAGTGACAGAGCAGTGCGAGATTGGCCAGTCATTTGTCACGAGTTGATGAGGAAGACTGATATCCGCGTGTCAATGTTATGTACATCATCTCGCTCAATTTCCGCTCCTTCCCACCATCATACTTTTTAACCACTTAAGACCCGGACCAATACGCTGGTAAATGACCCAAGGTGTTTTTGCGATTCGGCACTGCGTCGCTTTAACTGACAATTGCGCGGTCGTGCGACGTGGCTCCCAAACAAAATTTGCGTCCTTTTCTTCCCACAAATAGAGCTTTCTTTTGGTGGTATTTGATCACCTCTGCGATTTTTATTTTTTGCGCTATATACAAAAATAGAGCGACATTTTTGAAAAAAAAACACTATTTTTTACTTTTTGTTAAAAAAAAAAATCAAATAAACTAAATTTTAGTCAAACATTTAGGCCAAAATTTATTTAGCCACATGTCTTTAGTAAAAAAAAAAAAAATTGCGATAAAAAAAAATAGCTACCTAGCGGGAACAGCGACACTAATACAGCGATCAGAAAAATGATCGCTTAGTGACGCTGGCAATAGGGAGTGAAAGGGTTAACTAGGGCGGTGATCAGGGGGTTAAAACTTTATTAGGGGGGGTGGGGGGGCTATCCTGAACCTAAAACTAACTGATTTTACACTGCCTGTCACACTGACACTAAATGCAATGATTAGATCACTGCATTCAGTGACACTGTGACAGGGGGGGTGGGGGGGCAGATCGCAAGGGGTTAAGTATGCCTATGTGAGTGTGTGTCAGTGTAATGTTGGTGCACACTTACTGTTAGGTGTTTCTCCCATCGCAGCGGTTGGAAATACCGCTGCGATGGGAGATTACATCACTTCCCCCTTCCTGTGTTTACACAGGAGGAGGAAGTGACAGGAGACTGGGAGCGCGCGCATTGGCTGGGAGCGATCGCGGGGGGGCGGGTAAACGCCAACATCCGCCCGCTCGTCCCGGATCGCTCCCGGGGCCAGGGAGACCCCCGCACGCCGCGGAGGGGGTCCCGATGGGACCCCCGAACTGCACGAAGGCAGGGACGTAAATTTACGCCCTTGTGCCTGTACGAGCCATTCTGTGGCCGTATATGTGCGTGCGGGGGTCCTTAAGTGGTTAAATGTAAGCAGTCAACAAAATGTATTTACATCTAGAATAGTGGAAAACCGGTTGAAATGCTGCACTGGAGCAAAATAAAGATCTCAAGAGGAGGGATTTGTATCATCATTCATTTCACATTTTGTTTCTGTAACTTCTGCTTAATGTGTCCAATCAAGCAGGCGCTGGCACTACCTAGTGTATGTAGATCTAAAACAGATTGTACAATCAGACTGTAACATGTGTGGTGAGCTTAACCACTTCCATTCTGGGCTCTTAAACACCCTCCTGACCAGAACAATTTTCAGCTTTCAGCGCTCTCACACTTTGAATGACAATTACTCAGTCATGCAACACTATACCCAAATGATTTTTTTGTCCTTTTTTTCCCACAAAATAGAGCTTTCTTTTGGTGGTATTTGATCACCTCTGCGGTTTTTATTTTTTGCGCTATTAATGAAAAAAGACCGAAAATTTGGGGAAAAAATGTTTTTTTCTTAGTTTCTGTGATAAAATTTTGCAAATTATTAATTTTTCTTCATAAATGTTGGCCACAATTTATACTGCTACATGCCTTTGATAAAAATAACCCAAAGTTTTGGGGAATTTTTTGGTCTGTGTGAAAGTTTTAGAGTCTACAAGCTATGGTGCAAATCATAAAAAATGATCACATCTGATCACACCTGATGTACTGAAGGCCTCTCTCATTTCTTTAGACCCTAACAAGCCAGGAAAGTACAAATTCCCACAGATGGCACTGATGAGGCGGCACATATGGCACGGAGGTGGCACAGATGGCACTGAGATGGGTACTGATGTGCTCCGATGAGGCCTGTGTCCTGGTGGACACAGGTGGGCACTAATGAGGCGGCACAGATGGCACTAATGAGGCGGCACAGATGGCACTGAGGCGGCACAGATGGCACTGAGATGGGTACTGATGAGATAGGTACTGATGTGCACTGATTGACTGTGGCACAGGTGGGCACTGATGAGGTGGCACAGGTGGGCACTGATTGCAGATGGGCACAGGTGGTACTGGTGGGCACACGGTGGCACTGGTGGGCACACGGTGGTACTGGTGGGCACACGGTGGTACTGGTGGGCACACGGTGGTACTGGTGGGCACACGGTGGTACTGGTGGGCACACGGTAGTACTGGTGGGCACTGGTGGTCCTGGGGGGCACTGGTGGTCCTGGGGTGGTACTGGGGGGCACAGATGGTCCTGGGGGCACAGATGGTATGGGGGGCACTGATTGTTTACTTTTTTTTTTTCCCCCACAGCGCTGTAGCTCCGTTCGCTCTCCCTCCTCACACGCGCTGTCTGTGTGAGGAGGGAGAGTCGGCAATGAGAGATGATCTCATATGTTTACTTATGAGATCATCTCTCATTGGCCGCACAGATCGCGCTGTAAATAGCCGCTGTGATTGGCTATTTACTGCGATCTGTGTTTGGCTGTGTCCGAGGGACACGGCCAGCACAGGAGTTCCCCGCTGCGCGCTCGGGAGCGCGCACGGGGAACGCCAAAAGGGGCGGCCGTAAAAACACGGTCAGTCAGGGATTCAGGGCTGCGCTGCGGCCGTACAAAGTCGTACGGCCGTCAGTAGGTGGTTAAGGGCCCTTTCACACATGTGGACAGTATGTCCGTATTTCATCCATCCGTTTTTGGATGAAATATGGACATACATGCATCCCTTTGGAATAGCGGATGTCAGTGGATAAACATCCGCTGACACCCGATCTCATCGGTCCCTGCTATGGTCCGATTCTGCAGATGGAGAAAAATCCTATTTTTCCCAATCGTCTGCGGATCGGATGAACACGGACAGATGGTCAGTGTTCATCCGATCCCCCCATAGAGGAGAGCGGAGATCTGACGGCTCAGCGGGGATAAATTTTAAGGAATGGATCCTCACGGGATCCGATAGTGTGAAACGGCCCTTAGGGAGAGGTTCTACTTGGGAAGTAATGATTTACTGGTACCGAAAATAACAGCAGCCGTTTACACCGCATATCTTCAGTTTTTCATTTCTGCATATGTGGAACTGGAAGTTTTTTAGCACTGTAAAATATGAACAAATAAACTGCTCTGAAATACGCAGCTGCACAGTAAAAATTATTTTCACCTCAATGCAATCTATGCATTAAGGTGAAAAAACATTGAATGCCACCCCCCCCCCTCACCCCCCGCAGCCTCCTTTATACTTACCTGACCCCTCAAAAGTCCCGTGTGGTCCCGATATCCTCTTCGCCGCTCAGCCTGGCCGCTGATTGGCTAGAGCAGATGAATTAAAAGCAGCACAGCCATTGGCTGGCGCTGCTGTCAATCACATCCAGTGATGCAGCGAACCGAGGGGCGGGGCCAAGTGATACAGCGACCGGCTATGGCGGCTCACTGTATCACGGGAGCGCGCCCGCAATTACTGACCACCATGAGAGCTCTCGCATGACTGTGGTGAGTAATTGCGGGGGAGGACCAGAGACAGCCGCCGAGGGACCCCAGAAGATGTGGAGCGGGGCCACTCTGTGCAAAACAAACTGCACAGTGGAGGTAAGTATAACATGTTTGTTATTTTTAATTAAATATTTTTTTTTCCTTTACTGACACTTTAAAGCGGATCTCCACCCTAAAGTGAAGATCCGCTGATCGGAACCCTCCCCCCCTCCGGTGTCACATTTGACACCTTTCAGGGGGGAGGGGGGTGCAGATACCTGTCTAAAGACAGGTATCCGCACCCACTTCTGGCCCGCAGTCTCGGGCAAAAGACGGGCTTTTCCCGTTGTGTGCTGGGATCTCTCAGCTCCCAGCACACAGCGGGAGCCAATCGCGGGCACAGCGCGACTCGCGCATGCGCCGTAGGGAACCGGGCAGTGAAGCCGGAGCGCTTCACTTCCTGGTTCCCTCGCCGTGGATGGAGAGGGGAGCAGCAGGGTGACGAGCGATCGCTCATCCTCTGCTGCGGACGCCGCTGGACTCCAGGACAGGCAAGTGTCCTAATATTAAAAGTCAGCAGCTGCAGTATTTTTTGCTGCTGGCTTTTAATATTTATTTATGGTGAACCATCCGCTTTAATAAAATATTTTGTTTGTCAAACTAAAAAAAACAAACAAAAGAAAACAAGATTATAAATAGCTAATCAGTGCCCTGCCCAGATACAATCACATGAGTAACACTTTCTGTATCACAGGGAGTAATGACTGGTAAGAATAGCATTGCCATTAATAATTACTTTAATCATAATGTAGTGCCATACAATGTCAAGCTGCAAATGGCACTTAAAGTGAACCTCAATATGAAATGTTCTACCTTAGAGCGGGCACCACAAGATGTCCAATGTCACATTTATTAGTCAGACAATCCTTTTTTGTGCCCCTCTCCTGATTCCGTTTCACTTTGTGAGGGGGCCTTTCCTGAAGAAATCTCATTGAACACTAATGGCAGTTGGTAGAATTTAGCCATGAATTTAGGGAAATTCAGGAACCAGCTACATAATAAATAGTAGCATCTACTCCTAATGAGCATGCTAACCTAAAAACGTTAAACTGAGCATAGGCTTACCCAACTGCTGCCCATACCCACCTTACTTTCCCTGCCCTGATTCTATGTTTGGCTACCAAGAGTCGAGATGGGAACCAAAAAATGTGTAACCTCCATGTTTGACCAGGAGATGGACCTGGCTAAGGTTCCTATTGGTGGGGTTATTAGTCCGAAGCCTCATGCACACGGGCCAAATTTTTGGCAGGAAAAATACTTTGTTTTTCCTGATGAGATTCTTGGCAAGAATCTTTTGCCGCCCGAGTGTACAGACTCTCCTTTCAAAATAACCGCTGTTCTCTTGAAAGGCAAGAACGCGTGACGTCATCACGTACGACGAGCATGCGCTTGTCACATTCAAAGCCGTCGCCGCCATCTTGCTGCACCCTACCTATGCCTAGGAAGCTACCGCGCATGCGTCAAAGTCATTTCGAGCATGTGCGGGTTTTCCGCGACCAGGTAAGTATACACACTCTCTGGTTTCTCGGCAGCAAAACTGCAAAGAATCTCATGAGTAAGAGCTGTGAAAATGTGGAACAGACTCCCTCCAGAGGTGGTTCTGGCCAGCTCAGTAGATTGCTTTAAGAAGGGCCTGGATTCTTTCCTAAATACACATAATATAACCGAGTACTAAGTTCTGTAGGTAAAGTTGATCCGGGGTAAATCCGATTGCCTCTTGGGGGATCAGGAAGGAATTTTTTCCCCTCCGGTAGCAAATTGGATCATCGCTCTTCTGTTTTTTTTTGCCTTCCTCTGGATCAACTGTGGGTATGGAGTTGGGTGTATGGGATGTACTGTGTTTTATTTTGTTTGTTTATTTTAATTTTTTTATGGTTGAACTGGATGGACTTGTGTCTTTTTTCAACCTGACTAACTATGTAACTATGTAACTATTAGGAGAAATGTTTCTCGTCTAGATTCTGTGCAGTTTTCTTGACGAGAAACCTGAAAGCCTCGTACACACGCTCGGTATACTCGCCAAGAAAGCTCTGCCAGCAGTTTTCTTGCTGGTTCTTGCCAAGTAAACCGAGCGTGTGTACGAGGCTTGACTGGCCAATTACCAGCATGTATAAGAAATATGCTCCCCATAAATGCATATTTTTCTTGACTTCCAGTGGCCAAATGTAGTAGTGAGGGAATAAAGTAAAAGGTAAGTATGTGCTGCTGGAGACGGCACAAGTTAAAGTGATTGTAAACCCTTAATTTTTTATTTTTTTAAACAACAAACATATCATACTTGCGTGCTCTGTGCAATACTTTGCACAGAGCAGCTTCAATACTCCTCTTCTCAGGTCCCCTGCCAGTGCTCCTGGCTCCTCCTCCCAAGTGCCCTCCATAGTAGGCCCCTTGCTATGGAGGCACTTGTGCATGCTCACTTCTGAGCCAGCTTTGTGTGTCCATAGACACACAGAGCTCAGCTGGCTCTGCTTCCCTCCTCAATGGCTGTGACTGACAACATCGGAAGCCAATGGCTCCCACTACTGTCTCTGAGCCTATGGGGAGGGAAAGAGCCGAGAGAGCCGCTGCTCTGGGGCACAGCACTGGGGCCGCAAGCTGTCACAGCCGGGCATCCGCACTTACAATGCCAGAGCTGCAGAAAGGCGGGGGAGGGGAGCGAGGCATCCGGCGGCTGCCTCACTTTTTATAGCTGCTGACTTTTAATAAACTTGACAACCAGTATAAGGGGGTGCACTATCGCTTTAAAAGTGAACAGGTAAAAAAAAAAAAAAAAAGTGAATTTATTCAAAGAAATAAACAAATAAGTGCAACATATAGAAAAAAAACAAATGTGCAACTCGTATCCCAGAAGGTGAAATGAATTGCATAAACCAAGTCCATAAATACATAAGTGAGGAATCTGACATATAAGTGATGTGCCAATAATCTTTACTGTACTCAGGTGCTATGTACTGACACAGTCTAATGCACTCTCCTTACATTTTGAAAAATGTAATAAACACATTGAAAAGAAAAGTGCTGTGCCAGGGTATATTTCAATGTCAATGCCAGCTGCTCTTCTCCACACCACCGGGTGCACACTCTTCTTACCAAACAGCAAGACCTCTAAATTATAAGCAGGTCCAAAGTGCTCTTCATCCAGGCCACTTTTATTATCCATTTAAAATGTCATTGTCCTCTTTTATAAGGTGTACTCAAAAATAACCCAATCCATCCACAGCGCCATAGGAATAGGAAGGCAAACAGAGGCAACAATAGTGTAATATCACAAGAATTAATTTAATGTATTTACAGACAGGTGCTCACAAAAATGAAGAGACCCCGCTGCTCAGAGCACCACGGCACTTGGCCAAAGGCACGATGATGTCGTCAACGCAAGCTCCACCCAATGCATTTTGATGTAATAGACATCGCCAGGGGCCGTCTATTTGTCAATAACATTTTTGTAAAAGAAACCCTTTTGTAGTAGTTGTAAAGCCTTACATATACCCAGTGAAGCGACTAACCTCTGGTGATACACAGGGATGAAACCAATCCTCCTACATAAGTTGTGCCTGTTTATCTGCCGCCATCTCTTTTCTACATCCTTATAAAACATACAGATTAAAGGCTTTTTTTTTTCTTAGTTTCAGAAGGCAAGGGATGGAGATCTGGCATCACACACTGCACGAGAAGAGAGCCAAGTGTAATCTGAGACCTTAATGGAGGGAATGGACCCCCAACAAACTTATAGGGAAACATCCACAGCGGAGGCTGTCAATCACCTTCTGTGTGCTGGGGGATTTCTGTCTCCCTGGAGTGCATGGTATGGCGTTAGACTGTCAGTATTTCATGTAGATTGCAGAGGGAGGAGAAATCAGTTAGGAACCACATCTGGATCGTGGTTAATCAACACTTTAGAGTAAGGATGAGCTCCGGCGTGTTCGCACAGCCCACATGCAGGGCCCACCAGAAGTCGGCGCTGCGCTAATCACAGGCAGGGAGACATTGTCCCGATGCACGGCTGCAGAGATCGGGAAATGTTTCCCTGCCTGTGATTAGCTCAGTGCCGTCTACCTGGCGGGCTCTGCACGTGGGCTGTGCGAACACGCCGGAGCTCATCCTTACTTTAGAGCTGGGGTCTCAAACTGGCAGCCCTCCAGCTGTTTCGAAGCTACAAGTCCCATGAGGTATTGCAAGGCTGACAGTTACAAGCATGACTCCCTCAGACAAAGGCATGATGGGACTTGTAGTTCCATAACAGCTGGAGGGCCACCAGTTTGAGACCCCTGCTTTAGAGGGATATGCTTTATTCATTTTAGCGGTTTACAACCACTAGCCGACCAGCTCACGTAGGCAGGTCAGCTCTTCTGTGCGAATCGACGTACTGGTATGTCGGTCTGTGCAAGGAGGATAGCAGGCACGTGTCCGCGGGTCCCGTAGACTCAATGTCCGCCAGCGACCCGCGATCATGGCGAGGAGAGGCAGAACAGGGAACTGCCTATTAATTGTTGACGGGACACCAAAACACATTCAGGTGGATAGGCTGCCCTATGTGCGATGAGTACAAATGCTCCAAAACACCTCCCCCTCGCAAAAAACAAAACAAAAAAAAAAAACGCATGTGCGAGTTCCCGCTATGCAGAGATGTGAACAGGGCTTGGCAGCTGAGTGTTTCTGTCCATTCCCGCCTACGTACTTGTATAAATATGATTGTGTATTTAGTGAGAAGGGTTATCACTGATTGATTGCATTCCCTTTAAAAACATGTGCACCTGGGAGTGGGAGGGTGGGTGATGCAGGGTGTGTGCCAATGAGGTCAGCTGGTCAGCTCCTTCCTGTGTCATGATCTACAGTCTGATCAGGAGGAAAGACATTACTAATAGAAACGTCTGGAAATGTGGATTAGGACAAGAAAAGGAAGTGACTAGATTTAACGGAAAGCTTTGATATGTTTGCAAAAAAAAGTACATGAATGCTATTTCGGAGCTGGAATTTAGAAGAAAGGTGTACAAAGGGGAACTTACCCTTTAAGATGAGGCCATTCCCATTGGCCACGTTTACCTGATTAGATCAATAAAAATATTTTTATATAATTATTTTTGTCTATAGATTTGGATGGTGGCAAAGTCCCGTAAGAGGTATACAAACAATTTTTGTGCTACTTTAACCACTTAAGGACCGCCTCCTGCACATATACGTTGGCAGAATGGCACATCTGGGCACGTACAGGTACGTCCTGTGCTAGTGCCCAGCCGGGGGTCGCGGGCGCGTTCCCGCGACCCGGTCCGAAGCTCCGGGACCGGTCCCCGGAGCTGAAGAACAGGGAGAACCGTGTGTAAAACACGTTCTTCACTGTGGCGGTGTCATCGATCGTGTGATCCCTTTTATAGGGATACACAATCGATGACGTCACACCTACAGCCACACCCCCTACAGTTGTAAACACACATTAGGTCACACATAAGCCCTTCAGCGCCCACTTGTGGTTAACTCCCAAAGTGCAATTGTCATTTTTACAGTAAACAATGCATTTTAAATGCATTTTTTGCTGTAAAAATGACAATGGTCCCAAATATGTGTCAAAATTGTCCGAAGTGTCTGCCATAATGTCGCACTCACGAAAAAAAAACGCTGATCGCCGCCATTAGTAGTAAAAAAAAAAAAAATTAATAAAAATGCAATTAAACTATCCCCTATTTTGTAAACGCTATAAATTTTGCGCAAACCAACCGATAAACGCTTATTAGGATTTTTTTTTACCAAAAAAAGGTAGAAAAATACGTATCGGCCTAAACTGAGGAAAAAAAAATTATTTTATATATTTTTGGGGGATATTTATTACAGCAAAAAGTAAAAAATATTGCATTTTTTTCAAAATTGTCACTCTATTTTTGTTTATAGTAGGGCTGTTACTGATCAAAATCGTTGTGTTTGATTAATCGTTTTTTTTTTTTAATCGATTAATCGACTAAATTTCGATGAATTATAACACACATACGGATCCAACTACTTTTAGCTGATCTCCTTGCAGGCTGATTCCCAGTGCAGCTCCAACCACTGGAAAAATGGATAGCAGGATACAAAAAACACACAAAAGCAGCGCTCGATGGGAATAGCATTAAAACTTTTATAATCTTCAAGTAGGTAACAAAATAAATATTGCACTGGAGATAAAATCAATGTAGCTACATAAACTGTAAAAATGGTGCGAGAAATACCAAATGGTACCAAAAGCAGTCATAAACACCTGTAGCTAAGTATGATACTGGTATAAAAATGTGTACAACGATACCACTGCTGAATCCAGATGAGGAGAGGTTAACATCAGTCCATCCGCATGTAGATGTCCCATGAAGGGAACTATCACAACTCCCAGTGGATGGCTGTAGAATCCCAGGTTGATAGAGGGAAGTGCAACAGCCCTTGCGTGTGGCAGATAGTAAGGTCCCGCCCGCCTGCAGATATGAAGGCACAGCAAAGGAGCCCTTCAGATGGACACGGCAAGCCCCCCCCCCCCCCCCCCTGGTGTCCCTGATATTACTGGATCTCCGACGGAACTCCCTGAAGGCCCAGAAGCTAGGGGAGAGATGAGTACCAATCAAAAGAATTTTAATCGATCAAAAAGATTTTGATCGATCAAAAAAATTAAAGATTAATCGATTAAAAGTTAATTTGCACAGCCCTAGTTTATAGCGCAAAAAATAAAACTGCAGAGATGATCAAATACCACCAAAAGAAAGCTCTATTTGTGGGAAAAAAAGGATGCCAAATTTTGTTTGGGAGCCACGTCGCACGACCGTGCAATTGTCTGTTAAAGCGACGCAGCGCCGAATCGCAAAACCTGGCCGGGTCCTTTCGCTGCCTAAAGGTCCGGGTCTTAAGTGGTTAACCACTTGGCGCCCGCACTATAGCTGAATGACGGCTCAGCCCCCAAATGCCGGGAGGACGTTGACGTCCTCCCTTTCGCACGCGATGTGATCACCCGAGTTACTGAGACTCGGGTGATAACAGATCCGAGTAAGCGGCCCCTTACCACGTGATCAGCTGTCAGCCAACGACAGCTGATCACGTGATGTAAACAAAAGACTGTAATCGTTTTTTTTTTTTCAAGCCGATCACTGGCTTATGTGAAAGGCACATCGGTCCCAAAGAGGAAGGAGGTACACCTGCCTCGTCTGTGCCATCAGTACCTCCTCACAGTACCCCCTGCAAGTGCCCATGCGTGCCACCTATCCATGCCCATGCGTGCCACCTATTAATGCCCACCAGTGGTGCCAATCAGTGCCTCATCAGTGCTGCCCATCAGTGCCACCTTTTAGTGCCACTTCTCAGGCGGCGTACACACAACCGAGGTTCTCGCTAGAAACCAGCGAGAACCTCGCTGGGAGCTGCATTCCAGCGAGAACCTCGGCCGTGTGTACGCTGCTGGCTCGCCCCGCCCGTCGGGATGAAGGCTCTCTATTTGCTCGACGGCCCGTCGGGATGAATGGCTGGTTGCCATTCTCGACGGGCGGGTCGCCGATTTCGACGGCCGGCCGAGAACCTCGACGGGCGGAACGATGTGTTCCGCCCGTTGAGGTTCTCGTACGTGTGTACGCCGCCTTAGTGTTTACCAGTGTCACATATCAATGCCCTTCAGTGCCGCCTATCAGTGCAGCCCATCAGTGCAGCCTTATCATCATACATCAATGAAGGAGAAAAATTACCCGTTTGCAAAATTGTATAACAAAATATAAGGGGGGTTTAAGTGCCCAGTAAGCAAGTGGTTAACAAATCAGACAGACAGACAGACGGTAAAACTTACCTAAACGGGTACCCTAACTGGAGTAAGTGAAGTATAGAGAGACAGGTGGGTCGCAGCCAGATGCGGGAGGTATAGAAATTAGTAAGAAAGGCGGGCTCTTCATCCTCGTGTCCGCGTGGTGGAGTGTCGGGCATTGGTGCCCTTGTGGTGAAAGTTGCTTGCTGGGTGTCCCCATTAGCTTGTAGTACGGACTCGTGGTGACAGGCTGTGTCATCTGTTGGCTGCTCATACATACACACAGCCGCATCCACAGAGCATCTCCTCTCCTCTGTCCCCTCAGGACTCTTCAGCCCATTCACTCCTGGGTGCCCATTGGCTACTTTCCCTTCACTGGTAGCCTCAGCCGCCCAGTCCTTCCAGTCAGCCCAGAACCAGCCCCAGCTGAGGAGCTGCAGCACAACGGAGGACACGACGTACAGGCCGAAGTGCAGGGCAGCGAACACCGGGTCCCCGGACTTATAGTAGCTCACGGCGCTCCACACATCGGTGCCGAGGTCCCACAGGAAGGCCACCGTCCCGCACAGCGCGAATAAGAGGTCCAGGAGCCGATAACGGGGCGGCAGGCAGCTCGGCATCCCGCACTCCGAGCTGCCCGGAGGGGGCGCGACTGTGAGCCTGGACAGAGGCGGGGCGAGTACGTGAACATGGGGATTGGAGGCCTGTCATCGTCTGTCACTGAACCTTCTAAGGAGCACATGAGAGACGACTGCTACTTCGTGTCACAATAACAGTGACTGGACACCTCAGTGCTGAGGTCACATATACATTCGTGTACACACTTGTTGGTTGACAGGGTCCCCTCACTAGGGCCTCATGAACACTCTGAGGAGAATTGATCAAAGCTTGAGCCACCAATCAGCTTCTTTCTTTTATTTTCAAGGCTTAACTAAACAAGTTGCAGATAGAAGCTGATTGGAGGGCATACACAGCTCGAGTTTTGATTAATTCCTCTCCACAATTAGCCCTGTGGCATGAGATTCCAGGATTTAAGTGCATGTGAAGGCAAGGTCTGTTAAACTTGAATCGAAGAATTCATAAAGAATGTATAACGCCTCGTACAAATGATAAACATTTCAGAAAAATGATCGTCTTTTTTTTTCTTGCACACAAGTCTCACATCAAAAATGAAGAGGTTACTAAAGTTACGAAAATCCTTCTACAACAAAATACAACTCGAGAAGTGATGTAATGTGTTGTATTGTGACGTGTTCTTTAGTTTCCAAGAATGTGTCTTCCGTTTTTTTTCCAGTACTGATTAAAGGGGTTGTAAAGTCTCAAGGTTTTTCACCTTAAAGCGGTGGTTCACTGATTTTTTTTTTTAAAAGCCAGCAGCTGCTGACTTTTAAAAAATGGACACTTACCTGCAGGGGCGGACTGACCATTGAGTCACTCGGGCACTGCCCGAGGGCCCCATGCCACTAGGGGGCCCCATCAGGGTTGCCAGGCTCAGTAAAACCAGGGACAGTATGTAAAAATCTGTGTTTTTTTACATCTGGCCATGATATGTCTGAAACCGACATGCTTTTGATGTGAAAATCCTGAGATTTTAGCTGCCCCGCCTCTGCACTGTCTCCTGGCATGGTGGCCATCTGTAAGCTCAGGGGCACGATAATCTTCTATTGCCCGGGGGCCCCATGAGTTGTCAGTCCGCCCCTGCTTACCTGTCCAGGTTGTCCGCGACGTCGGCAGCTGAAGCTGAGCGGTAGCTCGGCTTCCCCCGCCGCCTTCCTCGGTGAGGGAATCGGGAAGTGAAACACTGCGGCTTCACTGCCCAGTTCCTTACTGAGCATGTGCAAGTCGCGCTGCGCCGTTCCCACTGGTCCCTGTTGTGTTCTGGGAGCCGAGTGTTTCCCAGAACACAACGTTTTATACAGGTATCTGCACCCCCTCCCCCCTGAAAAGTGTCAAATGTGACACCGGAGGGGGGGGGAGGGTTCCAAAAAACAGAGGTTCACTTTTGGGTGAACCTTCACTTTAATGCATTCTATGCATTAAAGCGGAGTTCCTACTAAAAACAAAAATATTCAAAGTCAGCAGCTACAAACTGCAGCTTCTGACTTTTAATAATCAGACATTTACCTGTCCCAAGGTCCAGCGATGCTGGGGAATGAAGCCCCACTCCTCTCCGCGGCGCCGGAATTGTCACTGTGGGCGCCCGTCTGTGGCTTCACAGCCGGGCACGCACTGCGCATGTGAGAGCTGCGCTGTGCACGTGATTGGCTGAGCAATCATCTGGGACCTGTGATGTGTCCCAGACCATTGCCGAGAGGGAGGGGGGAAGAGGTGAACTTCCTTCCGGTGCCACGGTGCCCCGGGAGGAAGTGGGAGCTGGGACCCTCTAAAAAGACGGTGGCATGGAGGTCACCTTCCCTTAAAGCAGAAGTTCCATTTTTGGGTGGAACTCCACTTTAAGGTAAAAAAAACTCCAGAGCCCCCATTTTACTTTACACACCCGATCGTTCCAGTGTCAAGGATGAGCCCAGCAGCTCCAGCCACTGTTTTGGGTCCTCATTGGATAGATTGATAGTAACAAGAGCCAGGGGCTGGGCTAGGTTCTGTCTGTGTCAATGGACGCAGCAGCAGGACTCCGGAGCGCGCCCGCAAGAGTGTCTCCATGGAAATCATCTCTCCATGTGGGCACTCGATGAGGAGGAGCCAGGAGCACCAGCCGGGCACCCCAGAACAGGAGAATCGGGGCCACAGAGGAGGTAAGTATAACTTTAAAAAAAAAATTTAAACAAACCTTTTACAATCACTTTTTAAGGAAAAGCGCACATTCTGGCATTGTACGAGAACATTTTTAATGTTTGTTCCTTTGGATAATTTCACATGAACTCTCAGGATCGGCTCTCAAAAGCCAACGATCAGATTATCATAATATCACTTCAAAAGTGGTATTTTGTTGTCCACTTTTCTCATTGTGTGTACTAGGCAAAAAACACACTTTAGAATTCTAGCGTGACTGTGCTCAAAAAATGGGGCAGGAGACAAATTCTTGTACATTTTGTCACCCTGTTACAGGAAGTGGGAAAAAATAACAGATTTACCAGCAGGATCAACAGGGTAATAAGACTAAGTTGCAGGAGTACTGTGTAGTGTATGTGTAGCGCTATTCTAAATTTAGAGGGCATCTGAGCCAGTAGTGTGTGTGATCTTGACCTCGGGACCACGTTGGTCTGAGGTCGCATCTCCATGGAGTAGGCCTAGCTATGCTGGCTGGGGCCTATGATTCTAAAGGGGATCCCAGGCTGTTCATCCAAGTGGGGGAAGCTGCTTAATGAAGGAAACCGGGGAGGACCTGCCCTGGAGGAGACCAAGCAAAGCAAGCTGATGGGCCTGGTGACTCAATGTGTCTTACAGTCCGCCGGATCGGCTTAAAGGCTCTTTTGCTGTAAGGCAGGAAGTTCAGGACTGAAATCCTGTGGCAGAGCATTCCTGACTATCCATCTATTGTTTTCAGACGGTCTGTGGCAGAGACTGTTCTCATACTGTCCGTGCATCATCCCGATTCCCGACTGCTAGGCCATGTGAGAGGGATCTGGGTGAGCAATGGGTGAGCACTCAGGAGAGAGTGGTGAACACTGGAACTTAGATACTTTTTGTCAGAGCTTTTTTTCTCAGAAAATAGGTGCAGGAACTCAACCATGACCCCGTTCAGATTTCACAAACAGTAGAAAGGTCTTAAAGGGGCATTAAATACCAGAATTGCACTACATACAGAGTGCAGAGTTCAGGGGGCTTACACACAGAGTGCAGAGCTGTCACTTGTAAATACAGAAACCAGACTTCTGTGTTTACAAGTGATTGTGGTGAGCAGGCACCAAAGGGTCTGGGCCAAAGGTGGTGGAACTGAGTTCCCCCAAGTTCCCCCAGAAAAAAAGCCCTGCTTTTTGTGCATTCTATACAGTGTACCTGAACCTTCCCCTTCTCTCCTTCTACCTTCCACTTTCTTCACAAGTTTTATGCAGCAAAAATAAAACCTTTAAATAAAACAGTTGAAGGTTTTACATCTTGTGTGGACATTGCAATTTCTATAGACTTTCTTCCCCTGACAACAAACTTAGAGGTAACGTGCAAAACCAAAATTAAACCAGCAGCTCCTATGGGTGTAGTGCTACATATGTATAGCCAAAACATTCTGGGCCAGATTCAGGTAGAAGATAAGTCGGCTTATCTCCAGATAAGCCGTCTTATCTCTGCGTTTTAGGCCTTCAATCTATGCCACTGATTCATAAAATCAGTTTAGCATAGATTTTCCTTAGATCAGACATGCATAAGTCTCTTACGCTGTCTAATCTTATTTTCATATTTTAGGCTGGCCGCTAGGTGGCGTTCCCGTCTAAAATATGTAAATGAGCGTATACGCTGATTCCGGAACGTGTGCCTGGCCGGCGTATCTCCTTACGTCGTTTACGTAAGACTTACGCACGGCCTAAAGTTATCCCTGCTATAGCTGGCGCAGCCAATGTTAAGTATGGACGTCGGAACCGACGTAATTTACGTTGTTTGCGTACGTCTATTCACAATTGAGCTGGCCGTCATTTACGCTGACGTCGCTTTCATTGACAAGTAGCGACGTGATTTGGAGCATGCGCACTGGGAACCAATCAGGGCCGGCGCATGCGCAGTTTGTTCGGCGCGGGGACGCGCTTCATTTAAATGATACACGCCCCTACCTGCCGAATTTGAATTCGGCCGGGTAATTTAATATACGCCTGCCTCAACTTTACAGGCAAGTGCTTTATGAATAAAGCACTTGCCTGAAAAAGTTGCGGCGGCCTAACGTAAATGAGATACGTTAGGCCAAATTAAAGATAGGCTCTCCATCCTGAATCTAGCCCTCTGTTGCCAGTATATTGTTTTGCTGTGCTTGTTTTATTAAAGCAGAGCTAAAGTCCCACTGTAAAAAAATGCAAGGAGGAGGCTTTTATCGCAGAAAGAGACATGTACTGCCCCTACCTGCCTGGTCGCCATCTCTTTTGGCACTGCAAACTGAGCTGCGCATTCGCAGTTCAGATTACAGTACCGGTCTCCGAGTACCAGAATGACAGCTTCCTGAGCATGTGCAGAATTGATGAAATCCACCACCGGCCAACTAAGAGACATGAAGGCCAGCACCCAGAAGAAGATGCTGGCGCTGATGCAGGACCATTGGACTTTATTTCCCCTTTAAGGGGATTTCCATTCACTTCCTAACCAAGGGGTGCAACATGAAGTATGAGAAAAACACCTCTTAAATAGGGGGGAACTTCTTACTAGGTGTCACTGGAATAGAGATAATGTGGTTTAAGGGGGATCGCCTCATTGGTTCAGCAGGGGTAGGGGTGGGTAGGTAATGTGGTGACAAATGTAACATAATAGATTTCCCTATAATTTTCTTTTTTAGTAACACTGGCTACCAAGGTAAATCTCCCCAGTGGGGACGCAAACAGCAAACCCTATTTAAAACAACAACAAAACGTTTTAGCTATACATACACATTAATGCTAATCACTGCATCATAAATGGCATTTTTTTATTTTGCCCATAGTTACACTTTCATGATAGGATTCAAGTTCCTAGGTACTGTCTGCAGGAAAATATTTAAATTTTATGTTTTCAACAGATAATTTTAAAAGCTACTTTACAAACGTAACCATTTGCCAACCAGCAGTTTAAAGGGATTGTAAAGTTTTTTTTTCCCTATAAAAACAACAAACATGTTATACTTACCTGCTTGTGCTGTGGATTTGCACAGAGCAGCTTGGATCCTCCTCTTCTTGGGTCCCTCTTGGGCTCTCCTGGCACCTCCCTCCTGTTGGGTGCCCCCACAACAAGCAGCTTTCTATGGGGGCATCCCTGCTAAGTCACAGCTCCCTGTGTCCATGCAGACACGGAGCCCCAACACGGACCCGCCTCTCTCTCTCCTGATTGGCTAGCTGACTTTGATTGACAGCACTGCTGTGTCTCATCCAATCAGGGAGGGAGAATCATGGATGCCATTACTAGTATAGTGTCTGTCTGCATCAGTATCGTGGCCACGGTCAGATTTATACTAGTGTCCCCAATAATTTTTCAGATTTTGTTTTACTAAAGGGAAGTAGCAGGATACATTTTGATTTTACTGGGTATTTTTTAAATCAGAAAAATGAAAACATTGTTTTTTTTTATAGATTTTGATTATTTTTTTATTTATATAGTAGGAAAAAAATCACAATATTGGTCAAATACCGCCAAATAAAAGCTCTAATAAATTATATAAATGTAATTTGGGTACAGTGTTGCATTGCCAGTAGCACATTGCCGAATAGCAAACAAATGGTCTAGCCATGTAGATATTAAAAGCTTGCAAATGTCAAATAGATAATGTTGGTCACATTTTCCTATATTTTACTCACTGGATACTAGAAAATGGTAGGATTTCATGACTTCAGATGCAACATATTCACATGAAGTTTTGTCACATGACATGCACACATACTATCTTCCATTCTTCAGCCATTTATTTTAAAAGTACGACAGTCAAGTGAAGGAGCATTGAAAAGAGGAACTGCAGAATGTCAGCCCCAGATTCCAGAGCTCAGTTCCATTCTAATTTCAGCTACACTCCAGGTCCATAAACTCCATCTCTGGAGAAAATCTAGAAAATGCGATCAGCTCCACTCAAGTAAATGTTTTGAGCCTCTACGATGCTATGACTTGAGGTGGACTAAATCCTCAGTAATTTCTGTCAGGCTGGATAAAAATCTATGATTTAAAAATCAAAATTTATCAAATAATTTTTTTATAATAATAATAATTAAGATACATTTTTAATAATAATAATAATTAAGATACATTAATAATTGAGTTTATTCAGCATGACATGGAGCTTAGTTATGTAGCATGAGGATGTATATTCTGCAATATTTACACTTTGTAAATTCAATTAATCCAAGCTGAGATAACATGAACTGCATTGATGCATTCAGACAATTTCACAGTAACCATGAGATAAAATAAAGTACAGGAATATTCCTTTATCCCATTGTTTTGCAAATCTATGTACACCACAAGCTGTATGATTGAATGGGTTCTGATATCGTTGTTTTACTAACATGACAGCGTTTTATTCTAAACAGGAAACCTTCATTTTGTTTGCAAATATTAAAGATTCTAATGGTTCTAATAGTGGCAAAAATAAGTTCTTACATTTAAAGAGCACTTGTCATTTCACATCCATCAAGCTGGCGCCTGTTAGCAGGCATTCACTCAGCTGCTGCCCCCACGTCCCTCAACTTATTGTGTCACCTTAAAGTTAATGGGACTGTCGGTGAGTCAACAGTGGCAGACAATCGGCACACTAACTGGCACTTTTGACACTTTGCGAGAACCAGTGACACTAATACAGTCAGGGCCGGTACAAGGCAGGGGCGGGAGGGGCTAGTGCCCCTGGCGTTACCATGTTGAACAGGAGAGGGGCGCAATCAGCCGCGGCCGCCAGCCAAGTTGGATTGTCTGTCACTCACTGTCACTGAGTGACAGACAGTGCGGGCAGCGGCTATGTGGCACTTGACTTTACAAACTGTGTGCCGACTGCGCTCCTGGCTCCCTTTCCTCCTGTGCGTTACGTCGCCCCCCCCCCCCCATGGGGGATTCAGTCGGATAATTCCAGAGAGGGAGGACTCGCGCAGGGATCTGTGTCGGCAAGGAAAGAAGGACAAGACACGAGGAGCTTCAGCCTGCGCCTGCCTAGTGCCTACAGTTCCTACTTCCTAGTGCTACTGTCTGGAGTGGACTGCAACAGAAGAACACTACTCTCTGTAAAAAGTAAGAAACAAATTAAATTACTGTATGGGGGGGGGGGGGGGGGGTATGCACTGAGGTGACCATCATTTTTTTAATAAAAAAAATGGCAGAAAAAAATGTTTTTGTGTTATTTTGAGCTTGCCTTGTCTGAATTAAAAAAAAAACGTAATTGCAGCCTCACTGTGCCACCAAACGCAACCACTGTGCCCATCAAACGCAGCCACTGTGCCCATCAAATGCAGCCACTGTGCCCAAACGCAGCCACTGTGCCCATCAAATGCAGCCATTGTGCCCATCACATGCGGCCACTGTGCCCATAAAACGCAGCCACTGTGCCCATCAAACGCAGCCACTGTGCCATCACATGCAGCCACTGTGCCCATCAAATGCAGCCACTGTTCCATAACACGCAGCCACTGTGCTATCACATGCAGCCACTGTGCCCATCAAACGCAGCCACTGTGCCCATCAAACGCAGCCACTGTGCCATCACATGCAGCCACTGTGCCCATCAAATGCAGCCACTGTTCCATCAAACGCAGCCACTGTGCCCATCAAAC
This sequence comes from Rana kukunoris, assembly GCA_029574335.1. Taxonomy (NCBI): domain Eukaryota; kingdom Metazoa; phylum Chordata; class Amphibia; order Anura; family Ranidae; genus Rana; species Rana kukunoris. The sequence continues at coordinate 465,161,902 of CM056050.1, forward strand.
GCAGCCACTGTGCCATCACATGCAGCCACTGGGCCCATTAAACGCAGCCACTGTGCCATCAATTGTCGCCACTGTGCCCATCACACACAGCCACTGTGCCCATCAAACGCAGCCACTGTGCCCATCAAACGCAGCCACTGTGCCCATCAAACGCAGCCACTGTGCCCATCAAACGCAGCCACTGTGCCCATCAAATGCAGCCACTTTGCCCATCAAACGCAGCCACTGTGCCCATCACATGCGACTGAAAATTCTGTAAAAAAAAAAAAAAAACTTGTTTCTGTCATATTAGCAGGTTATTTCTCACACACAGCATATGCATACCACAAATTACACCCCAAAACACATTCTGCTATTCCTCCTGAGTATGGCGATACCCCATGTGTGAGACTTTTACACAGCGTGGCCACGTACAGAGGCCCAACATGCAGGGAGCGCCATCAGGCGTTCTGGAGCACCCAGGCCAATTCTGACATTCCTCTCCTACATGGAAAAATCATAATTTATTTGCTAGAAAATTACATAGAACCCCAAAACATTATATATGCTTTTTTTTAGCAAAGACCCTAGAGAATACAATGGCGGGCGTTACAACTTTTTATCTTTTTTTTTGTGCTTAAAAAAAAAAACAGTAAAGTTAGCCCAATTGTTTTTCATAATGTGAAAGATGAAGTTACGCCGAGTAAATAGATACCCAGCATGTCACACTTCAAAATTGCGCACACTCGTGGAATGGCGCCAAACTTCGCTACTTCGTCCCCATAGGCGACACTTTAATTACTTTTATTGGTTACATGTTTTTAGTTACAGAGGAGGTCTAGGGCCAAAATGATTGCTCTCGCTCTAACATTCGCAGAGATGCCTCACATGTGTAGCTTGAACACCGTTTTCATATGTAGGCGGGACTTACGTATGCGTTCACTTCTGCATGCAAGCACACGGGGACAGGGGTGCTTTAAAAAAATAAATAAAAAATTATTGTTCATTTTACTTTATTTACTTGATTTTGACACTTTTTTTCTCCAAAAATATTTTTTTTTATCACTTTTACTCCTATTATAAGGAATGTAAACATCCCTTGTAATAGGAATATAGCATGACAGGTCCTCTTTACAGTCCTCTTTACACCTCTAGGCTGGGAAGACTGAAGAAAAAATATCCTGGCTTGATCGTAGCGGTGAGTCTGTAAAAGCACCGGAGGGTGGCAGGAGGGGGGGACGTATTGCAGAGTATTGGGGTATTGTGGAGTATTGGGGTATTGCAGAGTATTTGGGTATTGCAGAGTATTTGGGTATTGCAGAGTATTGGGGTATTGCAGAGTATTTGGGTATTGCAGAGTATTTGGGTGTTGCAGAGTATCTTGCAGGGTATTGGCGTATTGCAGGGTATTGGGGTATTGCAGAGTATCGCAGGGTATTGGGGTATTGCAGAGTATCGCGCAGGGTATTGGGGTATTGCAGAGTATCGTGCAGGGTATTGGGGTATTGCAGAGTATTGCGCAGGGTATTGCAGAGTATTGGGGTATTGCAGAGTATCGCGCAGGGTATTGGGGTATTGCAGAGTATCACGCAGGGTATTGCAGAGTATTGGGGTATTTCAGAGTATTGCGCAGGGTATTGCAGAGTATTGGGGTATTGCAGAGTATTGCGCAGGGTATTGCAGAGTATTGGGGTATTGCAGAGTATTGCGCAGGGATAGCTGAGCTAGGATGGATGGATGGCTGGATCTGTGACTGCAATTGTCACAGATCCAGCCACAGCGCTGCTGCTGACACCCGCTCCCCCCCCTCTCCTCTCACACTGTACCGAACGGTACAGAGAGGAGAGGGAGGAACCGGCGTCATCAAATGACGCCGGTTTGTTTACAAGTGATCGCTCCGTCATTTGATGGAGCGATTACGTAATAAACGGCCGCTATCAATGGCAATTTACCGCGATTAGTGATCCGTCTTCTAGACCCGGCAAACACGGACACTTCCAGCGCGTCCCAGGGGACACGCAAACGGGGAAGTGCACGAGGACGTCCCAGGGACGTCGTGTCACAACAACTCGACCGCGCTGTAGCAGTATTTTTGCTATAGCGCGGTCGGCAAGTGGTTAAGGACCTTAGGTGTTTTTCAGATTTGGTGTTTGTAAGACTAAAACATTTTTTTCTGCTAGAAAATTACTTAAAACCCCCAAACATTATATATATTTTTTTCTAACACCCTAGAGAATAAAATAGTGGTCATTGCAATACTTTTTGTCACACCGTATTTGCGCAGCGGTCTTATAAGCGCACTTTTTTTGGAAAAAATTCACTTTTTTGAATTAAGAAAATAAGACAACAAATTTATATAATAAATTTGGCCCAATTTTTTTATATATTGTGAAATATAATGTTACGTCGAGTAAAATGATACCCAACATGTCATGCTTAAAAAATGCGCCCGCTCGTGGCATGGCGTCAAACTTTTACCCTTAAAAATCCTGATAGGCGACGTTTAAAAAATTCTATAGGTTGCATTTTTTAAAGGAACACTAAAGGTTCGTTTTTTATTAGATCAATTGATTGCTGTAAACTAGAGCATTTAAATATCACTTACCATACTTTCCTTTTGACCTCCAAAATACAGTAATCCAGGTTTGAAAATGCCATTCCTGTCTCTCCTCTTCTTGCTTTTCACCAGCACCTGAGCTGTTTTGTATGGTGGAAAGCAGAATGTGCTCACCCCCTCCCTATGACTACAGCCCTGCGTGAAGATGATCTCTTATCCCTCACAGGCATGGAGGCTAAGCCTAATGGGAACTGTAGTTCCCATTATGCTGTGATGTAGCAAGAATGAATGCACACCGCAAACCAGGAAGTCAGTGAGAATAACGATTCAGGAGTGACGGAGGGGAATAAAACAGCTCGATTTCAACCGGTATCAAACTAGTTATAATGCAAAACATTACTTTCTACTTTATCAGCTACTGTCAGACTTTAATTTAAGAGGAAAATATTTTTGTCTTTAAAACCCCTTTAAGTTACAGAGGAGGTCTAGGGCTAGAATTATTGCTCTCGCTCTAACGATCGCGGCGATAACTCACTTGTGTGGTTTAAACACCGTTTTCATATGCGGGCGCTATTCGCGCATGCGTTCGCTTCTGCGTGCAAACTCGTCGGGACAGGGCGCTTTTCTTATTTATTTTTATTTATTTTATTACTTTTTTACACTGGAAAATTTGTTTTTTATCACTTTTATTCCTATTACAAGGAGTGTAAACACCCCTTGTAATAGAAAAAAGCATGACAGGTCCTCTTAAATATGAGATCTGGGGTCAAAAAGATCTCAGATCTCATATTTAGACTTAAATTGAAGAAAATAAAAATAAAAAAATTCTTTAACACGTTGGGCAGGACTGACGTTTTGACGTCACTTCCGCCCAGCAGAGCTATGGGGACCCGATCGCCTCCGCCGCTACCGGCGGCAACGGTAAGCGGCGGAGGGCGCGGGAGGGGGGGCCCCTCTCCTGCCACCGATATTGGAGATCTTGCGGCGAATCCGCTGCGGAGTCCGCCGTTATCGTTTACAGGACCCTGCACGCTAAAGATAGGTACCTCGGTTGTGGCAGCAGCTGCTGCCGTTACCGAGATATTCATCTTTAAAAAAAGGACGTATATATACAGTGCAGGGTCCTTAAGAGGTTAAAGCGGATGGTTCACCAAAAACAAATATTAAAAGCCAGCAGCAACAAATACTGCAGCTGCTGACTTTTAATATTAGGACACTTACCTGTCCTGGAGTCCAGCGGCGTCCACAGCAGAGGATGAGCGATCGCTCGTCACCCTGCTGCTCCCCCCTCCATTCACGGCGAGGGAACCAGGAAGTGAAAAGCTCCGGCTTCACTGCCCGGTTCCCTATGGCGCATGCGCGAGTCGCGCTGCGCCCGCGATTGGCTCCCGCTGTGTGCTGGGAGCCGAGAGTTCCCAGCATACAACGGGAAAAGCCTGTCTTTTGCCCGAGACTGCGGGCCGGAAGTGGGTGCGGATACCTGTCTTTAGACAGGTATCTGCACCCCCCTCCCCCCTGAAAGGTGTCAAATGTGACACCGGAGGGGGGGAGGGTTCCGATCAGTGGATCTTCACTTTAGGGTGGAGATCCGCTTTAATGACCTTTGGACTACAATTCCCAATGCAAGCCAGGTATAAGAGGAGAGAAGAGTTGTATTTTCTCAGGCTGAATACCGAGGAACTTTCTCTTTGCTATGAGGAGACCAAGGTGTGAACATTGCTGCTCGTGTGTGCACATCAACCTGCTAGAAGCCTGTGGCTGTGGGCTTAGGAGCGAACTTGTTCTAGGCAGATCCAGAAGTAAGTTGACATCTGAACAGCGATACCTCTGTTGCTGTATTTTTGGGAAAATGTTGCTATTAACCTGTTCCTGCTATCATAGGCTGAAGTCATAGGGTCTGCCCATCTAACTAGTAGCACTACTGGGACTGTACTCATGTGCACCAATGTAAAGACTGGGCCCCAAAGCTAGCCAGCTGAAGAACTAGAGTTAAACACTGCTCACTCAGATAGCTGCCAAAAAAAAAAGAACTTTGTCTGTTGATATATTAAGAGGTATCTTAAATTTCATAGCGTACACTCTAAAGTGGATATAGCTTACTGTTTACAGAGGAGTTATCACAGTGTTGATTTTCATTGCTAATACTGTTTTTTAATACTATTAGTGATGATTTTGTATATTACTAGGTCTACTCTAATTTAGCTGCATAGAACTTCATTCTACGCAGCTGTAGCCTAGTGAACTGTGATCGACTTAATGCTTTACGTACTCATTTATGTGCATACTGCAATTTACTGCAACCCATGACCATATACTGTATTGGGTTCATTTACCACTAACCAGTCTGATGCTTGCTTTTTGATACTGCATCTCAGTTGTGTACAGGGTATCTATATTTGTGCTCCTAGTAGAAGTGCAATATCTATTTGCTTAACCTGGTGTGTCAGTGGTTGTTCTCAGAGTTCAGGTAGAAGAACTGAGAACCCAATCAGGGCCAGCGCTAGGCATAGGCAAGTCAGGCGGCTGCCTAGGGCGCTAGGGTAGCGGGGGCGGCAAAATCCGGTTCCCCAGCCACTCGCTGGGGATTCGGATCATTAAATTACCTCCTGGACTGGAATTGGTGCTGTGGAGACACCACCTTCACCACGCCATCCCCAGCCCGCAGCACCGTAGCAGTGGCAGTGAGGTGACTGAGGGGAGAGAGCCGAGACAGCAGCTGGCCGGAAGCGCCGCACAATGACCGACGGTGGAAGTTGAACCAGCCAGGGCAGGTGCGATGAAAGCCCTGCATGCAAGCCCTGGCCAGCCGCGACGTTCGATCCCCCCCCTCCTCCCAGCCGCCCGGGGATCCGTCGCAAGAGGAGGAGACAGTTAGCAGCGCCCCCCCCCCCCCCCAGAAAAGCCCCTACCGCCGCCAACTCAGGTACACAGTGGAAGCACAGGCAGGACGCTTAGTGCTGCAGCCTGTCACAAGGAAAAAAAATGTACTCTGCTGTCAAGTTTACATTGCACTGTGTACAGAGTGGGAACTGGTTTGTGTGTGTAGGGGGGGTACAGAGTGGGAACGTGTGTGGGGGGGGACAGATGTGTGTGTGTGGGGGGGTACAGAGTGGCAACTGGTGTGGGCGGAGACAGGTGTGTGGGGTGGGGGGGTACAGAGTGGGAACTCGTGTGTGTGTGGGGGGGGACAGATGTATGTGTGCGTGTGGGTGGGAGAGTGGGAACTGGTGTGGGGGGGGGGCAGATTTGCATGGGGGTACAGAGTGGGAACTGGTGTGGGGGGGTGGGGGGGGGAGACAGGTGTGTGTGTGCGTAGGGGGGTACAGAGTGGGAACTGGTGTGGGGGGGAGACAGTTGTGTGTGTAGGGGGAGTACAGAGTGGAAACTGGTGTGTAGGGGGGACAGATGTGTGTGGGGGGGTACAAAGTGGGTACTGGGGGGACAGAGTGGGAAATGGTGTGGGGGGGGCAGATGTGTGGGGGAAACATATGTGCAGAGAGGTACAGAGTGGGAACTGGTGTGATGTGCAGGGGAGTACGGAGGTACAGATGTGTGTCTGTTGCGGGGGGTTACAGAGAGGAACTGATTGGGTGGGGGAAGGAACAGATGTGCAGGGGGTACATATAGGAACTGATGTGTGTGTGTGGGGGGGGGGGTGCAGAGTGGAACAAAGCCGGGGGGGTGCAGAGGGGAACGGGTGTTCAGGATGATACAGTGGTGGGGTGATCTGAGGTGTAAAGGTGGTGGAATTGTGGTGATCTGAGACCTAAAAATACAGGAAAAATACAGGAATTGGGGTGATTCGAGGTGTGAAGGCTCAAATCCAGTTTTGTAAAAAAAATTAAAATAAATGCAGATCCCTTTGCAGGTCAAAAAATGTGCATGTTTTATTGTTTTTACTAGGAGCGTAGCATTGTCAGTGTATCTGTCTGCTCGTACAGACAGGCAGTTACACAATTGGCTCTGTATATTGCTCTAGCCTATAAATAGGTGAAGAGGCACTGTAAAAATCTCAGTAAGGGGCGTCAAAATGAGGCTTCATCTAGGGTATCAAAAATCCTTGCACCAGCCCTGAACCCAATCTATCGCCACACATCAGCGCAACATGAGCTTGGTTGGTACAGTGCAGGGTAAAGCAATGGCAAACAGGGAGGCGGCTTTCATTAACTGGGCTGTCTCAAGATTGAAAATAATGTTCAAGGCCGCCTTTACTGGAAGAGGTTAAAAACACTGGTGTAATGTAATATGCCCAACAAGGCACAAAAAAGGAAAAAGAGAAGAAAGGAGAGAAAAAGCCACAGCCCATCCAAACATCATCCCCAGCCGCCTCTGTGACAATCATTAAGTAGGAAAGTGTTTTAACCACTTGTCATCTGCCCACCGTCAAATGACGGCGGGCAGACGACTCCATTGTTCTGACATCACGTCATATGACGTGATGTCCCTTTAAAGCCGCGGGCGCGCGCGCGCGCACCCGCCGCTCCGCGGGGATCCCGTGCGAGTGCCCGGCGGCAACGATCGCCGCCGGGCACACGCGATTGCTCAGTAACTGAGCGGGGACGTGCAGCTCTGTATGTAAACACAGAGCTGCACGTCCTGTCAGGGAGAGAGGAGATCGATTGTGTCCCTTGTACATAGGGACACAATCGGTCACCTCCCCCAGTCACCCCCCCTCCCCCTACAGTTAGAACACTCATAGGACACACATTTAACCCCTTCCCCGCCCCCTAGTGGTTAACCCCTTCACTGCCAGTCACATTTATACAGTAATCAATGCATATTTATAGCATTTTTCACTGTATAAATGTAAATGGTCCCAAAAATGTCAGAAAAGTGTCCGAAATGTCCGCCATAACGTCGCAGTCCCAATAAAAAAATCGCAGATCGCCGCCATTAACAGTAAAAAAAAAAAAAAAAAAATGCCATAAACTATCCCCTATTTTGTAAACGCTATAAATTTTGCGCAAACCAATCGATAAACGCTTATTGCATTTTTTTTTTACCAAAAATATGTAAAAGAATACGTATCGGCCTAAACTGAGGGAAAAAATATTTTTTTTATATATTTTTTGGGGTTATTTATTATAGCAAAAAGGAAAAAATATTGCATTTTTTTAAAAATTGACGCTCTATTTTTGTTTATAGCGCAAAAAATAAAAACCGCAGAGGTGATCAAATACCACCAAAAGAAAGCTCTATTTGTGGGAAAAAAAGGACGCCAATTTTGTTTGGGAGCCACGTCGCACGACCGCGCAATTGTCAGTTAAAGTGACGAAGTGCCGGAAGCTTATATTTTGTCTGGGCAGGAAGGGGGTGTAGGGGCACAGTAGGTAAGTGGTTAATATTATTCTAACGTCGCATACATACGACCGTTTTTCATGACAAGAAAAATGCCATTTTTTAAATTGGTCATTAAAAACGACCGTGTGTAGGCTTCAGAGCATTTTTCTCGAATTGAAAAATGGACATTAAAAATTTAGAACATGCCCTCCGTGGGAGCCAGAATTATTGTTGGTTGGTAGGGGATCACTGAACTGCATCTTAATTTATAACATTTTGTATCATGTGTTTTTTCTGGATTTTTGGTTGATATTCTGTCGCTATGATTTAAAATATGCATATGATAACAATTATATAACCTTAATTTCTTTGTAAGTGGGCAAACTTACAACATCTGCAGAGAATCAAATAATTATTTACTGTATAAGAATGTCATGAAACAGTGATTTCTTGTACTATTTATCCTATTTATTTCTCTGTGAATTTAGATTTGTTCTGAAATTTAACCAACATTCGCCCATTTTTCGCCTTGCATAATATTCAAACTTTTTCCTGGATTAAAGTGGACTTAGGCTTATGGAGAGGGCTTAAAGTGGTTGTTAAAGTGGCTGTAAACACTTTTACCTACAGGTTAGCCTAGATTAAGGCCTACCTGTAGGTGCTCGAAATAGCTCCTAAACCTCCACGGTTTAGGAGGTATTTACAGAAATGACGGGCGCCGCGCATGCTTTAGCAACAGTGATCATGCTGTTCCTAAAGGAGCCCGTGCCATGACTGGCAGCTCCTGTGCGAGTGACGTCATCACGGCTCTGGCCAATCACAGTGCTGGAATCGCGATAGCCAGAAGTAACCCCCGGGAAAGACGTTGGCCGCATGAGCGGTGTACGAGGACAACTGCGGGGACTTCGATCGGAGGTGAGTATTACATAATGAGCTAGTATGCTATGCATACTAGTTCAGTATGCCTTTGTCTTGCAGGGGTTTTTTTTTTCGTTTTTTTTCCTCTTTAACCACTTAAGGACCTCTGCACGCACATTTACGGCCACAGAATGGCACGGATGGGCACAAGGGCGTAAATTTACGTCCTCGCCCAGTAGCGGGTCGGGGGTCCGATCGGGACCCCCTCCGCGGCGTGCGGAGGTCCCCGTGTCTCCGGGAGCGATCCGGGACGAGCGATCCGGGACGAGCGATCCGGGACGAGCGGGCGGATGTCGGTGTTTACCCGCCCCCCCGCGATCGCTCCCAGCCAATCGCTGCGCTCCCCCTTTGTGTCACTTCCTCCTCCTGTGTAAACACAGGAAGGGGGAAGTGATGTAATCTCTCATCGCAGCGGTATTTCCAACCGCTGCGATGTGAGGAACACCTCACAGTAAGTGTGCACCAAAATTACACTGACACACACACACATAGGCATACTTAACCCCTTGCGATCTGCCCCCCCACCCCCCCTGTCACAGTGTCACTGAATGCAGTGATCTAATCACTGCATTTAGTGTCAGTGTGACAGGCAGTGTAAAATCAGTTGGTGTTAGGTTCAGGAGAGCCCCCCCACCCCCCCTAATAAAGTTTTAACCCCCTGATCACCGCCCTAGTTAACCCTATTTCACTCCCGACGCAGTGCCGAATCACAAAAACACCTTGGGTCATTTACCAGCGTATTGGTCCGGGTCTTAAGTGGTTAAGCCACTATACTGTAGTATAAGCATGCCATCCCCTCTGTTAAATAACATTATGTGTCCTTGTGCCTGTGCTGTATAAAAAAAGATGCAGATTTTTACCTATATCAGAGCGTCTCCCACCGCTTACATGACTCCTCAGCTTTCTTCTCTCCCTGGCTGACAGATATAGCGGTAGGGGCTGAGAACACCCGCTGAGGTCAGCTGGGAAGGAGGGGAGAAGAGAAGAGAGAGAGCCGAGGAGTCACATGAGCGCCGGGAGATGCTCTGATATAAGCTACAAATTGGCATCTTTTTTATACAGCAGAGGCGCAGTGACACTTAATGTTATTTAACAGAGGGGATGGCATGCTTATACTATAGATATGATAGCAGCAAGAGGGAGAATCATGGATTGGACATAGCTGACAGGGAGGGAAGGGGGAGGAGGACACAGAAGAGCAGAGAGGAGAGCTGCAGCTGACGTTGGCACATAAACTGACTACGGTGTCAGGGCTCAGCAGCCATGATATACCGTGGTCAGTTTACAGAAGGGAGGGCAGAACCAGGCAGGATCAGCCAGGTATTTCAGGTGATAGAAGGGGCCAAATTACACAGCACAAGCTATGTATTCGTGCTTTAAAGGAACAGGATTCATTTTTTTAGGGTAACCAACACTTTAACTTGTGCTTTTAATACAGGTTGAGCATTTTTTTTTGCATTTTTTTTTTTAAAACAGCATGTCTCCTCTCTCCAAATGCAATGCATGCAGACTGGTATCTTCATAGCAGGGTAGTGGCGAGCATGCAGCCACCCTGCTATACTGGTGCTAGTCTACATGCCCTTAAAGTTGCACAAAGTAATATCCTTATTCTCCATAAATAATGCATGCACATATAATACTTAGTGGTCCAGTAATGGTTTTTTTCATGAAACAATTGCTTACTGGGCTTTTCTGCTTCCTTGTAAAAATTATTTGTGAACTCCCAACCTCTCCTTTTCCCACCAAACTTATACTTGTTTGGAACAAACAGTGCAAATTAGTTGTGGTCATGAACATGAACAGTGCATGCTACAAATCTCATGATCCCTAATTCAGTTTGGCTGTTCGGTGGGGAGTCCAGTTGAGGAGCGCCATTGAGAGGCTGGCGGTCCAAAAGTATTGAGACGAACCATCGGGGATCAAGGTACTGGACACTGAGGGATTGATTCAGGCAAAACTTTACTCAGTAGGAGTTCCTCCATATCTACACTCAGGGAAGGCCTGTGGCAAAGGCGCTTTCCTGATGGTCATCTGGAAGAGTCTGTGGGAGAGATTTCTTCTCAAGTTCCGAGTGATACTCTGGCTGCCAGGTCGGTGAGAGAGACCTGTCCAGGTACGCTATACCTGAATCTGCTCTTCTCCTTCCAACCCTTGTCAATCCTTCCCATGACCTGTTAACTGTTTTTACCCGGCGGGGTAATAAAGAGCACATATGAAGAGACTTCCTATTTGTGGACATTCCTTTACTGCTATTGCATTCATGTTCACCCTAGACACTTCACCAGAGCCATGAGGTAACATACCACCCCATCATATCTCAGCAGCTCCTTCGGGAATACGATACCCTTGTATTAATAGAAATATGGTAGCTGCCTTTGCTAACTTTTTTTTTTAAGCATCGAATCTGAGGATATCATCCTTATCCTGGCCTCACTACCTAGTGAGTCACTGACCAATGAAGCCAGCCAGTCTGGAAATTCTAAACTCCCATCCTGCATACTTGTTTATTGCTCAATAACCAGTACAGTCAATTTAGGATGACAGCTTGGATGCCTATAAGTCAGCAATAGCAGCTTCCACAATTTCATCCCAACAGTTTGACTTTGAAGGGGATGTTCAGGTTTTTTTTTATAGGTAGGGGTTCAGCTTGATGTAAACAATCCTATCTGCGTGTAGTGAACTTTTTATTTTTTACTCATTTGCTTGTATACTTTACAATAATATATACAGTATGTTAATGGAAGCTCCCATATACACTAATTGTATATCCAGGCTTCACATTTTTCAGTGCTATATAGTGGTTGTGCTTTACTGCTTCTTCTCGTAATACCTACAAAGTCAATGGGGTAAATAGTCTGTTTACGAATGTGAGGGAAGTTGCACTTTGTAAGGAGGTTTGCCCCAGAACTTCATGAATGTGGTTTAATAATCATTATTAGTGAAGTAGTAAAATAAGGCTGGTAAACTATAAGAAGATTTTTTATATTCACCCTTTAGTAAATCTGTCTAAGAGAACAGTCCCATCACAAAACTTCAAGTTCTCCTTCTCCAATGTCTTGTGATCCACCAATTTATATGAATAAGCCTCTTACCAAAAAAATCAGACGATAAAAAATTTGTGGAGGTCAGTTTGCATTTTAACCACTTAAAGGGGTTGTAAAGGTACAATTTTTTTTTTCCTAAATAGCTTCCTTTACCTTAGTGCAGTCCTCCTTCACTTACCTCATCCTTCGATTTTCCTTTTAAATGTCCTTATTTCTTCTGAGAAATCCTCACTTCCTGTTCTTCTGTGTGTAACTCCACACAGTAATGCAAGGCTTTCTCCCTGGTGTGGAGTGTCATGCTCGCCCCCTCCCTTGGACTACAGGATACACAGCTCCTTTATCTATCTGCAACATAGAGAGCGTCCTGACTCTCTTGTAGTCCAAGGGAGGGGGTGAGCATGACACTCCACACCAGGGAGAAAGCCTTGCATTACTGTGTGGAGTTACAGACAGATAAACAGGAAGTGAGGATTTCTCAGAAGAAATAAGGACATTTAAAAGCAAAATCGAAGGTTGGTAAGTGAAGGAGGACTGCACTAAGGTAAAGGAAGCTATTTAGGAAAAAAAAATTGTACCTTTACAACCCCTTTAAGGAACAGCTTCCCTGGGCAAATCGCTGTCATTGTACGTCAGCTGCTTTTAGAACTGTAGGGGGTGCAATTTCCCTGCTAGCCAACCACGATCGCTCCTGACAGAGACAAATAGTCAGATTTTCGTTCTGTCAGGGGAGAAAAGACAGATCTGCTGTTCCTACTGATTAGGAACAGCGATTGGTCCCCTTGGGATCACCCCCTAGTATACCCCCAATTAATACAGTAATCGGTGGCTATTTTTAGCTCTGATTGCTGTATAAATGTCCATGGTTCCAAAAAAAATCGCTGCCGTTACTAGTAAAAAAATAATAATAAAAATGCCATAAATATATCCCCTATTTTGTAGACAAAATCAGTTTTGCGCAAACTAATATTATAGTAAAAAGTAAAAAAAATAATGTTTTTCAAAATTGTCAGTCTTTTTTTCTTTATAGCACAAACAATAAAAATCGCAGAGGTGATCAAATACCAAAGAAAGGTGTTATTTGATTTTGTGGGGAAAAAAAGGACATACATTTTTTTGGGGTACGACCGCGCACGACCGCGCAATTTTCAGTGGCTACAGCAAAAAAAAAGCCATATCGCAAAAAAATTGCCTTGTCATTAAATGGTTAAACTCCCCACATATTCAGGCTGGCAGTTGTGAAAGAACACCTTCTACAAAGGTACTCTGGTTTTAAGAAAGACATCAATGCAAACAGGTATTCCAGTTATAAGGGTGCAACCAATACAAGCAAGAGGAAAAAGAAGAAGAATCGTGTAGTATCTTGATTTATTCATAAAAGAAAAAGGTACTCACAAATGTCAAAGGAAAACAAGCATAAAAAAATGCCACACTGGTCTGAGAAATTGGAGGGCGTGATGATAGGCCTTTGTCTTGCAGTTTTTTTTTTACATCGGGTTTACAACCACTTTAATATCTACCTAGTTTAATTGGTGAAACTTCTATTGATATATACATATAGACAATATGAGTGTTACAATCTCCTCTTACATTCAATATAAAGGCTCCAGGCTGTTTAGAGGATATATAAACTCAAGGGCTAATCACCAACACCAACTGGTATAAAGAGATGGGGGTATATCTTTCGCTCCTCCTATCTATTGGCCACATATAAAAATGAGATGAACAGAAAAAGAGAAAGCATACTAGTAAACACTGTCTTACTGAAGTTGTGGGCTATCTGCAAGTTCACCATCCAGATCCAAGAAGCGTGTTAATTCTTTCAATGCTCTTTCATGTGGAATGATAGTATACAGCAATGATACGTATGTTCATGTTCAACTCGAACATTGCCTGTTCGCCGGACAGCGAACAATTTGGTGTGTTTGCGGCAAGTTCGTGTGAACTTTAGAACCCAGTTAAAGTCTATGGGACTCGAACGTTTGAAATCTAAAGTGCTAACTATAATGGCTAATATGCAAGTTATTGTCATAAAAAGTGTTTGGGTACCCGGATCCTGCCCCAGGGGACATGAATCAATGCAAAAAAAATAATAATCTAAAAACTTAATTTTTTTCAGGAGCAGTGATTTTAATAATGCTTAAAGTGAAATATTCCTTTAAATTTTCTACCTGGGGGGGGGGTGTCTATAGTATGTCTGTAAAGTAGCACATGTTTCCTGTCCCTTCACAAAGTATAATTTCTGAAGGAAAAAAAGTCATTTAAAATCACTCGCAGCTATAATTAATTGTCGGCTCTCGGCAGAAAAGCCATTCATAAAAAATGGATAATTGGGGGGAACCCCACATAATTTTCTTTTTATTTGACGCAGAGTTCCACTTAACCACTTAAGATCCGGACCAATACGCTGGTAAATGACCCAAGGTGTTTTTGCGATTCGGCACTGCGTCGCTTTAACAGACAATTGCGCGGTCGTGCGACGTGGCTCCCAAACAAAATTTGCGTCCTTTTCTTCCCACAAATAGAGCTTTCTTTTGGTGGTATTTGATCACCTCTGCGATTTTTATTTTTTGCGCTATATACAAAAATAGAGCGACATTTTTGAAAAAAAAACACTATTTTTTACTTTTTGTTAAAAAAAAAATCAAATAAACTAAATTTTAGTCAAACATTTAGGCCAAAATGTATTTAGCCACATGTCTTTAGTAAAAAAAAAAATCGCAATAAAAAAAAATAGCTACCTAGCGGGAACAGCGACACTAATACAGCGATCAGAAAAATGATCGCTTAGTGACGCTGGCAATAGGGAGTGAAAGGGTTAACTAGGGCGGTGATCAGGGGGTTAAAACTTTATTAGGGGGGGTGGGAGGGCTATCCTAAACCTTAGAGTAACTGTTTTTTACACTGCCTGTCACACTGACACTAAATGCAGTGATTAGATCACTGCATTCAGTGACACTGTGACAGGGGGGTGGGGGGGGCGATCACAAGGGGTTAATATGCCTATGTGAGTGTGTGTCAGTGTTGTGTTGGTGCACACTTACTTGTCATGTCTTCTCTCATCAGCAGCGCTGGGAAACAGCGCTGCGATGAGAGATTACATCATTTCCTCCTTCCTGTGTAAACATTGGCTGGGAGCGATCGCGGGGGGGGCGGGTATTCGCCGACATCCGTCCCCAGATCCCGGATCGCTCCCGGAGCCAGGGGGACCCCCGCACGCCGCGGAGGGGGTCCCGATGGGACCCCCGAACCGCACTTAGGCGAGGATGTAAATTTACGCCCTTGTGCCTGTACGTGCCATTCTGTGGCCGTATATGTGCGTGCGGGGGTCCTTAAGTGGTTAATATCCATACCTGAAGGGCCTGGTAATTGAATTTAACCACTTCCATACCATGCACTTACGCACCTTCCCGCCCAAGCCAATTTTCAGCTTTCAGCACTGTCGCACTTTGAATGACAATTGCGCGGTCATGCTACACTGTACCCAAACAAAATTGGCGTCTTTTTTGGCGGCACTGATAGGCACTCATAGGCGGCACTGATAGGCACTCATAGGCGGCACTGGGAACTCATAGGCGGCACAGAATGGCACTCATGGGTGGCACTTATGGGCAGGGCCGCCATCAGGAATTTTGGGGCCCCTTACACAGCTTCAGGCTTGGGCCCCCTGGAGCAGAGAACCGGGGAGGGGGGCCCCTTTACAAAAAGAAGAAATAAAGAAAAATATATATAAAAAAGGGGGGTAGCCATCCAGGGGGCCTGGAGACCTCTGGGCCCTTTAGTAAAAAGAAAAAAAAGAGAGAAAATATATATATATATATAATTTTTTTTTAAAAAGGGTGGTTGCCATCTGGGGCCCTGGGGACCTCGGACCCTTTAATCATTTTTTTTATATAAAAAGAAATTACAAAAAAATGGGGCTTTTCATCCAGGACCTCTGGGCCCTTTAATAAAAAAAGAAATAAACATTTATAAAAAAAAACAAGGGGGTTGCCTTCAAGGGCCCTGAGGACTACATAAACAAAAATAAAAAATACAGCCCTTTAATAAAAATATATCTATGTATAAAAAAAACAGAAAAAAAAACCCAGAAAGAAAATAAATAAAATATAAAAAAAATGTAAAAACATTTTATAAAAAAAAGGAGGGTAGTCACCCAGGGGGGGGGGGGGGGCCTGGGGACCTCTGGGCCCTTTAATGATATATAGATAGATAGATAGATAGATAGATAGATAGATAGATAGATAGATAGATAGATAGATAGATAGATAGATAGATAGAATAAAAATAAAATAAATAAAAAATATTTATAAAAAATATATATTTTTAATAATAAAGGGGGGTTGTCATCTGGGGCCCTGGTTATCTCCGGGCCCCTGGGGACCTCCAGACCCCTAAAAAAAATGGCCCTTTAATAAAAAATAAAATACAAATATATATATATATTTTTTTTATAAAAAATAAATAAAAAAAGAGGGTGTTGCCATCTGGGGCCCTGGTGGCATCCGGGCCCCTGGGGACCCCCGGGCCCCTTACAGGTGTACTGCCTGTACCCCCCTGATGGCGCCCCTGCTTATGGGTGGCACTGATGGGTACATATGGGTGGCACTGATGGGTACTTATGGGTGGCACAGATGGGCACTGATAGGTGGGCACTGGGCATGTATTGGCACAGAGGGGTGGCACTGAAGCACACTGTGGGGTGGCACTGATGGACTTTGAGGGGTGGCACTGATGTATATGTTGCCAGTCAGTGCCCATGTGTGGGCACTGACTGGCATCTTTTTTTTTTTTTTTTACCTGTATTTTTTTTTTTATCTTGTGTTTTTTTTGTTTTTTTTACGTTTTGTTTTTTGCCCTGCCAGTGTGGGCATCCCTGGTGGTCTAGTATGGGCATACGAGGGGGGGCTGCGCTGATAAACAATCAGCGTGAACCCCCCCTGTCAGGAGAGTCGCCGATTGGCTCTCCTCTACTCGCGTCTGTCAGACGCGAGTGAGGAAGAGCCATCAACGGCTCTTCCTGTTTACATCGTGATCAGCCGTGATTGGACACGGCTGATCACATGGTAGCGAGCCTCCGCCGGAGACTCGTTACCGAGATCGGTGATGCAGGGTGTCAGACTGACACCCCGCATCAACGATCGCCGCGCTGCGCACCCCCACGGGCGCGCCCGGCATTGAAATCGTGCTAGACGTTTGAGAACGTCTAGTCACGATTTCATAACCACTTCCCGGCCGTAAATCTGCTATTGGCCGGGCGGGAAGTGGTTAAGGGGACCCCCACGCATTTTTTTTTTTATGAATGACTTTTCTCTGTATTGCTGGGAGCCGATAATTCATTATAGCCACGAGTGATTTTAAATGACTTTTTTCCTTCAGAAATTATATTTTGACGAGTCGCCCCAGTGTGAACCGGCTCTTAGTGCTGCTGTGGTTTATAATCATAAGGCATTATGCACCAAGGGCAGGTTCCCCCTTCATTACTTTAATGCAGTAAATACCCAATCGTGTGTAAGGAATATAAAAAACAGTATTTTGCTTGCACATAATTTGATGAAGATGTCAAAAGACTCATTCACTAGGCTATGAGGCAAAGTCCCTTGCCAAGTGCAAATTCCCTTGAAAAGTGAGCAGCCTATTAGCCTTTGAGTTGGCCCCTATGTGTTGGCAGCTCCCTGGAAACAATGCACTCTAGGGTTGCCACCTCATCCCTTTAAACCCGAACACATATGAATTACACAGGTTCTGAGGCTACTTTAATGCAGATAAGGTACCAAGTGAGTGTAATTACCACCTTAATCATCCACAGAACATGTGTAATTAATGTGTGTTCGGTTTTAAAGGGATGAGGTGGCAACCCTAATGCACTCCCTGATCTACAATCTCAGACAGAAGTCCATCAGTAGGTCAACTTCTGAAGAATAGGACTGCTCGAAAACTTTCATTCGATCAGCTGTTGCAGCCAATTGGAGCAGCCCTGCTGCCAGAATACAATAGAACGTTGGCATGGCAAGCTGACCAAGATTGCACCACACTTCACATGCATGAGATCAGCAGTTGCATGCTGGGTAGCCAGCATGCACAGAATCCAGGAAGAAGGACACTGTGGCTTCAGATGCCCACACTGGAGATGGCCGCGCTGTGCAGGAACTTCACAAAGTAAGAAAACAATGCTGCACAAGTAGAAAACTGGGCATAGTTTACAGCATACATTTGTTACATTGCACAAGGCATTAGTATTCTAGGGGTGTTATTTATCCTAAAAGTCATATTTCGCCCCGGAACTCCGCTTTAAACATTTGTCTCTTTTAAAACATGTACATCGATCAATCATCCAATCAGTCTAGCACAAGTCAGGGTTTATCTATCAATGTTTTCACACATGAATACCACATGTCATCCATTCTGTAATAGCATCTTATATGAAAAACAGGCGAATCTTGAAAGTTGTGTCAATCACAATAAAAATCATTGATAAATAGATCTCTAAAGCCCCGCACACATGATCGGACCTTTCTCTGACCAAAATCACATAAAAATTCCGACAGAATTTCATCGGAGTAAAATAGAACATGTTCTCTATCGGAATCTCCGATGGTATTACTCCGATGGGGCATACACACAGTCGGAATTTTCGAATTTCCGATGGAAAATGTCCGTCTGACTTTTTCCATCATGTGTACGGGGCTTAAAGCGGAGCTCCAGCCGCGAATTTTTTTTTTTTAAAGTCAGCAGCTACTAACAGTGTAGCTGCTGACTTTAAATAAGGACACTTACCTGTCCTAGGCGCCCGCGCTGATGCCCCCCCCGATGCCAGTCCCGCGATCGCTCCGAGTCCTGCGCCGCCATTCACACTATGGGAAATAGGCAGTGAAGCCGTACGGCTTCACTGCCCGTTTCCTACTGTGCCTGCGCGAGTCTCACGCGCGCGCCCATTCACAAGGAGAAGGACAAGAAGAAATCGGACCGCGGTGCAGGTGAGGCAGATTACGGACTTCCGCATAGCAACAGCTATTTCGGGTGAGTATTTTTTTTTTTTTTTCAGGTTTTTTTATTTTTATTTTTTTAAACAACATGGCAAAATGTTGTTTATATGGGTGGAGCTCCGCTTTAAGTATAAATCATTTCACTTCTTCTTTGCAATTATAACTGTTGGGCTGACACTCAGACCTTTTGTTAACCATTTTATGGCATCCTTTCTTTTAACCCTATTCTTGTGTTCAGGAATACAGCCCCACAAATGTACACCTTTAAAGAGAACGTCAGCAATGGATGCCGTCATATTTCTATCTTCAGATAGTCCTTTTAAAATGTAAAGATTTTTTTCATGGATATGTACCAGGATTAAGCCAAGGACCATACAGTCAATCAAATTGTTGTTGCTATTGTGAGATTTATGCGTTTGTTGGTGATATCCTTGTTTTCAGCATTTTGAAGTTAATGTGCTGTTTATTAAACTGCTGTGTAGACCCAGCCTACATGGTGGTCTTTTATAGCAGCCAGGAGTTTAGCTTTTACAAGGTGAGCTGTATCGGTGGGAAGGAGTTGCGCCAGTTTCTACTTATTTCCTTATTTCTGTTTACTGTTGATGTTATACCCTTTTGTAATTTGTCTTCCCCTATTTCCCCATTCTTCCTGTTAAGATATACTTTGTTTATTTACTTCTCCCTCCTGTTTGCAGTCCCTCACAGTCCATTAATGAGCTAATGAACTAAATTACAAATATTGTATTTAAAGATTGGGCAATGTCTACTGATAATCAACATTTTATTTTCATTATACCAATACTTTGTTGCACTTAAAATAGAACTTTACTTAATTAAATATTTATCAGGCAGGATTTAGGCAAGTTACACACGAGGCGGACTCCAGCGCTACAGAGTCCTCCTGCTTCCGCCAGCTCAGCGGGAGATCTGTCTGCGGATCTTCGCTGAGCCGACGGATGACAAGCTCCTCTCTGCTCACTGAGCGGGGAGGGGCTTGTCGGGCGCCACTGTCTCCTATGGAACGATCTGATAAAAACGGACAGCATGTCCGTTTTCATCAGATCTTACCCGATCCGATCCGCCATGGACGGATGGGGACGTGCCCCCATACGTCTGTTTTTAGCGGATCGGATCGGGTCGGATGTCAGCAGACATGTCTCCGCTGACAACTGACGCTCCATAGGGATGCATGGAGCTGCCGTTCAGGTCCGCCGTCAAAACTGACAGGCAGACCTGAACGGTCCGTTCATGTGAAAGGGGCCTAATGGAGGCGAGACATACTGGGGTTGATTTACTAGAGGGAAATTGCAGTTGCTCCAGAGCTTAGTAAATGAGCAGAAGCTCTGCTGACTTCCAATCATGTGCAAAAATTGGGTATTCTTTGCAAAGTGAGGCTTTACCTCATTTACTAAGCTCTGGAGCAACTGCATTTTGCAAAGTGCACAGTCTATTTGCCTTTAATAAATCAGCACCACTATGTCTCTTCTGCATTAAATTATTCATATCTATTTGTTTACAATGTACATGTGCAGCTTAGTGTTCAATTTCAGCATCGGTCGAGATGAAAGAACTCCCGCATGCGTTGGAGTAACGTCATCTCAGCCCTGCTGACCAAAATGGCAGGAGAATGGAACCAAAAAGAAAAAGGAGGGCGCACCGACCTTGTGCTTTACCACTTAATTTTTTTTTAATAATTAAGTGGTAATGCACAAGGTCGGTGCGCCCTCCTTTCTTTTCTTTTTGTTTTAGTCATATGAACACCATTTGTTCTGTGGAGGGCTGCAAGAATTCAGACTTTGCCGTTAGACTATACTGCTACACCCAGTTTAGTGAAACACCAGAGCGCAGGAGGATTTTGTGTTTTTGAGGAGAATGGAACCTGCAGACATGCTGTACTTCATCGCAGTGCACACGAAAGGAACGCATGTCAATGCACAGCAGCACAATGCAATGCGTTGCTGTGCAGTAACATAAATTAAATGTCACTTGGACTTTAAAAAAAGTTGAGCAAAAGAAAAAAAAAAAAAAAAAGAGAGAACTGTGTGATTTTCTGAAACTTGCATAACATCGCCCCCTACCACCGGCACAAAACAGACAGCTGCCCACACACTAAATTGCTCCAGTTTAGTGTGTGGGCAGTGTTAACGAGTCCTAAAAGTAATTAAATATATTTTTGCATACAACTACCATTTTTTCCTGATTCTGTATTGATATCGGCCCCCTGTCATCCCTTCTACAGGTGCAGAGTGTAAAATGGAAATACAGCACTGGAAGCCAATCAGGCTTTGATGCATGCACATGTTCTAAGATGCTTGCAGGAAGAAAAATAGCAGTGAAAGAAGTTTATGGTGCTTATTTTGTTCATTCAATAGGCTGTGGGTGGGGAGGTGGCACCACTTTATTCCTTACCTCTAACAATGACAGTGGCCCCAGTGTGCATTTAGACAGGCTGAATTTAGGGCCAAAACAAACAGCTCTTGCATGCAGTATAGATGGCAGTGCTTCTCTGACCAAGGCTTTAGCCCCCAATTCACACTACCGAAATTTGTCATGAGACTTGAGAATTTAAAGTCGCATGACAAGTCCCGCCCCATCAACGGCTATATAACCTTTCTAATCGGTGCAACTGCACTACTTTTGGTGCGACTTCAATATGACTTGCATATGACTTCTGTTTAAGAAGTATTAAGCAAGCCGCAATGAAGTTGCGCAGGAATGTCGGATTTAAAGTCGCGTGTGAAGTCGTGGCATTTTGAACCCAGGCTAAGGGTTTAAAGTAGAACTTCTGTGTAAACAAAAAACAGGATACTGTGTTGAAACTGTAACAATTACTAAATATACTCTTCTATCTAAATTTCCCTGTAATAAGAACACAGCTAATATGAAAACCGATTACCTCCCAAAAATTTTAAACAGCACCCTCCAAATAACTACTTAATGCAGGATCAGAGCTCCAAGTGTATAACAGGAGCCGAGTTGTGTTTTTCTGGTTTGCATATGCTCAGATAAGCATACTTAAAGGAAGAATATTCACATGCTGTACATTTGTACATGTGCACGCAAATACTGTATGTGAACCAAGCATTGCACCTGGGAAATTATGGCATAGTTAGGTACATAAACCATAATCATTTCTTAAATGTTTTCAAAGAATGGGTTTAAGTTATTATAAAATAACATTTGGGTTATGTTTTCTTGCGAATTAAGATACAAAATCGTGCTGAAAGGAATTGCTCAATAATGCATTTTATACAACTATTTATAATTCAGAACATACATAAGCAACACAGCCAACATCACAATTGTATGATAGGCGGGCTTCAAAGCTACATTTCCATCCTTTAAACATTTGGCATATTTTGTAAAGTCCACTTCGCGCATAGCACATACATGACCAGTTTTACAGTAGTTATCACAATTTTCTAGATCGTAGCTGACCGAATTGTACTCGTAGTACTTTTGTAGAAAGCAAGTTTCAGTAGATATTTTCTTCAGTACATTGTGCATAGACCGTGGAGATCCATCTGGCACCAGAAATGATTCTGTAAGGCGGTATTCCTTCTCCCACCTAGGTGACTCGTTATTGGCATATGTAAGGTTTAAGTAGTAAGTGACCATGTCCTGAAAAATAAATATGTGGTATTTACATTCAAG
Organism: Rana kukunoris; assembly: GCA_029574335.1. Lineage (NCBI taxonomy): Eukaryota > Metazoa > Chordata > Amphibia > Anura > Ranidae > Rana > Rana kukunoris. The sequence continues at coordinate 465,184,317 of CM056050.1, forward strand.
GCAATTAAAACTGAAATTAAGCATAGAACTGTTTTTAACATTAAATACATGTCCCTAATGAGTTTTCTTGTTGCAGTTTTGAAAATTAAAGGTTACACAAAACAGAACATAGACATCATTGGTTTCATGTTGCACAGGGATATACCATTACTTACAGCATCATCAAGAAATTAGCATTACAAAATGCTACCATAAGTAGACAATACCACTAAGTAAGCAATACACAGCTCCTCACCCTGAACACACCATCCCCACTGTCAAACATGGTGGTGGCAGCATCATGGTTTGGGCCTGCTTTTCTTCAGCAGGGACAGGGAAGATGGTTAAAATTGATGGGAAGATGAATGGAGCCAAATACAGGACCATTCTGGAAGAAAACCTGATGGAGTCTGCAAAAGACCTGAGACTGGGACAGAGATTTGTCTTCCAACAAGACAATGATCCAAATCATAAAGCAAAATCTACAATGGAATGGTTCACAAATAAACATATCCAGGTGTTAGAATGGCCAAGTCAAAGTCCAGACCCGAATCCAATCGAGAATCTGTGGAAAGAACTGAAAACTACTGTTCACAAATGCTCTCCATCCAACCTCACTGAGCTCGAGCTGTTTTGCAAGGAGGAATGGGCAAAAATGTCAGTCTCTCGATGTGCAAAACTGATAGAGACATACCCCAAGCGACTTACAGCTGTAATCGCAGCAAAAGGTGGCGCTACAAAGTATTAACTTAACCACTTGTCCTCCGCCCACCGTCAAATGACGGCGGGCGGAGGACTCCATTGTCCTGACATCACGTCATATGATGTGATGTCCTTTTAAAGCCGTGGGCGGGCGCGCACCCGCCGCTCTGCTGGGATCCCGGTGCGAGTTCCCGGCGGCAACGATCGCCGCCGGGCACACGCGATTGCCCAGTAACTGAGCGGGGACGTGGAGCTCTGTATGTAAACACAGAGCTCCACGTCCTGTCAAGGAGAGAGGAGACCGTTGCTGTGTCCCTTGTACATAGGGACACAATCGGTCACCTCCCCCAGTCACCCCCCCTCCCCCTACAGTTAGAACACTCATAGGACACACATTTAACCCCTTCCCGCCCCCTAGTGGTTAACCCCTTCACTGCCAGTCACATTTATACAGTAATCAATGCATATTTATAGCATTGTTCACTGTATAAATGTAAATGGTCCCAAAAATGTCAGAAAAGTGTCCGAAGTGTCCGCCATAACGTCGCAGTCCCAATAAAAAAATCGCAGATCGCCGCCATTAATAGTAAAAAAAAAAAAATGCACTATCCCCTATTTTACCAAAAATATGTAGAAGAATACGTATCGGCCTAAACTGAGGAAAAAAATATTTTTTTTATATATTTTTTGGGTTATTTATTATAGCAAAAAGTAAAAAATACTGCATTTTTTTCAAAATTGACGCTCTATTTTTGTTTATAGCCCAAAAAATAAAAACCGCAGAGGTGATCAAATACCACCAAAAGAAAGCTCTATTTGTGGGAAAAAAAGGACGCCAATTTTGTTTGGGAGCCACTTAGCACGACCGCGCAATTGTCAGTTAAAGCGACGCAGTGCCGGAAGCTTAAATTCTGTCTGGGCAGGAAGGGGGTGTAGGGGGGTGTAGGTGCACAGTAGGCAAGTGTAACGGCTACCCAAGTAGGGAGAGGGTATCAGCCGCTGACGACGTCCTTTTCCCTGGCAAGTTGCTATATAAGTAAGTCCAGTATAAGCCCATCCACGAGATCCAGAGGGAGAGTTAGGTCCAGTTGTAAGAGGCACAGAATAAATCCCATTGCATTCCCTTCCATAAACGAGACAGGCTACGTTTGAAGGGTCCAGTAGACTAACTTTAATGGTACATTTCTTGGTTTATATCTTAGTTACAAACTTGTGAATAATCAAGGAACAATGGAACTCTCCGCCCCCTCCCTCCACAGGGGGGGCCTCAAGTTAGACACACTGTCACCAGGCTAAAGAAGCCACATTCCTTTCTCAAATACAATTCAATCACAGATAATCCCCTCCGTAGCTAAACATTTCGGCTCCGCAAAGCCTGACAGTTCTTCTGAACATAAGTGACATGCTATTTCAATACAACTGGCCGGATACTGCTAATTTGGAATACAATATACAATCTCTTAAGGATAAACACAGGTCTTTCACACACACAATAGATCAATTAACCTTTGGGAATAGAGAGGTGAATTAGCATACTAAAGAGAGGTTTCCAGAGACAGGCTGATTCAGTTCTAATCTACATCTTTACAGACAGAGGATGTTCACACCTCATAATATACCACTGCATGATTATTATAGATGTACAGGCAGAATACATAGTTCCGTTACAGCAAGTGTCAGTTTTTTTTTGTTAAAAAAGTTTCAAATATCCAATAAATTTCGTTTCGTTCCACTTCATGATTGTGTCCCAAATACATGTGTGTGTGTGTGCGTGTGTGTATGTGTGTATATATATATATATATATATATATATATATATACAGTGCCTTGGGAAAGTATTCGGCCCCCTTGAACTTTGCAACATTTTGCCACATTTTTAGGCTTCAAACATAAAGATTTAAAACTGTATTTTTTGTAAAGAAAAAATACAGTTTTAAATCTTTATGTTTGAAGCCTAAAAATGTGGCAAAATGTTGCAAAGTTCAAGGGGGCCGAATACTTTCCCAAGGCACTGTATATATATATATATATATATATATATATATATATATATATATATACATACACACACGCACACACACACACATGTATTTGAGCTTTGGGTGCACACCCTAATGCCATGGTCTGCGCACACCTATGATCACAGGTCTATTAGGTGACGTCAAAATGAATGACCCACAAGTCCCAGGTCATTTTGAATTTAGACTAAGGCCCCATGCACACTGTTAGACTTTCTGCAGATTTTTGTCTTCAGATTTACCAAAACCATATGATATGATATGACCTTAAGAGTTTCAATTTGTATGTAATCAGGCAGGCCCTTTCACTACATGGTTTTACTAAATCTAAAGACAAAAATCTGCAGAAAATCGAATAGTGTGTATGGGGCTTAAGGCAGGCCATACACGGTGCAAATTTCTTTCCTGCAACCACAGGTCGCAGGAAAGAAATCTGCACGATTCCCCCATCAACACAGACAGTGCCAAAAGGGGAATCAGCAATTGTATTCTACCAGAAGGGGAAGCTATAACAGCCACTAGCAATAATCGCAAGAGAATCCAGCAGGCTGGTTGTACCCAAGTTGATCGATCGTTCAACTTGGTACATTCAGCTTCGAATCTCAGCCGGTCCCTGCTGAACTAGCTGAGATTCGAATAGTGTATGGCCGACCTAAGGAGTCTACATCTAAAAAAAATGCATAATCATTAATCTAGAAAACCTGCATGTACATTTATTCTATGCAAATTGGGCAAAAAAATAAAAAATGTTCTTTAGGCTGTGCAATGATAAGGACCTGCCTAATACTTAAGCCCTTTCACAAATTTTTAGGTAATGGATAGTTATTGGATTCTGGAGTAATGATCTATCATTTGGAATGAGTCAAAGCAGATTATCTATAACTAAGAAGTTACAGTCACCTGGTTCAAGAGATACTCATAAGGATGTCTCAGCGATGGGGTGATATTTAGATGTAGCACCCTTTAGCATAGGTAGGTGCTAGAAGTGAGTTTGTTGGTGTCATTAAAATCGCTGCTCCAGAAAATAATACAGTTTTTAAAACTTTTTTTCCCATTGATACATGTTCCCTGGGGCAAGACCCAGGTTCTCAAAGAAGTTTTTCAACAATAACTTGAATATTTGGCTTTAAAATTAGCACTTTTGAATTCGAACGTTCGAGTCCCATAGACTTAAATGGTGTTCTAAATGTTCATGCGAACGTTCAGTCTGTTCGACAGTTCTGGTGCGAACCGAACATGGGGGTGTTCGGCTCATCCCTAGTCTTGAGATAAAGATCTGCAGGGAGAGTGCAGAGGCGGGAAAGTTCTGAGGTAAAAAGTCTGTCAGGATTAGGGTCTGCCATTTTATCCCATCTGAGGAGTGTAACGTATAAACCGCTATATCTTTTGTAAAGATAATGAGTAAACCATTTGTCCATGTAAAGCTGGATCCGCTTAAGTTTGTTCTTTGGGCATCCCATATCCCTTCCCTCAAATAAAATAACAAAACATTTTCAAATGTCACATATGGATGTCTGTCAGCACTGTGAATATGTGTGGATGTTTGTAACTCATAACAACACACCCCTAATGGGCAACTTGGTGATATTTTTGTAGCCTAGGATGAAATAGATGAGGTTTAGGAAGTCTTGGTCTGTGATTCACTGGAACCCACCGGAACGCACCAAAAATGCACTGGAACACACATGTCCTTATTTATGCTTGATTTACACCAATGCGTTTTTTGATGCTTTTTGCATTTTGCAACTTTAACATGGGTTCCTATAGAACACCTTCACATCAATGCATTTTTGTGCCTCTGCATTTTTGGAAAGGGTCAGGGACTGTTTTCATGCAAAGTGCAGCATTTTGCATGTAAGGAAAAGATATACCAGGATATATCCTAAGATAGAGGCTGGTCCTAGCGCTCAGTGGACAAATTATATAAATGTATATGCAGAAAAAGCAGCTATTATAATAAGAAAAAATGTATGAAAGAAATATGTCTCTATGAGGCATTAACAGCGCTATATGAATTTATATCAATTGAACTCAAAAGTTCAAAATCTGCTTTTGTGAGGTGCAAAAATCAATCAGGATCTCCTATCCTAAGAAAAATAGCTAGCCTCAAATACTAAGGACAATGTAACAACAGCTACTATACACTAAAACCAAATAATGAAAAACAATCTTGAGTGTATATGACACGCATATGTCAATGGGGTACTTCTTTTTAAAAATACAAATAAAAGTAGAAATAAAAAATAAAGCACATAGTCTGTTGATCTAAAATGTTCTTTGTGGGAAATAAACTTGAAATTGGTTGAAAAGACACAAATCCAGGCTTTCCTTCACTTGTAGTCCCCCTCTCGGTTTTGTACTCACCAGATAGACATGGTGTTAATCGCCTTCAGATATTGGGATCTCCCTCCTGTGGAGTTCAGCCCAGCCCAGCAGCAATATTTCTCCTCCAAAAAGTATGGATGGGGTTAAGTGCGTGTTTGCAGCAAGAGCAATCATGTGGACAAAAACATAGGGAGAGAGGACATAGCGTAATACTGTCTTTATTGTATAAACAAACCCTGTTTAAAATTGTGCTTACAGAAATGAAAACAAAAATGTGCACATCGGTTGCAATGTTACTGCTCACTCTGCTAGCCTGGCGTCTCCGCTCCGTCTCCAGCTGATGTGTCCCGGGTGTAACTTGCTCCGTCTGTACGATACGTCGTGTAGCCACGCCCTGACGCGTTTCGTGATTGGCTCACGTCTTCAGAGGGCCCTTTTGGAGGAGAAATATTGCTGCTGGGCTGGGCTGAACTCCACAGGAGGGAGATCCCAATATCTGAAGGCGATTAACACCATGTCTATCTGGTGAGTACAAAACCGAGAGGGGGACTACAAGTGAAGGAAAGCCTGGATTTGTGTCTTTTCAACCAATTTCAAGTTTATTTCCCACAAAGAACATTTTAGATCAACAGACTATGTGCTTTATTTTTTATTTCTACTTTTATTTGTATTTTTAAAAAGAAGTACCCCATTGACATATGCGTGTCATATACACTCAAGATTGTTTTTCATTATTTGGTTTTAGTGTATAGTAGCTGTTGTTACATTGTCCTTAGTATTTGAGGCTAGCTATTATTCTTAGGATAGGAGATCCTGATTGATTTTTGCACCTCACAAAAGCAGATTTTGAACTTTTGAGTTCAATTGATATAAATTCATTTTGCATGTAAGGCCGCGTACACACGATCAAATCTGTCTGCTGGAAACTGTCGGCCCGACCGTCCCAGCAGACAGATTCGATCGTGTGTACGGGCGAGCCGACGGATTTGGCCAGCAGACAGATTTGAAAGCATGCTTTCAAATCTGTCGGCTGGGAACCCGTCCGCCCGACATGTCTGCTGGTTAGTACGCTAACCAGCAGACATGTCTTATCGCACACGCGTCAAATGGTTTCGACGCATGCGCGAAAGTGTTTTACTTCCTGGTGCGGTGACGTGGCGGCGTCAACGTCACCGCCACGTAAGCGCGCCATCTGCCGGCGGGGATTTTGGTTTGATCGTGTGTACACGATCAAACCAATATATCCCCAGCAGACAGATTTGTTCAAATCGGTCTGTCCGACCGATTTGAACAAATGTGTCTGCTCGTGTGTATGGGGCCTAATAGACTTCAATGGACCCACATTCAAAAAAATGTTACCGCGATTTTGCAGCGATTTGTGTCTTTTTTTTCTTTTACATTCACTGTATATAGCTGGTTGCTAAGGAGCAGGCCGGGAAGCCGGTCACCACGTCCTTAGGAACGGATAAGTCATCAGCTGTCAGCGGGCTTCTTCGCTGATGGTTGAATGTAAAAAAAGTTTCTGGCTAAAAAAAAAAAAAATATGAAAAAAAAAACAGCGTGGGGTCCCCTCCAGTTCATACAAGGCCCTTCGGTCTGGTATGGATTTGGAGGGGATACCCCCATTCCAATTTTTTTTTTATAATGGTCTGGGGTCCCCCCAAAATTCTTACCAGACCGTTACCTGAGCATGCAGCTTATCAGGAAAGGGAGGGGATGAGCGAGCTCCCCCCCTCCTGAACCACACCAGACCGCATACCCTCAACACCCAAAATCACCTTGCCCCATGTTAATGGGGACAAGGGCCTTTTCCCGACCACCCTCGCTGGTGGTTATTGGGGTCGGTGGGCGGGAGGCTTATCGCATATTGAAAGCCCCCTATAACATGGGGCCCCCCAGATCCCAGCCCCCCTATGTGAATGGGCAGCGCTTTGCGGGCGCTCTTAACCCGAAAAGCGCTGCAAAAATTACAGTAAATCGGCACTAAAAATAGCGGCATTTTACCGCCGACACTCACAGCACTGTGAGAGTGAAAGCACTCTAAAGGCTGCATTCACACCTGAGCGTAGCGGTTTGCCACGATTTTGCAGCGTTTTTTACGGCGTTTTGCCGCGACAAATCACAGCGGTTTTTACCGCGATTTTGTACAGGTCTAGGGTCACCAATGTTAAAAACAGAAAAACGCCAAAAATGTGAGCGACAAAAAAGGTCTAGAACTTGTTTGAGCTTCGGGCGTTCGGTGTCAGGCGTTTTGGAGTGAAGATGTGAACCATCTCCGTTGAGAATAATGTATTTTTTCCCCTCTAGCGTTTTAGAGCTTCATGCTTCAGGCAACAAAACGCTCAGGTGTGAATGCAGCCTAAGGGTGTTATGAAGTTTGCCAGATAGAAACTCCATCAATTGAATCTCTCCAATATGGGTATAGAAGTCCTTTTGTGATGGCAGAGCAGTTTTTTTTTCAGTGCAATGCTGTTAGACATTTTGAGGCAGACAGGGTTTAAGAATAGTGTGCAAATGTGAATGAAATATGTTGTGTGATTAAAAGCATAGCTCATGTGAAAATGTTATAAGGAAGAAAACTGTGCATAATAATAATGATGATGTATAAGAATAAATCTCTCATGGGTGTGAATGATAAATAAATTATGCAACACAATAAATATCTATGTATAGATGACCAACGGTATATGTGCCAGTGTGCCGCAGCCCGGATGGATCGGAAGCACACTATGTACTTCATAAAAATGTACTATAGAAGAAAATAATAATAATTTTAATATCCAAAAACGAGGGGTGGAAAGTGGGTGGAACTCTGCTTTAAGTGAATGAGTTTTAAGGCTTGGTCCAACCAAATGGTTATACTTCAAAAACACTGGTACCTTTTGACCAGCGACCCAGTTATCTCCAAATTTGTTTCCCCCGAAACCACTACTAGTGGTTGCAGGGAAACAACTGTGAGTGAGTGTTGTGACCACTTGCATAGACCCTTGTGATAGAGCCCCCTCCTTCTTGTGGTTGCTTCTAACATGGGACCATTAGCTATTTAGGAGTCACACTTTTTTAATTCAATCATCACTAGCACATATACCACGGTCATCTATACATAGATATTAATTGTTTTGCATCATTTATTCATCATTCACACCTATGGAGAGATTTATTCTTATACATCAGGGGTGCCCAACTTTTTGAAGAGCGTGGGCCGCTTAAGCGACTTGGTAATCGTAGGCCACAATGAGTGGAGCGGGTGGATGACATGTCCGTGTCTGCTCTGTATTTGCAGAGCGGACACGAACACATCCCACGATACTTTTTAGCAGATCATATTGGAGGTAGAACACAAGTCTGTTTATGTCTGCCACTACTTAGAGGTGAATGGAGGGTCCAATTGGTCAGACTGTCGGACTGACCATGTGAAAGGGGCCCAAGGATGCTTTCACACTGATACGCTGCGGTTTACACACACCACGGGTCCTGCACTTTGCAATAGATTTCTTTTATATTCTGCAGATTTGGTGCTCTTTCAGAAAGTTCACCAAACTCGCAGGTAATAACAGAAGTCTATGGCTCAGTGCAGGTACCCCGCAGGTAAACTGCTCTGTTCCTGCAGATCAGTTTGAAAGCAGCCCCGTAACCACTGCAGAAAAGATATGCCCATATATACATTGTGATTTTAGTAATAAACTGACCTTTAATAACAGTATTCTATCCTATTCCATCCCAGAGCAGGAGGTCGCGGGCCACATGTAGCCCCCGGGCCACTGGTTGGGCACCCCTGTTATACATCTACATTATTATTATGCACGGTTTTCTTCCTTATAACATTTGCACATGAGCTATGCTATTAATCACACAACATTGACTAATATTTCATTCACGTTTGCACCATACACTATTCTTCTGGCGTTAACAACCAGAAACGTCATTATTTAACTGTTTAATTCAATCCTATATAGGACACCGGCATGTTGTTTTTTTTGTTTTGTTTTTACATTTTGGTCACATTATATTGCATTATTAGATTTAGTTACATTTTATGGGTTTATATATTCATTTGTTTTGCTATATTTTATTTGGTATTATTTATTGATTGTTATAGATGTGGGCATTTCCCTACGCTGGATTGACATCCATTGCCCAGGCTCTGGTCCATGTGCTCCTGGCTGGGTTTCATCTCCCCGCCCTTTCACAGTCACGGGGGAAGACTGGTAGAACTGGTGGCATTCTATTTTCATTTTATATTCTTCTTTCTTCTTTGAAGTCCTTTTGTTCTTGTGTGGTTACACTCATGGAACATACCAACTTCCTGTCTACTTCATAGCTAGCCACCTATGGGGTGCCAGTAGGCTAGGATTTTTTTACAAACTGTAAGTTGAATATTTAATTAAAAAATATATTTATTTATTTTGGTTGTTTCTTTATTCATTTACTTATGCCTTTGACACTTTCCTGTGCTTCTCCCAAAGAAGCAAAATTTCTCTTGCAAAATGCGTCGAGACCCACAGTACAGCTGTCCTGGACTATTGGCAACTATCCTAATGGTATATCTAAGTTCCATGGAAAGGTTTCCTATACAAATATAAATGTATCAATGTATTGATGTTTATCTTATATTTCTGTACAATGTGTTGTTTTTAAACATTGTTTATAATTTTTACTTTTTATGTCTGAGGTGTGACTCTCTATTTTGCTTTTTGTTGTGTGCGTAACATATAATAGTGACTTGAGTACAGGGCCACTGATAGAGGGGTACAGGCAGTACTCCTGAAATGAACTCCCAAATCTCATTGGGTCAGCAGGGGACCCAATACGATAGCGATGATGATGATGGAGTCAGCCAGCTATAACACTGATGGCAGAAAAAATACAATGTGTATGGGTTAAGATGTACAATATCTGGCATGACGTTTTTTTGCTTAGGAAAGTAGTGTGTGAAAGGCAGCCCAGGAAATAGCCAATTAAAGTGTTCCTGGAAGCAGCCACCTAACTTGATGTTCAGGTCTGAGCACCAAACTACAGCCTTTGAACTGGGCATAGAGATGCGGGAGTATGCCAGTAACCCCACCCCACCCCAACCCTGCCATCAATCGCAAAGCTTCTGCTTTTGCTGCATAGGTGAGAAAAAAAGCTTAATTGTCGAAGGCATTGCTACCCACATTCCAGGTCATTATTTGACTAGCATTACCAGAAAAACTATAATACATAGCGTTCCAATTTCTTGAGGCTGGTGTCTTAATTATTTTCCAGATACAACAGCTCCCATGCACATGTTAGTAAAAATGACAGATTTGTGCTGCAGGCAGAGAAAGAGATAAATAATGTTTACCATCAACTTTATCTCCCACAGGGGTCTTTTTCCCAGCCTTTTGTGATGGGGTTGGCAAGCCTTACTAAATTTTAGTGCCAGGTCTGCAATACTTTTTCGGATGTTCTTAAAGCTGAACTCCAGATGAGAAGATGTAATACATGTAGCACCATGCCCTAGCCAGACTAAATTTAGTTTTTGACTCTGTGGAGTAGGGAGTCAGCCACAGAGTTATGAATATTTATATGACTTCGGGCATTTCGGGCAGAAGGTGGCCAGGGGAGAAAATAAATGCTTGGGAGCCATGTTCAGAGGGTTTCCCCTGGGGCTGCTACCCCTGGGATGCAGCCTGTCTACTGTGTACGGAGGCTGTTGCTAGGCCTTAGCCTACGCTTAGCTGAGGGCCTGAAAGAACTTGGACTAAAAGACCTTTGCTGGAGGACACTACATCAGGGAGCTGGGCTGGAGGAGTACAATTTTATCACTGCAGAGTGTCGCATGGAAGTTTGTTGGCGACTACTGTCCTTGAACAATGCAAGTAGGAGATGAGGATTACAGGTGTTAATGCAAGTGGTTGTTGTAAGACCTGGAGCTGCTCAAGCAGAGTCTCAGATTAGCTGGCTATCCCTCCTACATTCAGTAAAAGCTGCTTCTAAAGAATTAATGCTTGAGAATCTTTCCTCTTGTACTAGATGGCATTCTTGGAGTATCCTGAACTCTTATCCCTTACAAGGCAAGGTGGATGTGATGCAAGATAGAGCAATGGGCGCCAGACACTTTTTAAATGCAAAAGATATTTATTGTCTCTTAACGAAACTGTGGGAGAGAGGGTTAGGGTCAAGACACCCTTAAGTAGATGCAATGATAACTGGCAGACTCCGAGACTTCTATAGGTAGACAGCTATACAGAGGAATGCCTCCAGCCGGATATCACTTTTGTAAAGGTAGTTGTATTTAACTATTGGCAACACAGAATAGTTATTTTCTTACACTACAGTCTCTCACTAAAGTTTTACTCACTGAGCTCCCAGTCTTGCACTAGACCTCAAGATCCAAGTGCCACTGAATCTCCTGGGCTCTTCCACAGCTAGCATGCTGTATACTCCTCAAGCGTCACGCCCGCTATCCTGCTGGGTCCCTAACTTGGTCCTCGATGCTCCGCAAGCGTTACCCCTGCTGTCCTGCTGGGTCCCTGGCTTGGCACCTGCTGAAGCTTTCCCCTCTTCTTTACTGTCCCCGGCTGATGAGAAGACTGCTCTGGTACTGGCTCCAGCTTCCTCACTGTAGTCTCTAGGTAACAAGGCAGATGGTCCCTTAGTGGCGACAGTATCACGGGTACATTTACCAAGGCCGAGATGCTGAGGGCGGCTAACCTTTGCGACCTGGCGCGATCCTCCCCTTGGGATTGGGGCAGGGGGAAGGACGCACCGGGAGGCACCGGTACCAGCGGGAAGATACAGATCCGGTAGGTCAAGCAGGGACAGGCGGAAGATCCACCGGGATGGTTCGGAGCTGCAGCAGACGGGTAGACTGAAGCAAGGTACTGAGCAGACAAGGACAAGGCAGAAGAAAAGTCTATGAGACAAGCCGTGGTCAGGGGTTCTGAGGAAGCAGACAGTCAAGTGTTCAAGTCGGGGTACAAAGGGCAGGAGAAAGCCAGGAGTCCAGGTTCAAGCCAAGGTCAAGGGATTGGAGAAAGCAGAGGTCCGGGAACATAAGCCAAAGGTCAAGCAGGTGAAGAATCCAATAACAGGTAACAAGTCAGGTACTCAAACGCTGTTTACAAACCAGCAACCAGAGGACTGTGGAGAGCTGATTTAAATAAGCCGCTCAGGCTTCTGATTGGCCAGGGGCGGAACAAGATTGTGTACGCGCGCGCGCCATCACACGCGCGTGCCCGCGCACACGGCGCGCCGATACGCCGCGCATGCGCGCGTGCAGCTCAGACGAGCGCACCCGAGCTGACCTGTCACGGAGCTGGGGCTGGACGGAGCTGTGACAGTGCCCCCCCCCCAAGGGGCGGACTCCGGACGCCCAAACTGTCCATCAACTCTGGATGTTCACGGTGGAAGGTTCGTATCAGGCGGGGAGCGTGCAGATTTCTGGAAGGCTCCCAGGAGTTATCTTCAGGGGGGTATCCCTTCCATTTGATTAGATATTGGAGCTGCCTTCCCCTTTTCCTGCAGTCCAGGATGGTCTCCACCTCGAACTCCCTCTCTCCCTCAATTTCCACTGGCGGAGGTGGGAGCTCTTCTCTCCCAGGGAACGGGTTTATCGTGACTGGTTTGAGCAAAGAGGCATGAAAGACCGGATGAATCCGGTAAGTTTCAGGTAGTGCTAGTTCAAAAGCCACGGGATTGATTTTCCGTTTGATCCGGAATGGGCCGATGAACCTAGGGCCCAGTTTCTGTGAAGGGATTGGTAACTTGAGGTTAGTAGAGGAAAGCCAGACCTCGTCCCCTACTTCAAAAGCAGGGCACTCCTTCTTCCCCTTGTCGTAGAATTTTTTGAAGTTTTCTTGTGCCTGCCGCATGACCTCCCGGAGCTTTTGGAAGTTTTGTTGGATGTGAGCTAGGTGCTCCTGGACCACTGGAACAGGTGTTTCAGGGATGGAGTCCGGAAGGGAGGAAGGATGATAGCCGAAATTAGCCCAAAAAGGAGTTTGGTTAGTGGAGGCATGCACTGAATTATTATAGGCAAACTCTGCCAACGGTAATAAAGACACCCAATCATCATACGGAGCAAAAGCAGCGGAGGTACTGTTCTAACGTTTGGTTGGTTCTTTCCGTTTGACCGTTGGATTGCGGGTGATAGGCAGACGAGAGACAGACTTTGATTTCCAGTGTTCTGCAGAGTTCCCTCCAGAATTTGGACGTAAACTGCACCCCTCTGTCAGACACGATGCTTTTGGGCACCCCATGCAGTCTCACAATTTCCCTGAAAAAGATTTTTGCCGTGTCAGCCGCAGAGGGTGTGCCAATCATGGGTAGGAAATGGGCCAGTTTGGACAGGCGGTCGATCGCGACCAGAATTGTTGTGAAGCCTTCCAAGGGAGGTAAGTCCACTATAAAGTCCATGGACAACTCTGTCCAGGGGCGTTCCGGAACCGGGACAGGTTTCAATAGGCCCCAGGACTTGGTCTTGGGCCCTTTACAGCGTTGGCAGCGGAAACAGGATAAAACATAGGTCTTGCAGTCAAGTCTCCACTTTGGCCACCAGAAGGAACGGCTGAGCAATTCGGCAGTCTTTCGTAACCCGAAATGGCCCGCTAATTTATGGTCATGAAACGTACTTAGTACTCGTTGCCTTAGTACCGCAGGTACAAAAATCTTACCCCGTGACCACAGCAAGTCGTCCCGTCTCTCTAGGGCAGATGCGGCTTGGTCGGTACAGTGCTTGGAGGCCTCCTTTAGGGAGTTTAGCAAGTCTGTTTGGGAGACTAAAAAAAAATTCTGGGCGGCCAAGACGGTACTAGGTTCCGGTGGGATGGAAGTATCTAAAAACATCCTAGAAAGGGCATCCGCCTTCCCGTTCTTTGAGCCGGGCCTGTAGGTGATATGGAAATTGAAGCGAGTAAAGAAGAGGGCCCAGCGGGCTTGCCTAGGTCTTAAGCATTTGGCCGTTCGCAGGTATTCCAAATTCTTATGGTCCGTAAAGATTAGGATGGGATGGAGAGCCCCTTCCAAGAGATATCTCCACTCTTCAAGTGCGAACTTAAATCGCCAACAGTTTGCGGTCCCCCACGTCATAGTTCCTTTCTGGGGAGGTCAATTTCCGGGATGCGTAGGCCACTGGGTGGAGGAGAGCTTTGGGTCCCTGTCTCTGTGATAAGATGGTGCCAGTAGCTATTTCAGAGGCGTCGACTTCCAAGACGAAGGGCAGAGCTGGGTCAGGGTGCCGTAGGACGGGTGCAGAGGAGAACATCACTTTAAGTTGAGTAAATGCTTCTTGTGCTTTCTGGGACCAGTGGAAGCGACACCCCTGACGTGTCAACTCAGTGATGGGGGCTACAATAGATGAGAAGCCAATGATGAATCTCCGGTAAAAATTGTCGAAGCCAATGAATCGTTGTATGGCCTTCTTGTCGCCTGGGGCTGGCCAGTCTTGGACCGCCTTGACCTTTTGCGGGTCCATGGCAATCCCACTAGTAGAAATGATGAACCCCAGGAATTGGATCGTTGTCTTTTCGAATTCACATTTCTCGGCCTTGAGGTATAATTTGTGTTCCCTGAGAATGGCTAGAACCTTCTTAACGTGGGAACGATGTTGCTCGAGAAAGACCGAAAAGATGAGGATATCGTCTAAATAGACAACTAGGAAGTCATCTAGGTGTTGGCGAAAAATGTCATTAACTAGGTGCTGGAACGTGGCAGGGGCGTTGCAGAGGCCGAACGGCATCACCAGGTACTCGAAGTGCCCGAACCTGGATCTGAAGGCCGTCTTCCACTCGTCCCCATCTCTGATCCGGACAAGATTGTAGGCCCCTCGGAGATCTAGTTTAGAGAAGAACTGGGCAGACCGAAACCGCTGGAATAGTTCTGGGATGAGGGGTAGCGGATACCTATTTTTGATGGTAATTTTGTTTAGCTCCCTGTAGTCAATACAGGGTCTGAGGGACCCATCCTTCTTCTCGACGAAGAAGATCCCCGCCCCGGCAGGAGAAGAGGAAGGGCAGATGAACTTCTTCTTTAAGTTTTCATCAATATATGCCTGGAGGGCGACTAGTTCCGTCTCGGACAAGGGGAAGATACGGCCAAAAGGGATCTTGGATCCAGGCAAGAGATCGATAGGGCAATCATATGGCCTATGCAGGGGAAGGTGATCAGCTTGCCGTTTGTCGAAGACGTCCTTAAACTCAGCATAAGCAGAAGGGATATGAAGGGGATTGTCCGGCATAGTAGCTAGGGTGGAACAGGAGGCCTGGGCGGGCAGGAGGCAGTTTTGTGAACAGTAGGCGGATAAAAACTCAATCTCCTTCTTGTGCCAATCTATACAGGGTTGGTGGACCTGCAGCCATGGGAGTCCCAAGATGATGGGGAACAGTGGAGAAGGTATCAAATCCAGGCAAAGAAATTCTTGATGTCCTGTGTCAGAAATGGCAAGGATTGGCTGGGTTTCCTGAGTGACAAGTCCGGACCGGGGAAGAGAGCCGTCTGCTAGGTGGATTTGCAGATGAAAGTCCTTAGGGCGGCAGGGAACATGCAGCTTCAGGGCCAGGGCAGAGTCCAAGAAGCAGCTGCATGCTCCGGAACCAATTATGGCTGGCAGCCGGGTTGCCCCCTCCGGGAGCTGTAAAGAGAGAAAGAGGACAACATAAGTCTGTGGTAGGTTAGTAACGTGGCAATTGAAGGCGGGTGGCGGTTAAAACTTACTAGGTCTCACCGGGCAGGAACGAAGGAAGTGGCCGGCTCCGCCACAGTACAGACACAAGTTGGACTGGCGTCTTCGCTGCCTTTCTTCGGGAGTGAGAGGAGGCCGGACTACCCCGAGCTGCATGGGTTCGGGGTCTGGAAGGGAGGAGACCGGTGGGACCGGGAGAGACGGAGGAGCAGGAGAGAGTCTTGGTGGAATCCAACTGGGACGGTTGGTTTGAAAACGCTCCGCCCGCCGTTCCCGAAGGCGTCGGTCCAGCTGGGTAGCCGAATGAATCAACCCCTCTAGTGAGACGAGGGGATCGACTCGAGCCAACTCGTCCTTGAGGGACTCAGATAGTCCTTGGCGGAATTGGTACTTCAGGACCGCCTCATTCCATCCAGTGTCGGCGGACCATTTCCTGAACTCCGCGATATAGTCTTCAACGGGCCTCCTGCCCTGATTCAAGTTGTGGAGGGTAACCTCAGCCATGGCAGAACACAGAGGGTCGTCGTATAGTTTGGACATGTGTTCAAAGAAGGAGTCCAGTATCGTATTTCTTTGCTCCATCAGACTGTGGGCCCAGGCTTGAGGTTCATCGGAAAGGAGCGAGATCACGAAGCCCACTTTTACGGCCTCAGAGCAGAAGGTCCTGGTTTGCAAGGCCAGATACAGAGAACAAGCATTTTTAAAGGCCCTGAACTTTTTGCGGTCGCCTGCAAAGCGTTCTGGTGTAGGCACCCGGGGTTCTGGGTGAGACACGACCACTGCTGGAGTTGAAGCAGGCTGAGAGGTGGACGCCCCTGTTCCTGGGGTCACGGAAGGGGCTGCGGGTCCAGGTGTAGGGGTTAGTTGTTGAAGGCGGCCATCCATCTGTAGGTACCCTTCTTGTAATTTTTGCACCGCTTCTGTTAGTGCCAAGACTTGTTGGCAGAGAGTCTCGAAGGGTGAGCGCGCCCTGTCAGCCTCAGACATCTGGCTGGTTTGTACTATCACGGGTACACTTACCAAGGCCGAGATGCTGAGGGCGGCTCACCTTTGCGACCTGGCGCGATCCTCCCCCTGGGATTGGAACAGGGGGAAGGACGCACCGGGAGGCACCGGTACCAGCGGGAAGATACAGATCCGGTAGGTCAAGCAGGGACAGGCGGAAGATCCACCGGGATGGTTCGGAGCTGCAGCAGACGGGTAGACTGAAGCGAGGTACTGAGCAGACAAGGACAAGGCAGAAGAAAAGTCTATGAGACAAGCCGTGGTCAGGGGTTCTGAGGAAGCAGACAGTCCAGTGTTCAAGCCGGGGTACAAAGGGCAGGAGAAAGCCAGGAGTCCAGGTTCAAGCCAAGGTCAAGGGATTGGAGAAAGCAGAGGTCCGGAAACGTAAGCCAAAGGTCAAGCAGGTGAAGAATCCAATAACAGGTAACAAGTCAGGTACTCAAACGCTGTTTACAAACCAGCAACCAGAGGACTGTGGAGAGCTGATTTAAATAAGCCGCTCAGGCTTCTGATTGGCCAGGGGCGGAACGAGATTGTGTGCGCCCGCGCGAGCGCCCGTGCACCGCCACGCGCGCGTGCCCGTGCACACGCCGCGCCGATACGCCGCGCATGCGCGCAGCTCAGGCGAGCGCACCCGAGCTGACCTGTCACAGAGCTGGGGCTGGACGGAGCTGTGACAGACAGCTTCCCCTCTACCTCCAACCACAACTGTTTCCCCCTTCCGGGTGAACCTTCACAACTCGGCTGGGCTCCAATCCTGCAGTCCCAACCCTATCTAAACGATAGATTAGAAAGACATGTAACGTAGGCACTAAATAAAGTACATAATAAATCCTAAAATGAACATGTTCTAGATAATAAAGATTACACCGACTGTAATAATCACTATTGTGCAATACCAGAAACAAAAAAACACAAAAAAAATGCACCAAAAAATGTTGCATGAAAAAAAAATTACACAGAAAATTACACAAAAATGCTATGGAAAATGTGTTAATAACAGTGTTATTTCAGTGATGAACTTAGTGCATATACATTCAAAGATAAAATAATGTGATAATCACTATTAAGCAATTCCAAAAAAACACACACAAAAATAATAATATATATATATATATATATATATCTTTCAAATCACACAAAAAAGTTGCACCAAATTTTTTATCACAAAAATGCTGTGAAAAAAAACCCAATATTACCAGATGTCTCACCAGATTCAGTCTCACTGCTTAAACTTCCTGATGAAGCTATAGAGCGAAATGCATAGAGGTCAGATTGCTGTAACTATTCCCATGGACCGCATGCAATGTCCTGTCCATTTCAGCAGCGAGACACACGCCGGAATCTGTTGACAAAGATGGCACCTTTGTCTGTACCATTTCAACGGCAGTGTGCTGAATAATATCCTTTGAATTAAAATATTTATGTTGGTTAAGCAGTGGTGTATTTGGGTTTTGTACTGCCCTAGGCCTGACTAAACTTGCGCACCCCCTAATTTAAATATGACCCACCCCTTCCTGTCGAGGCCACATCCTTTCCTTTTTAAAATACGCCCTGTCATCTTTATGGGAGGACGACAGAGAGATACACCGCAGGAGGAGGACAGAGAGGGATGCAGCATCTTTTCATTTGGGGGGTAAGATCATATGTGCTGGGTGCTTTGTGGGGGAGAGGATCAGATCCCCTCCACTAGCACATATCCTCTCCCCTCCCAAAGCACCCAGCAGATATCCCCTTACCTCCCCTCCCATCACTCCACATGTGCATCTGTTATCTGCCCCCTCTACCCGGTTACTGTGTCCGCCTTCACTGTAAACTATACACAGACCTCAGGGAAGAAGCATCTGTGAGCTGGAAAAGGAGAAAACTTGGAACCCCATGCTGGGAGATTTTAATAATATCATTACACACGCTTTGTGGTCCAGTGGATCATTTGGCTCTGGTAAGTGAGCATTTGCATCATTGGTGGTGGAACAGGTTTTTTCTTGGAATCATATAAAGATGCACGATAGATTGGAATCATTTAATTGCAAGGACTTGGAAATGGGACTTTAATCTGCATGTTTTTACAGCACATTACATTTTTTGATATGTATATGCATTCATTTATTACAGATAGAACACTGGTAAGATTAATTGTATTTTTTCACAGCATTTTTGTAAAAAAAAATAAAAAAAAATTGTGCATTTTTTGTGTTTTTTGGAATTGCACAATAGTGATTACCACATTATTCTATCTTTGAATGTACAGTAAAACCTTGCAAGACAAGCTATTTTTTAAATAAATTTTGACTTGATATACAAGCAATGTCTTGATATACAAGTAGCGTCACGTCACAACTGAGTATAAAAGAGAAGAGAGGCACCTCTAAGTGTAGCAATATGGTTACATTTAAAGGGGAAGTCCAGCCTGAGCTTTTTTGATTGGGCGTCTCCTAATGCCGCGTACACACGATCATTTTTTGTGATGAAAAAAAAAAACGACGTTTTCTGTGAAGTAAAAAACAACGTTTTCTGTGAAGTAAAAAACGACGTTTTTGAAACGTCACTTTTCAAAGACGATGTTGCATACACACCATCGTTTTTTTCACAAAAAGCGAGGTTACGTTCACCACTGTTTTCCATTGAAGCTCGCTTCATAACTACAGTAGCTTCTGGGCATGCGCGGGTTGAAAAACGTTGTTTTAAACTACGTTTTTGCTACACACGGTGACTTTTTGTGAAACAAAAAACGACGCTTTGAAAAACGACACAAAAAATTCAAGCATGTTGGAATTTTTTTTGGTCGTTTTTTGAAGACAAAAAACAACGTTTTGCCCACACACGATCAATTTAACGTCAGAGGTCTCTCAGGTGGATCTGGGACATTGGCCGCAATTTTATTTCTAAGGCCCGGAGCTCGCCTGTAAATGAAATTGGGCTTGGGGGGTAATATTTTGGCCAAATCTATACAGTATCCTGTAATAGGATAGGCCAATTTTTTTTATTTTTTTTTGAAAATATTTTCCACATTCCTGTACTGTCTGTGAAAGCCAGAGAGGAAAGGCACCTGATCCTCCCGTTTGGTGCTTCTCTTAGACTCAAGCAAGGTTAAACGGTCCATACTTAACACCTCATCTTGAGTGGCCTGTAACGTAGGCAAAGGATATCCTTTTTCAGCAAACCGTTTAGTGAGTATGTTTGCTTGTAGGTTGTAATCAGTAATTGAATCGCAGTTCCTTCTTATGCGCATATATTGACCCTTGGGGGTTGCTCCCAACCATTTAGGATGGTGGCAGCTGGAGGTGGGCACAAAACCATTTCTATCCGTAGGCTTGAAATAGGTTTTTGTGCCAACCTGATTCCCCTTTTTATACAGTGTTAAGTCCAGATAGTTGATAGAGACAAGGCTGCATTCTGCAGTAAACCTCAGACCATAAAGATTATTATTCATTTCCAATATGAGTTCGTCTAGGGCCCCAAGGGGACAATTTAGGGGTAATTATAGAGGGAGACCCTCCCATCATCAGTACAATCAGCCACCGGGGGGGGAATGGAGGGGATGGAAGGAGCCATACAAGATTCCCACCGGGGGGGAAATGGAGGGGATGGAAGGAGCCATACAAGATGCCCACTTCTACACCACAACCCCCCAAAGAAAATTCAGGAAAAGGGTCAGAAGGGGGGGGGGGACCAGAAAGAAAAAGACCTCGGGACAATTAATGGAAGGGATTTTTAATCTAGCGGGCGCTAATTTCACGGAAGCGGAATTAACAGTTTTATCCAAAGGGATGAAATTTGCTCCCAATAAAAAAATATTGATAAATTTGACCTGTTTATCGATGTGGAGAAATATATACGGAAGCTTAATATTAAACAACATTTCTCACATCAAACGGACACCATACCACCACCTCAGGCCACAGAATTTGTGCATAGTGGGTTAAAAAACAGTTCTTTATTCAATCCCAAAAAGGGAACACATCATCATGTGGAGGTATTTAAGCGTATGGTGCAAGAAGAGATAAAAGAACTTGAGGTTACATACACCAATCAGAACAATAACCTTATCAATGAAGGTATTAAATCACTTGAAACGAACAAAAATATAGTGATACGTCCAGCAGACAAAGGGGGGGGGGGGGGTCGTGGTACTCACCAAAGAGTACTACTATGGAGAAATCCAGCGCCTATTGGCGGATACTGATACCTACTACCCCCTCCCGGGAGATCCAACAAGTAAATTGAAAGCCCAACTGTCACTTTGGGTCACTAACGGTTTAACATCATCCATTTTGGACAATAAAGAAGCACAATATCTTGTTCCAAAAGTACCAAGGGTACCGGTGCTCTATATTATCCCCAAAATCCATAAAGATAAAGTAAACCCGCCAGGGAGACCCATTATCAGTGGGATCGGCTCCCTTTATTCCAGAGTGGGGGAATATCTAGACCTCTTTCTACAACCCTTGGTTGTAAAGGGCAAAGCATATTTGAAAGATAGCAGAGATCTCATCAAGTCCCTACCCCCTGTGCTAGTAACAGAGAATACCTGGTCGGTAACAGTCGACGTTGAGTCGCTGTATACCAACATTAAACAAACTGATGCGATTTTAGCTGTTACTGAAACACTTGAAACACAATCTGTATTACCATCAGCTCAAATTCAGTTTTTAGTAAAAGGTTTAAAACAGGCCATGGGAAACAAATACTTTTGGTCACAGGGGGATTTTTTCACGCAAATCAAGGGCGTTGCGATGGGGGCTCGCTATGCCTCCAGAGTGGCTAATTTGGTTCTAAATAAATGGGAGGAAGAAACCATTTATAATGTTAACCCACCTGCCCTCATATATTATAAAAGATATATTGATGACATCCTGCTAATGTGGGAGGGCACCAAATTCGCCCTAGACGAACTCATATTGGAAATGAATAATAATCTTCATGGTCTGAGGTTCACTGCAGAATGCAGCCTTGTCTCTATCAACTATCTGGACTTAACACTGTATAAAAAGGGGAATCAGGTTGGCACAAAAACCTATTTCAACCTTGCTTGAGTCTAAGAGAAGCACCAAACGGGAGGATCAGGTGCCTTTCCTCTCTGGCTTTCACAGACAGTACAGGAATGTGGAAAATATTTTCAAAAAAAAAATAAAAAAATTTGGCCTATCCTATTACAGGATATAGATTTGGCCAAAATATTACCCCCCAAGCCCAATTTCATTTACAGGCGAGCTCCGGGCCTTAGAAATAAAATTGCGGCCAATGTCCCAGATCCACCTGAGAGACCTCTGACCTTTCTGGATGGATCTGCATTCCATTACTGCACCCGATGTAGATCATGTAAAAATACCACCAAGAAAAAGAGCAAATTCATTTCTTTTGTCACCCAACAGGAATTCACGATAAAGCCACTTATCACCTGTCATTCAGATCATGTGACTTATGTCCTAGAATGCCTGTGCAGGTTGCAATATGTGGGACACACAACTCGTGAACTTAAAGTGCGAATCAACAAACATGTGGCGAACATAATCAAAGGGTTTCCTAACCATAGTGTTTCCAAACATTTTGCAGACTGCCATGATAGGGACCCTCTCAAGCTGACCTTTTATGGCATAGACAGGGTCACTAAACATTGGAGAGGCACTGACCTCAAAAAAGCTGTATCGCAAAACGAAACGGAATGGATACATCGTTTAAGGACAATGCAGCCACTAGGGTTAAACATTGAGTTGGATTTAAACTGCTTTTTAACCAATGAATAATGATTTTATTTTATTTCTCTTCTATATATTTATATTTTATACATTTATCAGCCAATCAGTGGTTATATGTGTGTATGATATTCTAAATGTGGGTTTGAACACATGTTTTTATATTTTATATTATGTGGAACCCAGCATGGGTTAACTAACTGCTTGCACCTGGGAACTGAGGCTCGTCATAGGCCAACCCCACCCATTCCAACTGCTAGACCTATTTCTATGGGTCCATTACGTATCTAGGCATGCTTCCTGATGACGTGTCAATCACGAAACGTACGTCAAAGCGCCTGTATACGTAAAAACAACGCACTTCCGGTCCCGCTGGTCCCCTGGCCTGGAACGCACGCCAGCTCCCTAGCGAGGAACTCGTACCTGGCTTGGACTTCACCCCAGTTCCCCAGCGAGGAACACTCATCATAGCCCATCCTGCCATGCTGACTAGCCTCAGTGCCGGGTCCTAGGCACTACTAAAGTAAGAGGCCATTTGGCTATGCTGTTTTATCTGTGACATATTTTAAATAAACTGTACTTCACTATGGTGGTTTCCCCTCTCCCTCCTTCATGAGAGTGTTTGATTCCGGGAAACATAGAGCTGCGCAGCTGAATCATTCAACTGGTTTAGTGACCAACTGCTGTATTTGACCTTTTCTAAACAATCAGGTCAACACCGAGTGGTAAGGAGCCATCCATTAGTGCACATTTGGGGGATCTTCTTGGTGGAGGTGGACACCTTTTACAATTCATTTTCTACAATTTGCATCTGAGAAAGATTAGCCTTGATTGGACTTTATCTATCACTCTTTGAATGGACTTGAATTTATTTATTTATTCATTCATTCATTCATTTTTTTGTTTTGTATTATCTATTTCTATTTCACTATTTTCAGTGTGTTGCTGCTCACTAAGTCTGATATTGTTGGTTCAGACGGACCATTTATTAGATTTCACTTTATTGTTTATTCCCTTATTATTCAATATTAGCGCCCCCTCCATTTACCATGCTACACTGTACCCAAACAAAATTGGCCTTCTTTTTTACCCACAAATAGAGCTTTCTTTTGTTGGTATTTGATCACCTCTGCGGTTTTTATTTTTTGCGCAACAACTAAAAAAAAAAAACGAAATTTTCGAAAAAAAAATGTTTATTTTTTTTCTGTTAATTTTTTTGTAAATAAGTACGTTTTCTTCTTCAATTATGGGCACTTATATAGCGGCACTGGTGGGCACGATGAGGTGGCATCGATGGGCACTGATAGGCGGCGCTGGTATGCTGCACTGATGGGCAGTCATAGGTGGCACCGATGGGCACTGATAGGTGGGCACTGGGCATGGATGGGCATTTACAGGTGGCACTGATGGACACTGGGTGGCACTGATGGCATTGCTAGGCACAGTCAGTGCCCATATTGCCAGTCAGTTTGTGGGCACTGATTGGCATCAATTGCATTAAAAAATATATATATATATTTTTTTTTTTTTTACTATTTGTGCTCTATTGAGCACTCCCTGGTGGTCTAGTGTGTGGATCCGAGGGTGGGCTGCCCTGATAAACAATCAGCGCAAACCCCCCCTGTCAGGAGAGTCGCCGATCGGCTCTCCTCTACTCTACCCCCTGGATGTGCCAGTCCTGGCACATCCAGCCATTTTGCCCATAACTTCTCAAACTTGTGGGCACTGCCCCTATGCTGGTATATCATTTTATACATTCTCAGCACTACTCCAATGTTAGCAATCCATTCTGTCAACAAGAAATACAAATAGTGGCGCAAAAACAATCAGTAGTATGTAGCAGCTAGAAAGTCTGCTATTTTTTTTAAAAGTCCTTCATAAAACAAATTATTAAAAAGTTATATATGTGAGGATAAAAAGGACCTGTAGATGAAAAGTGGAGACATGGAGGGGAGAATGCTGATCTGTTTAAAGCTGATGGTCCTGGTCGTTGTCCCAAGGCAGGCCTTCAAAGATGGGGGAGACAAAAGCCCAGACTCCAGGATATGTAGAAAGAAAAAAGAAGAGGGCGCCAATGGGTTAAACGACAGATAGCTTTAATTGGTTTTTAGATCGCAGCATCCACTTACATATAAAAGGTTGGAAGTCCAGTATGTAGATCCTGTGTATAAGTCTTTATTGTGGCGTCCTTCCACGCTGGTTGTTGGCTGAAAGTGCTCACGAGCCTTACGGTGTCCGTCTGCTCAGATCGTCGGTAAACCGGCTAGCATGGAGGGACTGACTGAAAGCGAGGCCTGGAGCGCAGCTGAGTCGCGGTGACGTCACTGGGTTGTGACGACGTTTCGGAGCTTGCGCCTGTGGGCGAATAGGCGCGCTCCTTTCTCAAGCATGAAAGTCTAACAGTAACTGGATGCTTATTTAAACAAGGGGGAGTGTGCCATCTAATGGAGAAAAACGGAACTGAGCTAACTTTAAGATTTACATAAAAAAACTCTTTGCAGGCACTTAGAAAGAAAAGGAAAAATGAGGCAGTATTGGGAAAATAAAAACAAGTGCAAGCATAGATATATACATATATATAAAAAAAAAGGACAAATATATGGCATATAATTTAGATGATGAATAAAAAAATAATAATGTAAAAAAGTAGTAATGTGGAAAAAACAAAGGTGTGGGAGAAAAGATAATTAAAAATAATAATGGAATACTCGGCCTGGGCCAGCAGAGTGTGTGTGGGGGGGGGGGGAGAGGGGAGACGTTCTTTTATGTAAATCTTAAAGTTAGCTCAGTTCCGTTTTTCTCCATTAGATGGCACACTCCCCCTTGTTTAAATAAGCATCCAGTTACTGTTAGTCTTTCATGCTTGAGAAAGGAGCGCGCCTATTCGCCCACAGGCGCAAGCTCCGAAACGTCGTTCCAACCCAGTGACGTCACCGCGACTCAGCTGCGCTCCAGGCCTCGCTTTCAGTCAGTCCCTCCATGCTAGCCGGTTTACCGACGATCTGGGCAGACAGACACCGTAAGGCTCGTGAGCACTCTCAGCCAACAACCAGCGCGGAAGGACACCACAATAAAGACTTATACACAGGATCTACATACTGGACTTCCAACCTTTTATATGTAAGTGGATGCTGCGATCTAAAAACCAATTAAAGCTATCTGTCGTTTAACCCATTGGCGCCCTCTTCTTTTTTCTTTCTACATATCCATTCTGTCAAGGTCGGGGCAGCCTCATCCTTCCAGTGTACCATAATAAGCTTCCTCGCCTGGAACAAGACCTTATGTACAGCCTCCCTGACACCCTCCTGCCATTCGTACTCTTCCAGAGCCCAAAGAGACAGGCTCTCGGATCCTGTGTCACATGCCTGTCCTGGCCACGCCCCTGATTTTAATGATGCCTAAAGAAAAAAAAAGAAAAATCCCTTAAAATATCGTACCTGCTGGGTGTCTATAGTAGTGGCACGTGTTTAGTATGGTCCCTGCACAAAATGAGACTACTATAAGAAAAAGGTCATTTAAGATTTGGTTGTGGCTTTAATGTAATGTTTGGTCCCTGCAATATGGATAAAAATCACTGAAAAAAAAATAGCATGGGTTTCCCCGCCACCACTCCCCCCAGGTCATTAGAAGCTACTTTGGCCCTATATACTTTGCACAGCAGTAAACAGGCGGTGCAAACAAGACAGGGACTGTAGGTTTGTTGTTTACTGTTAAGTAGAATCTGTTTGTAATTTTCAACTGGTACTTCTTTAAAGTGTAACTTCAGCCATAAAATCTTTTTTTAAGCTTTTCTGAAAACAGAGAATGGTTATCATCACCCCTGTAACATTTGTTTTTCTGTTTGTGTGCATCTGTTCAGAAGATTGCACCTCACTTTCTGTCCAATGAAAATATTTTTTTTTGGTGAAACAAGGATTGGTGATAAGCATCAGTGGACAGGAGACACATTTTACAGAAGAGAATTTCCCTTCCTAGGAGTAGATTTTCTCTCACTTCCTGTTGTCTCCTTCCGTTTGCAAGTAGGAGTCGTTTGTAAGTGGGATGTTTGAAAGTAGGGGCCTGACATATATACTCTGCAGAAATGTGGGCCCTAGGTGTTGGTGTTGCCACAACACTGTAAGCCATCACAGTTAGTCTTGGTGGGCGATGAAACGCCCTGCTGTGAAATATTAGATCAAGAATTGTAATTACACGCCCCTGTTGAACAGGGGCAGAAAAATTAGGCCTTAGGCACTAGTGCTGGTGCCACAACACTGCAACCCCTCACAGATACTGTAATTGGAGCGCAGCAAAGAGCCACATGCAAATGATTGCATCAAAAATTGTTATTACACGTCCCTGTTAAACAGGGACAGAAAAATTGGGCCTTAGACACTGGTGGCGATGCCCAGAACCAACAATGTTCATACTAGCTATCAGCAAGATCATTGAGGAAAAGGATATTCAGTCAGCATAACAGGATAGTCACTCGGCATTGGCATAAGCAGTCTCCAAGGGATCTGACACTTCCAAAAAATTATTCAGTTACATCAGCATCAGGTGCTTGGTAGCTGGTGTTGATCCAAGCCCGATTCATTTTTATGAAGGTCAGTCGGAGTCGGTGGAGAGGCGCACCCTGTGATCGGTCACAAAGCCTCCAGCAGCACTGAATGTGCGTTCTGAAAGAACGCTGGATGCAGGACAAGCCAGTAGCTCAATTGCGTACTGTGCAAGCTCTTGCCAGTGATCCATCCTCAAGACCCAGTAAGCCAGAGGATTTTTGGTGGGGAAGGTGTCCAAGTCTGATCTTGCCCCTAGGTATACCCGCACCATGTAAACCAGACGCTGGCGATGGTTGCTGGAACCGGTCAGACCTTGGGGCTGCGGACTAAAAAAATTGTCTGAACGCATCGGTCAGACACCCACCTTCTCCACCACTCCTTCTGTAACTCGCCGAAGCCTCAGCAACACGTTGTCCAGGACCAGGATTTGGTAGTCCCCCAGATTCTGGGAACGTGTTGCACAGATCTTTCTGCAAGGCCTCCCGAAGATTTTTCATCTTCTGCTCCCTCTGTGATTGCAAGATAAGGTCCGTAACCTTACCCTTGTAACGTGGATCAAGGAGAGTTGCCAGCCAGTAATGATCCCTCTCCTTAAAACAACGAATACGAGGATCCTTACGCAGGCTTTGCAGGATCAGGGAGGCTATGCAGCATAGGTTTGCTCAGGCATTCGGGGCACAGTCCTCTGGGTCACTAAGGACGACAGGATCCGCAGCCACCTCATCCCGGCCACGTAAAAGTCCATGGGTTCCTTAGGACTGTAAATGATCCCTTGAAGACTGCTGGTGCTGATGCTGAGTGCTAGGCTCCACCTCCATGATGATGATACAAGCATCCTCCTCCTCCTACTCCTCCTCATCCTCTTCATGTGTGCTAAGCAGGCAAGCAGGACCACTGTCTGGATAAAGGGGGCCTTGAGAGGTAAGGAAGTCCTCCTCTTGCTCCCTCTGTTCTGCCTCAAGGGCCCTGTCCATTATTCCATGCAGCGTGTGCTCCAACATATCACTGACGCATGCACTGTCACTGCTCACTATCCTCGTGGTCGCCTCAATGGTGACAGGACAGTGCATGCATCCCTGATCAAGGCCCACTGGCGTGGTGAAAAAAACCAAGCTCCTCTGACCCAGTTCTGCTGCCATATCGGCACATGTACTCATTGATGGCACTCTGCTGCGTGTGCAGCCTCTGCAGCATGGCCAATGTAGAGTTCCATCTGATGAGCATGTCACAGATTAGGCGTTTCTTGGGCAGGTTATATTTCCCTTGGAGGTCTGTCAGCCGAGCACTGGCATTATATGGAAAGAACGTGGAAAAAATTGCGCATACCCAGTGAAACAACAAAATTAATAAAGCTGCGATTCAAAAATGTTATACAACATAAACAAACTGGAAGAAGGGAAGGAATCGCGCTATGTGTGAGGCTGTACCTGTTAATGGCACAGGATTATAAACAATATAAATAGTCAATCTGATGTGTTATCAAAAAACAAACACTAAAATATGTCTTATTACAGTCCAGATTTTAGTCCAAAATAAAATGTTTGTGAAAAAAAACATATGTGTTAGCTATAAACAAAAAATACTCAAAAGTCTAAGATCCATCTGAATAACCGGTGAAGCAGAATATCCAAGTAGTCTTGATGAGACAACACCTCGATTTCAGTCACACTTATGCTGCACTTGTGGATTTCAGTGTGGATTCATAACACCGGAAAAACAAAAAAGAGACTTGCATAGTGTGATACTGCATGGAAATATGAGTAGTAACCACCCGTGAGAGACAGCCGTACAATGGGAAGGGGACAGTGACAACCCACCACCACCCGGGAGGAGACGTTCCCACGTCACCGCAACCACACGAGAGGACGCAGGCGTTTCATTAGCCGGCCGGCGCTCTTTGTTTTTATGCTCCAATCCTGCATTTGTTTGTAAGTGCATCTGTTTTTTTTTTACATAGAATAAATTTATACAGATTTACACTATATGAGTTTCCTTTGATTCCATGCCATCTACTGTGACCCACTGAGGATTTCGTTTCTGGCTTTACATTGTGGTGTATGGTGACCATCTATATCCCTATTGCCTGCATTGATCCAGAGGGGATCTTGCCGTCTGATAAGGGTCAGTGTGTACCTTTGGTGGTGGGACCAGCACTTTCCATTCCTCACTGTATCATTGTTCCCCACGGGTGGTTAATATTCATATCCATGCAGTCTATACTATGAAAGTTTTTTTGTTTTTGTGATCTACTGAGGATTCGTTTCTAGCTGCATATGGTGGTGCGATGTGAAACCCATTGTACGGCTGTCTCTCACGGGTGGTTACTACTCATATTTCCATGCAGTATCACACTATGCAAGTCTCTTTTTTGTTTTTCCGGTGTTATGAATCATCAATCATCAAGACTACTTGGATATTCTGCTTCACCGGTTATTCAGATGGATCTTAGACTTTTGAGTAATTTTTGTTTATAGCTAACACATATGTTTTTTTTCACAAACATTTTATTTTGGACTAAAATCTGGACTGTAATAAGACATATTTTAGTGTTTGTTTTTTTGATAACACGTCAGATTGACTATTTATATTGTACTGGCATTATATGACCTTCGGAAATGCACACAGACTTTCCTGGCCTGCTTCAGGACATCCTGTAAGCCCGGGTACCTGCCCAAGAACCCCTGCACTACAAATTTAAGGACATGAGCAAAACAGGGCACATGAGTCAGTTTTCCCTGTCGCAGGGCAGAGAGGAGGTTGGTGCCATTGTCGCTAACCACCATTCCAGGCTTAAGCTGGCGTGGCGTCAACCACCTCTGAGCCTGCCCCTGCAGAGCTGACAGAACCTCGGCCCCAGTGTGGCTCCTGTCTTCCAAGCACACCAGCTCTAGCACCTCATGGCATCTCTTTGCCTGCATTCCTGCGTAGCCCCTTGTACGCCTACAGAGCACAGCTGGTTCCGAGAACACATTAGCACAGGAAGAGGCCACAAAGGAAGAAGAAGAAGAGGAGGAGGGGTGAAGGATAGAGGTGTGTCACAACCAGTAGTAGTGTTTTGGAGGCGTGGTGGCGAAACAACCTCCAACACTACTGTACCTTGCCCTGCGTCCTTCCCAGCTGCCAGCAGAGTCACCCAATGCGCCGTGAAAGAGGTAACGTCCCTGTCCATGCCTGCTGGACCATGAGTGAGCGTTAATATGCACCTTACCACCGACCGCCCTGTCCAGCGAGGCATGGACATTGTTTTCCACATGGCGGTAGAGAGCCGGAATCACCTTCCGTGAGGAAAAGCGGTGTTTGGGAACTTGCCACTGAGGTACCGCACATTCCACAAACTCACGGAAGGGGGCAGAATCTACCAACTGAAAAGGCAGCAGTTGAAGTGCTAGCAATTTTGCTAAGCTAGCATTCAACCGCTGTGCATGTGGATGGCTGGGAGAGTACTTCTTTCGGCGCTGCAGCAGCTGGGGCAGGGAAATTTGGCTGGTACAATCTGACATCGGTGTACCGATAGTAGATTGCCCGCATGTACTACTAGGTTGTGACACACCTAATTCTACACCTTCAGTCCTATCAGTGCAGGCTTCAGAGAGGACTGAGGGTATAGTGGGGTTGGAGATCCCAGCTGATGAGGGGCAAGGGGAGGTCCTCTTTGTTCTTTGGTGTGGGTCTTTCAGGTATGCTTGTCAACGAACTGCATGGCAGGTCGACATATGTCTGGTCAAGCATGTGGTGCCCAAGCGGGTGATGTTTTGGCCACGCGAGATACGCTTGAGACATATGTTGCAAATAGCAATGGTGCGATCTGATGCACGTCTCAAAAAAGGCCCACACCAAAGAACTTTTGCAGTAACGCTGAGACACAGCAGCGCCCTGCACAGGCGTAGCAGTGGGATGTAATGCAGTTGGTGTGCTGCCCTTAAGCTGTGCCCTGGAGGGCATCCTGCCTCTTTGGAGATGTGCATGTGCCTCCTCCTCCTCCTCTCTCCTATCAGGCACCCACGTAGAGTCAGTGACCTCATCATCCCCTCCCTCCTTATCACTGTCGAAAACCTGGCAGTGTGCTGCAGCTGGGGGAACATGACTGCCAGATTGCGGTCCCTCTCGGGCACTCCCTCTCTCTGGGTTAACATTACTGCCTTCCTCTGTGTTCCATCATCGGAGCCTTCAAAATGCTGCGCATCTTTAGGCATTTTGTACCCAACGCTGTGTTGAAACCGTTCGGGGGACTCCTCAGGAGGACATGGTGGGACGAGGGAAGGAGTAAGTGATGCCATTGAGCAGAGGGAAGAGGATGCCTTGGCAGCTAATTTGCCAGACAAAGTACCCTGAGCCTGGGTGAGAGAGGATGAGGAGGATGAGGATGGCTTGGTCATCCACTCTACCAATTTGTCTGCATGTTGAGGCTCAACAAGGCCAGCTCCCGAAAAAGAAGGACAAGCGTGTGCAACGGCCACGTGCTGAAGAGGATGCACCGTGTCCACACCAGCACTATTGCCTCTAGATGCAGAGCATGCTTGCCCTTGTGACTCTCTGTCTCTCTTTGTTGTCCTTCCAGACATTATAATGGCCTGCAGAGGACAAAACCAGTACACACACCTCATAGCTTTAGGTGCAAACTGCAGAGGACACGTGGAGTACACACCAAGTAGCTTTTTGTGCAAACTAATGAGCACACTTGCAGTATACACCAAGTACAGGGGCGGACTGACCATTCGGGCAGTGACCGAGGGCCCGTGCCACTAGGGGGCCCCATCAGGGTGGCCAGCCTCAGTAAAACTAGGGACAGAATGTGTATTTTTACATCTGTTCCTGATATGTCTGGCACCAACATTATTTTGATGTGAAATTCCTGAGATTATAGCTGCCCCACCTCTGCACTGCCCCCTCAGCCAATAGGAACACACTGCACACGCCCCCTTCTCCAGCGCGGCTTTTTTGACACAGAAGCAGGAGATGCCGACTGCTGGAGGAGAGGAGAGGAGGAGGCGGGGACACAGCTTGCAGTGTGGGACGGACTGTCTGATAAGGTAAGCTGGCTGAATTTTACAAGATGGATCCTTGTCAGTGGGTTACCCTAGTGAGCAGAGAGGGAGGGGATGTGTTACCTCTAGCATGGCTCCTCCTGTCTCTGAGACTATTAGATCGATTTTGTTTATAGGAAGTGCACTACTTCTGGAGGAAGGGCATGTCCTGAATGTCTCCCCAATCACTACTACACCTGCCTACTCATTAGCTGCCCACCACTACACAGGCACAGTCCCCCTCCTCTCCTCTCCTGTATTACCAACTCTTGTGTCTGTGAGCTGCTGGGGCACTACGAGTCCCAGCATGTCAGGAGATGGGGCAGCAGTGCATTCAATCATGCTGATTTTTGGGTGAAAAATGCTGGTGTGTGTCTGTATAATGTGTGTGTATATACTGTGTGTGTATATGTATGTGTGTGTATATACTGTATGTATAGTGTGTGTGTATATACTGTATGTGTATATGTATAATGTGTGTATACTGTATATGTATAATGTGTGTGTGTATATACTGTATATGTATAATGTGTGTGTATACTGTATGAATAGTGTGTGTATATACTGTATGTGTATATGTATAATGTGTGTGTATATACTGTATGCATAGTGTGTGTATATACTGTATGTGTATATGTATAATGTGTGTGTGTGTATATACTGTATGTGTATAATGTGTGTGTGTGTGTGTATATACTGTATGTATAGTGTGTGTATATACTGTATGTGCATATGTATAATGTGTGTGTATATACTGTATTTGTATATGTGTGTGTATATACTGTATGTGTAGTGTGTGTATATACTGTATGTGTATATGTATAATGTGTGTATACTGTATATGTATAATGTGTGTGTGTATATACTGTATATGTATAATGTGTGTGTATACTGTATGAATAGTGTGTGTATAAACTGTATGTGTATATGTATAATGTGTGTGTATATACTGTATGTATAGTGTGGGTATATACTGTATGTATAGTGTGTGTGTATATACTGTATGTGTAGTGTGTGTATATACTGTATGTGTATATGTATAATGTGTGTGTATATACTGTATGTGTATAATGTGTGTGTGTGTATACTGTATGTGTAGTGTGTATATGTATAATGTGTGTGTGTGTGTGTATATACTGTATGAATAGTGTGTGTATATATATATACTGTATGTGTGTATATACGGTATGTGTATATGTATAATGTGTGTGTGTATATACTGTATGTGTATAATGTGTGTGTGTGTGTATATACTGTATGTGCATATGTATAATGTGTGTGTGTATACTGTATGTGTATATGTATGTGTGTGTGTATATACTGTATGTGTAGTGTGTGTATATCTGTATGTGTATATGTATAATGTGTGTGTATATACTGTATGTATAGTGTGTGTGTATATACTGTATGTATAGTGTGTGTATATACTGTGTGTGTGTGTGTATATACTGTATGTGTATATGTATAATGTGTGTGTGTGTGTATATACTGTATGTGTAGTGTGTATATGTATAATGTGTGTGTATATACTGTATGTGTGTATATACTGTATGAATAGTGTGTGTATATACTGTATGTGTGTGTGTGTATATATACTGTATGTGTAGTGTGTGTGTATATACTGTATGTGTATATGAATAATGTGTGTGTGTGTATATACTGTATGTGTAGTGTGTGTGTGTATATACTGTATGTGTATATGTATAATGTGTGTGTGTGTATATACTGTATGTGTAGTGTGTGTATATACTGTATGTGTATATGTATAATGTGTGTGTGTGTGTGTGTGTGTGTGTATATACTGTATGTGTGTGTGTGTATATACTGCATGTATAGTGTGTGTATATACTGTATGTGTATAGTGTGTGTGTGTATATACTGTATGTATAGTGTGTGTATATACTGTATGTATATACTGTATGTGTATATGTATAATGTGTGTGTGTGTATATACTGTATGTGTATATGTATAATGTGTGTGTATATACTGTATGTGTATGTGTGTATATACTTTATGTGTATATACTGTATGTATAGTGTGTGTGTGTATATACTGTGTGTGTGTGTGTGTGTATATAGTGCATGTATATACTATGTATGTATGTATAGTGTGTGTGCTTATACCGTTTGTATGTGTGTGTATATATATATATATATATATATATATACTGTGTATGTATATACGGTGTGTGTGTATATATACTGTATGTATAGGTAGGATGGAAGGTGGCACACTGGGGGGGCTCTGCCGTAAGGTGGCACACTGGGGGGGCTCTGCCGTAAGGTGGCACACTGGGGGGGCTCTGCCGTAAGGTGGCACACTGTGGGGCTCTGCCGTAAGGTGGCACACTGTGGGGCTCTGCCGTAAGGTGGCACACTGTGGGGCTCTGCCGTAAGGTGGCACACTGTGGACTGTGATGTATAAGGAGAATGTTGGGACTTTGTTGTAAGGGAGGACTGATGTGAGATCCTGACTGTTGTACTATATGGGCCAGATTCTCCAATATTTTCGGCGGCGTAGCGTAAGCCAGTTACACTACGCCGCCGCTGCGTACTGGAGCAAGTGCTTTATTCTCTAAGCACTTGCTCCGTAGGTTTCGCTTACGTCGCGTAAATCACGCAGCGTAAACCCGCGCAATTCAAATGGGGCGGCTTGTATTTAAATTAAGCGCGCCCCCGCGTCGAACGAACTGCGCATGCGCCGGCCGGGGAAAAAGCCCAGTGCGCATGCTCCAAAGGACGTCACATTTTCTCAATGTAAACGACGTAATCGCAGCGTACGCCAGCCCCATTGAGAATCGACGTACGCAAACGACGTAAACGACGCACAACACAACGCGGTCCCGAGGCCATACTTAACATGGCATCCGACGGGACACGACGGCATCCGACGGGACCTCGTAAGGTTACTCCACATAGAAGCTGGGGTAACCTTACGCGAACGAAAACGACGTACGCGACGACGGGGCGGCGTAAAAGCGATCGAGAATCGGCGTACTACTTCATTTGCATATGCAAATGAAAAAACAACGTAAAGGCCACCTAGTGGCCGGAGTTGTCATTACACCTACGATCCGAAAGTGTAATTGGATTACACTTGTCGGATGTAGAAGCGTATCTATGCAAAAGTGATGCACAGCATCACACGCATAGATACGACTAAAAAAAAAAGGCGATACGACGGGGTATCTGAGATACTCCGTCGTAACGCCTCTGAGAATCTGGCCCTATATGTTTTGTTTGTTACTTACTCCTGGCGTAACGGCCATCTGTAAACCCAGGGCCCCCATAATCTTTTGCCCGGGGGCCCCATGAGTTGTCAGTCCGCCCCTGACCAAGTATGTTTAGGTGCAAACTATACAGCATAAGTGCAGTCAACACCTGGTATGTTTAAGTGCAAACTATACAGCACAAGTGCAGTCAACTACAAATAGGTTTAAGTGCAAACTATACAGCACACAGGCAACACAACACGTTAGAAGACTGCAGCTAGCACAATCAACTGCCTGACAAATAGGAATAGCTGATCTAGCTAAACTATACAGTGTATAAATATATGTACAACTCCTGGGATGTATATATATCCTCTACACACTGTAAATTTAACTGAACTGACTAGCCTGCCTGCTCTATCTATCTAGTAAAAAATAAACTGTCTCTCTTTCTCTCTCTAGGACTGATCTTTTCGTTAACACCGCCGCAACACACTACACAGAGGCCGCCCAGCAGGCGGCCTTTTAAAGTGTGGGGCGTGTGCTAAAGCCCTGAGCCATATTTGGCCAAAGCCACTCTGGCTTTGGCCAATTATTGCTCTCCGTTTTTTGCGCGCTGTGATTGGCCAAGCATGCGGGTCATAGTGCATGCTTGGCCAATCATCAGCGCGCAATGCAGCAGTGAATTATGGGCCGTGACGCGTCATTCGAATTTGGCGCGAACGACCCATTTTGTTCAAATTTCGACGAACAATCGAACAGCCAATGTTCTATTCGAACATGGGTTTGAGTCGAACGCAAAGCTCATCCCTAGTTGTCGAATGAATCATCTGAGTTTCCATTATTTCTTATGGGGAAACTCGCTTTCATTATACAAGTGCTTTGGATTACAAGCATGTTTCCGGAATCAATTATGCTCACAATCCAAGGTTTTACTGTATATGCACTAAGTTCATCACCGATAGAACATGGGCAGTTACACATTTTCCACAGCATTTTTGTGGAATTTTCTGTGTGATTTTTTTTTTATGAAACTTTTTTTGGTGCGGGGAACAGGGAACAGGGAAATTGTGGTCAGTATGCCTAAAAGGGGGCAAAAATAAAACAGTAGGATGAGCTAGCCAAGAGATTTGAAATGAAAGTAACTGTATGCAACCACAAGCCCCCAACGTAAGAATGCCTGTGACAGACATGTGGAGCTGACATATGTCCGGAAAAGAAAGCGGACTACCGCCAATCTAACTTCTCAACAACGAGAATACAGACCCCTTGACGAATGGCAGCAGAAACTGCACCTGTACTGCAAGCACGGTCCGGAGAGGATATTGAAGTTCTACCCTGGTTAAGGAGCAGAGAAAGGAGTACTAGGGAAAGGAAAGTGGTCTATCCCGGAGTACATCCGCAAAAGTCTAGTGCCCAGACTGTCCTGGGCCCAGCTTGAAAACCCGTTTGAGCTGAAAGTGGCAAAAGAAAGCAAAAAGGCAAGTAGGAACTGAATGTCAGTGAGAAAAAGATCCCAGGACTTGAAGATCAAGCTCCGTCTGTAAAAAAAAAAAAAAGAAAAAAGAAAAGAAGGCCGTATCGGGAGTTTCAAGGAGAGCGGGCTACCATGCATAGAATTCGTAACCAGATAAAGACAGATGGCGGCAAACTCTGCAATATCTGCTGCCCGTGAAATGAAATCTGCAAAATAGAACAACATTGTTAAAAACAACATAACCAACGAGCCCCAACTCACCTTAGGAAAAGGAAAAGGAAAAATCCCTACCTCCCTTACCCCTACCTACGTAGGTTCCGTGACTAACACACGCAGTAACGTAGAGCAGGAAAGGAAATGTAGCAGAAGACTGAAATGTGACAGTCTCAAGAAACTAGCAAGGCTGAGCAACCTGAGGCAAATCAGGCCAATTAAAAACGTAACACTCAAGCCTATGAACCTGAAGACGTGTCAGGCAAGTGATGTATGTAGTGAGATAACGTGACGTATGAACGTAATGAAAGCCGTGAGAAGCTGATGAGGGGACTTGCCACCGCACAAGCCAATTAGAAACGAACATCTCAATCCGACAGAACCCCTAGACGTGACAGGTAACCAGCAGTGGAGAGTGGCCATGAACCAACATGAATGCACAGACTCTGAAAATAAAATGTAGGACTAATGCAGCTGGACTGAGAATGTGACAAACCCATGAATTGCAAAGGCCGAGCAACCTGAGGCGTAGCAGGCAAATTAAAAACGTACACTCAGGCCTGATGAACCTGAAGACGTGTCAGGTCAAAGTATGTCGAGGAGACTTGCCACCGCACAAGCCGATTAAAAACGCTCATTTCAATCAGTAAGCACCCATAGACGTGATGGGTGACCCCCCCCCAGCAGTGAAACGCCACAAATCTACAATGATGTTATCAAAACTACCAACTAGAAACCATCACGACTGAAACCTGTATGATAGACCTAAAGTAGCATGAGCGACGTGAAGTAGCATGAGAGACATAAGCACCCGAGCACACGAATAGCATGAGAAGTAAATAGCATGAGAAATGTAAATAGAACGAGAAACGTAAATAGAAGGAGAAACGTGAATAGAAGGAGAAACGTGAATAGAAGGAGAAACGTGAATAGTACAAGAAACGTGAATAGTATGCGAAACGAAAAAAACATGCGAAACACAAATAGCATGAGAAGCGTAATACACTTGAGAAAATAATACCCAGAGCAGCGTAAACGTATGAGAAGCGTAAACATAAGAGAAGCGTAATCGCAAGAGAAGCGTAATCGTAAGAGAAGCATAATCGTAAGAGAAGCGTAATCGTAAGAGAAGCATAAACGTACATACATTAATAACCAATAATTGCATCACAACTGAAACCTGCAAGAGAAACGTAAATACCAGAAAACATGAATAGCATGAGAAACGTAACGTAAAACGCACCGTAGAAACGTAAAATTGTCTGAGGAACGAAAAAACATGAGACATAACTGCATGAAACAAAGTAAAATAGCATGAGAACATAACTAGCCTGAGAAACGCGACACATGAAAGTGCAACGCACAAGAACATGACTAGTGTGGGAAACGTAATCGCAAGGGAACATGACCAGCATGAGAAACGTGATCGCCTGGGAACCGTAACTAGCTCGAGAAATGTGCACATGAGAAACTTAACCGCCTGGCCATGACTAATATGAGAAATGAAAACACACGAGTAACCATGAGAAACGTAATCGCATGAGAACATGACATCCTGAGAAACGTCATCGCATGAAAAACGTAATACATGAGAATGTAACTGCATGAAAAACGTGATCGCCTAAGAAACATGAGAAACGTAATCGCATGAGAAACAAAAATTCACATGAGAAATGTGATACCATGAGAAACGTAATTGCATCAGTAACAAAAAAACCACATGAGCCGTAGTCACATGAGAATGCAAATGCATGAGAAACCATGAGAAACGTAACCGTATGAGAAACGTGATCGCATAAAAAACGTAGTCGCATGAAAAAACGTAAACGTATACCAAACAAACTCACATGAGAACAAAAAACCATGAGAGAAACGTAATCGCATGAGAAACAAACCCGCATGAAAACCGTAATCGCACTAGAAATGTAATCGCATGAGAACATTATACCATGGGAAACATAATCGCATGGAAACGTAGTCGCATGAAAAACATAGTTGCATGAAAAAATGTAATCGCATCAGAAACATAATACCATGGGAAACGTAATCGTATCAGAAACATAATACCATAAGAAACGTAGTCGCATGAAAAACGTAATCGAATCAGAAACATATACCATTGGAAACGTAGTCGCATGGGAAACGTAGTCACATGAAAAACGTAATCGAATCAGAAACATCCATGGGAAATGAGATTGCATCAGAAACATGATACCATGGGAAACGTAGTCGCATGAGAAGGTGATCACATGAGAAATGTAACACACAAGGACAGTGATCGCACATGAACATGATCGCATGAGAAACCATGGGAAACGTAATCGCATGAGAACTACCATGCGAAACATAATCGCATGAGAACCACCATGAAAACCGTAATTGCATGAGAAACGTAACACGATGACCGTGATCACACGCGAACGTGACCGCACGTGAAACGTAATTGCATGAGGACATTACTAGCATAAGAACACATTGCATGAGGACATAACTAGCATGAAAAACCTTATCGCCTGACATGAATCGCATGACATGAAACGCATAACATGAATCGCATAACATAAGAGAAACGTAACCATCGAAAGAACCTTAACTAGCAGGAGAAACTTAGAAACTTTGACGGGGAGCCCTCAGCACCCACTGGGCTGTCACTGGGAGACATGTGTCACAGGGGAGGAGACAGGCAGCTCTGGGGAAGATGCTCCTTCAGCCAATCAGCGCTCAGCTACATGACACAGCTAGGAGGAAGCAGAGTGCGGACAGGGTAAGCACACATGCCCACACACCCGACCCCCCCCCCCCTGCACCGGGATGCGACCTCCAATGCTGACTGAGCCCACAAAACTACCGCACCTGATCCAACCAACATCCCACCATGTGAGGTAGTAGACTAGCGCGAGGAGCCGTGGAGCGGGTGACGTCATTGGAGCAAACGGGGGCGGGAGAAACAGGCGGGGGGTCTCCATGGAGACCTGCACCACGTGGACGTGGGTACCCGGAGGAGTGAGAGGGAGGACGGACGGACCCCCCACAGCGTGAGCCCGAGTGGAGAAGCAAGCGGCCCCTATAATGCTGACAAGTGCCTGGCTGACACGGTGGACAGCCCCCCCAATGGTGCCTGCCACAATTACAGACCTGCAGCCCCCCTGCAAGCATCGGGAGAAGCGGGGGGGCGGTTGGGGTGAGTGGTGCTCAGCTGACAGAGGAGGATGGGGTACAGACAGTCCGGTCCACTGGGCATCCTGAGGAGAGCACAATGGACACCTGCAGCAGCTCTCGCGTGATTGCTCTGGACAGAAACAGGAAGTGACATGCAATACCCAGAAACCCTTACACACAAGAAAACCGACGCCCAGAAGGAGGATGGAGGGCGGGTTTAAATACCTCCCGACTCCTCCTACAAACCCACAGTGATATATTAAAAGGAAAAAAGAGAAGAGTCCTCATGGGTAGTAAACCCTGTAGCCCAGGTGGGTTTAATGTAAAAAATGGGGCATATCCAATACATAAAATGGATAATGCTAATACCAATACAGCAGTTAACATTTTTTCCTTTTTAATATATCACTGTGACCCATGGCCACTGGAAGCATCGTGTGCAAACACACAGGAACTCCAAACCACACCAGTGGATCCCAAGACAGGACCTGGGGTAAGCGA
The DNA here is from genome assembly GCA_029574335.1 of Rana kukunoris. Taxonomy (NCBI): domain Eukaryota; kingdom Metazoa; phylum Chordata; class Amphibia; order Anura; family Ranidae; genus Rana; species Rana kukunoris. The sequence goes on from CM056050.1 coordinate 465,224,814, forward strand.
ACTATATCATCCACTGATCCCTAAGGCTCTACACCCCTTTCAGGGGACTACGATCTGGTGAGTAGGGATACAAGTGGGGGGAACACCAAAGCTCAGATGTTGTATGAAGCAAGAAATTGAGAACGGCTTGATTGGATACCTTATTTGCACATGTACTTTACTATTGTGGAATAACCTACAGGATTTATTATTAGAGCTTGTTACCCTACTATATGTAATATATGACTCTTGAGTACAGTTCAGAGCACTTCTCTCCTTCACCTATACGAGTACCATCTTTAATTTGAATCTTTTATGTTTATCATTTTTCACTACACATGGTGTAATTGGATCAATTAGACAACTTATATTTTGGTATATCACTTAGTCACCGGGATAGGTGAACACACACATTCGGAACACATTAAAGGGGAGTTCCACCCACAATTTCACTTTTTAAATATAAATACCCCTGTAATACACAAGCTTAATGTATTCTAGTAAAGTTAGTCTGTAAACTAAGGTCCGTTTTGTTAGGTTGTTTATAATCTAGAAATAGACCGTGGCCATATTAAGTGTGGGCATCATGAAGGCAGACTGTACGACTTCCTGGATTTCAGCTTTGCATATCTCGCACATGCTAAGTGCTGCACAAGCAATGTAATAGGTTTCAGTCAGGTTTGCAAGGACTACTGGGAAACATGATGCCTATCCCAGAAACCCTTGCAAATAGCCATGTGACTTAATAGCCTAGGCTAATAAGGAGGAGGAAGTAATGAAGGACTACAAAATAAAGGTATTTACAAGCAAAAAAATAAATAAAAATTGTCCATTCTGAACACTATGAGATTGGGCATGCAGCACAGACAAACATAAAAAAAATGGGTGGAACTCCACTTTAAGCTCAGGATCAGAGCCAGTTCACACAGACACACGATCGCGGTTAATATAGAACCCTATACCTAGCCCTATACATAACCTTTATTAAAAAGGGCACCTTGTCACGCGGAGGCTTTTTTAAGTCTATCGTATCTAGGCACCCGACACTCAAATCTACATCGCACTAACAATTCCCAGCAGCGCCAACACCTGTAAACATACCACAACAGCCTTTCACTTCTGGTATTGCACAATAGTGATTATTACATTAGGTGTAATCTTTATTATCTAGCACATGTTCATTTTAGGATGTATGTAGTTTAATTAGCGTCGACATTTTTTACTTGATTTATTAGTGTGATTCACACTTAAAGGGGCAGCTGTTATACGTATCTACACAGGGTTGGCGTCTTTTTATATTTTGAAATAAAAAGAAATAAGATGCCAACAAAACATTATCTTGATTGTCTGGGAAGCTTTTAACTCAGAGCACTGGAAGGGGATTTCTGGCAAAACCTCCACCTCCTAAATGGAAGCTTTTAATTTGGTTAGCTCAGATTTAAAAGGAAGTTGATGGGTTTACATCAACCACTTGTACATTGGACTATATCACCCTCTTCCTGCCCAGGTAATTTTTCAGTTTTCAGCATTGTCACACTTTGAATGACAATTAGTCAATCAGTTATTAGCTCAGTGGCAGTAATTGGAGACAATGGCTAACTATTATTAGAACACTGGTATTAGCAATTTTAGTGAGATCCTGCCAGGCAAAAACGTTGTTTTAGGGCTTGTCGGCTCAGTTTCATTAAATCTTAACAAAAAAAAAACCCTTGCTCACGGAGGGGTTTTCACCACCAAAAATAACAAATGCAGCAGGGGCCGCTCTGTCTCCTGTGGCCCCACACCTTCCCTGCCAGGATTTAGACACAGGCAGGCTCTCAGGGACGGTCTGAAAAGACACCCGCCTTGCTCCCTCCTGTGCTTTCCAATTGGCAGGAGAAGGAAAGCCAATTAAAACATTAAAGCAGGAGCAGCAAAGCATTTTGGCACATTAGTCCCCATCACAGGCAGCCCCATAGAAATCCCAGGGGGATGAAAACTACAAAGCCCAGCATGCCCTCATACATAGGGAAGATTCTTAAACCAGAGGCTGCCTAGGAGAGGGGAGAGACACCACAAGGTGAGGGGAGAGGCCGGCCGCAAAAGGGAAGAGGTGCCGCTTTGGAGTCATTGTGAAGATCCTCCTACAGCTCCAAGTGTCGGCCGGTGACAGACCTTCCACCAGAGAGGGACTCTGGATGCACCTCCAGGCATTCCTGAGGACATGAGCCATTCCTGTTGCAAGGTAACCAGTCAGGCCTTCTTAAGAACCTGTCTGACAGGACATCTCGCTTGATCCCTTGGTCACAGGATTATTGAGCAGGCACTTGCCCACCTTAACCACTTAAGTCCCGAGCCTGTTTTTCAGATTCGGTGTTTATGAGACTAAAACATTTTTTTTGCTATAAAATTACTTAAAACCCCCAAACATTATCTATATATATATATATATATATATATATATATATATATATATATATATATATATATATATATATATATATATATATATATATATATATAAATTTTCTAACACCCTAGAGAATAAAATGGCAGTCATTGCAATACTTTTTGTCACACCGTATTTGCTCAGCGGTCTTACAAGCGCACTTTGGAAAAAATTCACTTTTTTAAATAAAAAAAAAAACACAACAATAAATTTGGCCCAATTTTTTTACAAATTGTGAAAGATGTTACGCCGAGTATAATGATACCCAACATGTCACGCTTAAAAATTGCAACTGCTCGTGGCATGGCGTCAAACTTTTACCCTTAAAAATCTCGATAGGCAACGTTTAAAAAATTCTACAGGTTGTATTTTTTGAGTTACAGAGGAGGTCTAGGTGAAAATGAGAATGATAAGGGGAAGGGAGGAATGGGCTGGGGAAATAGATGGGATAAGAAAAAACAAGGGGATTGCACTCACATGGGCTACATCCGTATAAGGAGTCAAAAATAGAAGAACAATAACTGTGAAGAAGTATTGAGGGTCGGACTATCGAGGCCAAGGAAGTAGTATAAAAATATAATTTTAATATAGTTATAAAAATAAAACAAATAGGACATGTATATAAAAAAAGAAATCATACATATATACAGGTGAACCACTCTATACACAAAAACCCAAAGTCGCCGACGCGCGTTTCGCCGTGAGGCTTCTTCAGGGCAGATGTTTGAGGATTTTTGTAGAGAGATGTGTAACAATAGTTGTATGGCCGATGACTCTACAATCAATGCAAGGCAGGGCACACACCGCGATCGAATATTCAATAGTATATAATATACTGGGTTCAAGAAGGTCTTCAGAGCTTCATCTAGATCTGTTAATTGACAATAAAGTCAAAAATAGGGGTGTTTCCAACATTCAAAAGGAAAATTATAATGTGATGCTGTTAGCAGCCTTCATTCCTTGATAGGAGACCATAGGGCCAACTGGGACACGAAGCCAAAAATTGTTGTATTGGGCTTCAAATACACGAGGGGTATCAGACCACCAGTCAGTAGAGATTTTTAGGCTTCTATATATGAGCCCGCCGATCAGGGGGTTGACTTGTACAGGCGTCCGTGTCCCAGGGTGTACATCTGTGTGACACACAGGTCTAGGGCTAGAATTATTGCTCTCGCTCTAACGATCGCGGTGATACCTCACTTGTGTGGTTTGAACACCATTTTCATATGCGGGCGCTACTTGCGTATGCGTTCGCTTCTGCACGCAAGCTCGTCGGGACGGGGCACTTAAAAAAATTTTTTTTTTGTTTTTTCGTATTTAATTTTGTTTATTTTACAATTTTTAATACTGAAATAAAAAAAAATGATCACTTTTATTCCTATTACAAGGAATGTAAACATCCCTTGTAATAGAAAAAAGCATGACAGGTCCTCTTAAATATGAGATCTGGGGTCAAAAAGACCTCACATCTCATACGTAGGCTTAAATGCAAAAAAAAATAAAAAAAATTTAAACTGTCATTTTTTCAAATGACAAAAAAAAAAAATATGTTTCTTTAAGACGCTGAGCGGGACTGACGTTTTGACGTCACTTCCGCCCAGCAGAGCTATGGGGACAGGTGGGTGCCATGTTGGCCTCACTCGCATCCCCACACAGCAGCCGAGCGCACCCGATCGCCTCCGTCGCTACCAACGGGTACGGTAAGCGGCGGAGGGCGCGGGAGAGTGGTGGGGGGGGCGAATGTGCCGTGGAGACCGCCGTTATCGTTGACAGGACCGTCCACTGGCAGTTGTGGCAGTAGCTGCTGGCGTTACCGAGATATCCATCTTTAAAGTGCCGACGTATAACGACGATGGGCGGTCGGTAACTAGTTAAAGACACTGTATGCAGACAATGTTGCCTTACCTGTGCCCTCATTTGTAGGAACACTTACACCCTGCTGAGCAGTCACAGTATCCATTTTGCTTACCAGGATACTACCAGCATACTATACACCACTTTTTTCTGCCAGGGTACCTTTAACCACTTAAGGACCCCCGCACGCACATATACGGCCACAGAATGGCACGTACAGGCACAAGGGCGTAAATTTACGTCCCCGCCTGAGTGCGGTTCGGGGGTCCCATCGGGACCCCCTCCGCGGCGTGCGGGGGTCCCCCTACCTCTGGGAGCGATCCGGGATCTGCGGGCGGATGTCCGTGATATCCGCCCCCCCCGCGATCGCTCCCAGCCAATGGGAGCGCGCTCCCAGCCTGTCACTTCCTCCTCCTGTGTTTACACAGGAAGGAGGAAATGATGTATTCTCTCATCGCAGCGCTGTTTCCCAGCACTGCTGATGAGAGAAGACATCACAAGTAAGTGTGCACCAACACAACACTGACACACACTCACATAGGCATATTAACCCCTTGTGATCGCCCCCCCCACCCCCCTGTCACAGTGTCACTGAATGCAGTGATTTAATCACTGCATTTAGTGTCAGTGTGACAGGCAGTGTAAAAAACAGTTAGTGTTAGGTTCAGGATAGCCCCCCCACCCCCCCTAATAAAGTTTTAACCCCCTGATCACCGCCCTAGTTAACCCTTTCACTCCCTATTGCCAGCGTCACTAAGCGATCATTTTTCTGATCGCTGTATTAGTGCCGCTGTTCCCGCTAGGTAGCTATTTTTTTTTATTGCGATTTTTTTTTTTACTAAAGACATGTGGCTAAATAAATTTTGGCCTAAATGTTTGACTAAAATTTAGTTTATTTGATTTTTTTTTTAACAAAAAGTAAAAAATAGTGTTTTTTTTTCAAAAATGTCGCTCTATTTTTGTATATAGCGCAAAAAATAAAAATCGCAGAGGTGATCAAATACCACCAAAAGAAAGCTCTATTTGTGGGAAGAAAAGGACGCAAATTTTGTTTGGGAGCCACGTCGCACGACCGCGCAATTGTCTGTTAAAGCGACGCAGTGCCGAATCGCAAAAACACCTTGGGTCATTTACCAGCGTATTGGTCCGGGTCTTAAGTGGTTAAATACACTTTTCTCATCCTTGCCAATCTTCATTTAGCAGTGACTCAGTGGTCATGCTTATACCCACTGAGGAGGAACTCTAAAGTTGATAATTCACAGTGTTGCTTGTTGCGATGCGTGTTTACCACCTGGGCCTGTGATCTCAGGATTTTAGGGAAACAGGCTGACCGTCAACAATCCTGTTCCCCTTTATGCCTGAGTAGATAGGCCACTTTAGAGCCATTTAAGTTGTTTAACTGTACAATTTTAAGTCTGCAGATATTGATTTATATCATTATAGATCAGAGTTTTTGACATTCTTGACTACTAAGTTATCCAATTATTGTTTGTTTGATTACACTGTACTTACACTGTTTACTACCTGTGCCAGAGGGGATGTAGCTATTCTTGGGGCTGAGAGGCACAGTACAGAACCAAACATATTCAAGCGGCTCCTTCGGGGTGGTGCTACACAAACATAATAAAAATAATAATAATAGTCAAGCCATCTGTCTCCCTATAGTATTCAGCAATGCTGCTGCTCTTTTCTCTAGTTCACAGACCATCTCACCCAGGTCTCCTGGCTCTCTGGGCTCACCTGGCTCACTCAGCCTGTAGTTACTGCACCCTGCTGCACAGCTCACACCCTGGCCTTTCAAAACTCCTCCTCCAGATTCCTGCACTCCCCTGGACACATCTAGTCACCCTACCTCTTCCAGTCTCCAAGACTCGCTTAGCCGCTTCAACTTTCTCAGAACCTATGGGTACATAATCTCTCAAGTGGAGCACCACTCCTAATAGAAGCCCACACCTGTCCCCTGACAGGAGTATGCCTGTCTCGTGGATGGAGCCCACACCTGTCTCCTGAAGGGAACCCTAAGCTATGGCTAAGTATATCATTATAAGGGCTGTGTGCACCTGCACCTACAGTCCGACAGTCTTCTTCGGAACCCAATCCAAGAATGCCAAAAATCAAGAGAAAACCAAAAATCCAGTTCTCTGCATCCATGTGAACCCTGTGTAATTTCTACATCCATCTTCACAGTGGCTGGGGCTCACTTTCATAACACATAGAAGGGCCCAAAATCCAAGGAGCACCTTTGGCTTTCAAGAAGTATAAATTATGTATCCAATTTCCTGACTACCCATCACATTTCCTGAGTCCCTGAAGCACCAGGACAGCATAAGCACCCACAAAATGACCACATTTTGGAGAGCAAATACACCAAGGTATTTTCTGAAAGGCACAGTGAGTTATTTGAAGACTTAATTTCCTTGCTATTTTGAAATTATATATAAATGTAGCGCCCCCCTTATTTCGTGGGGCGTTACACTAAAGTTAGTGGGGAATGGGAGAGTCAGGTTTGCTCCCATTCGCAAATTATTTAGACTGGTGCTGCTGCCGGTTTGGAACTGCCTTGTAGATCAGTCTGCGTGACAGGGGTGTGTTATCGCCCCTGGGCGACAGTTCTGACAGACCCACATTCCCCAGCATCAGAGGAGCAGTTCCCTCTCTGGGCATGCTGGTGGGGGTTATATCTGGGGTAGCCGCCATTAGTGTTGTGTTCTACGCGGGGCCCGAGTTCCAGGTGCGGCATCCACCTTCAGGGTGCGCGCATCCATGGGCCCCGCCATCGAGGCACGCCTGGCCGAGGTTGCACACCAAGCGGAGCTTCACTCTGATGCAGAGAGGGGCCCCAGCGGCTTGCTGGGTACCAGATCCTAAGCTGGGAGCTGTACGGTGGGGGATTGGCTCAGGAGAACCTAGAGACAAAGGTTGTCTGTGAGGCCTGGACGAACCACCGGGGATCCGGTCACCACGCCACACGACAGGTACACTTTAGCTGTCAATTGGTGACACTAAAATTGGACTTACTTGGAGGATTTTATTAGTTCTAACTTTTAACAACCTATAAAATTATCAGGCCTGTGGCAAAGGTCCTGTTTTCTCCCAGTGACTTTGTTTGAAAGTGGCCCTTCGGCTTGACGAAGTTGAACTTGACAATGCTGAGAGCAGGCTTGCTCTCTCGTTGATATCCAAGGCCTGATACTGTAGTTCTCTCTTTGCTCATCAACCTTTCTCTATTGTGTGCCATGTTGATGTTGGCCGTGTTGGGCCCTGGAATAAAGCATTGAAAACTCAAGTTGATGTCTGGACACTTGCTCTTTATCCACCTTCACCAATATTACCCTAGACAAGAATCACTGGTAACTCAACATGCTGGTCCCAACCTAATCAGTGGCTCCTTCAGGGGTGAGCGCTACATATATATTTTTTACACACAGTTGTCAATTAATAAGAGATTTCTAATATACAGTATAGACATACTCAGAATGACACTCCTAATCAAAATTCGGTTACTCCTCCCTTGCATGTTAAAATCTTTTTTCATTTACAGGCACAGTGGGTTTGGTTAGTTTGCTAATCATGCTAAACGTCTATACATTTTATTTTATTACCCAATGCTTATAAGCTATGGTTAGGAACTCTTGGAGTTCAGGTTAAGTTCACTTCTCTTAAAAAATAAAATAATAAATGCACATTTTTTGCAGGTAAAAAATAAAAATAAAAAAAAAGTGTATTTATTTTTTGGAGCCTGTAAAGCATTGCACCAGCGATAAGCAGATCCTTGGTGCCATGCAGGTCTCCTGGAGATCTGTATGGGCAAGCAGATACACTGATAGGAAGAAGTGTTCAAGCCGACAGCCACAAAGGATGTCGGGGCTTGTAATTCATTCACACACACAGCTGAATAAATGAACGACGCTGGCATGTGGGCGGAGCTGCACACGGCCTCAGTAATCTCTAAAAACTAAAGCTAGTACGGGGAACTTCTCCCCGTACTGCTGTCATGGGGGGGCTGCAACATTGGAAAAAGGATAAGTTCACATTTGGGAACATGTTACATATTCCAACTTTTTTTAGAGCAACATGTTCCACTCTAAAAATGGGTGGAATATGTAACATGTTCCCAAAGGTGAACTTATCCTTTGAAATACATTTATCCTTAACACATACCAGAATATTAAGGGTTTTGCGGTCATATTCAAACACTCTGATTCCAGGATTGTTGGCTCCATTCTCGACACCTGGTAATGTGGTCTTCCATGGGGATATTCCAGGAGCAATAAAGATAGTACTAATGGGATCACCTGGAATGACAGTAAAGCAATAAAAAAAAAAAAAGAATGTGGACATATAACAGCTGACTGCCTTTCTTCCTCTCAGAGGGTGAATATAAAAGTCCAGGCAAGTCCTACTAATTTCCACATCTGCAGCATTCACTGACAGTCACAGCACCACATCTAACTTAAAGTGTTACTAAATCCAGGACCCTGCATTCCCTATATCTGGTCTACCACAGTGTACAGAACATTGAAAGGCAATTATTTTAGTAAATATAAACTGTTAACCACTTTAGCCCCGGACCATATTGCTGTCCAAAGACCAGAGCACTTTTTGTGATTCGGCACTGCGTCGCTTTAACTGACAATTGCGCGGTCGTGTGACGTGGCTCCCAAACAAAATTGGCGTCCTTTTTTTCCCACAAATAGAGCTTTCTTTTGGTGGTATTTGATCATCTCTGCGGTTTTAATTTTTTGCGCTATAAACAAAAATAGAGCGACTATTTTGAAAAAAATGCAATATTTTTTACATTTTGCTATAATAAATATCCCCAAAAAAGATATAAAAAACATTTATTGATTGGTTTGCGCACAATTGATAGCAAAATTGATAGCGTTTACAAAAAAGGGGGTCGTTTTATGGCATTTTTATTATTATTATTTTTTTACTAGTAATGGCGGCGATCAGCGTTTTTTTTTTCGGTACTGCGATATTATGGCGGACACATCGGACACTTTTGACACATTTTTGGGACCATTGGCATTTTTATAGCGATCAATGCTATAAAAATGCATTGTATTACTATAAAAATGCCATCGGCAGTGAAGGGGTTAACACTAGGGGGCAGGGAAGGGGTAAAGTGTGTTCCTGGGTGTGTTCTAACTGTAGGGGGGGTGGCCTCACTAGGGGAAATCACTGATCTTCTGTTCATACATTGTATGGACAGAAAATCAGCGTTTCCCCCGCTGACAGGAACGAGAGCTGTGTGTTTACACACACAGCTCCCGTTCCCCGCTCTGTAACGAGCAATCGCGGGTGCCCGGCGGCGATCGTACCAGCTGGGCACGCGAGCGGGACTCGGGGGACGCGCGCCCTACAAGCTGCTAAAGGGAGGACGTAGAGCTATGTGCTCCCGCGTAGCAGTGCCACCGTCCCGCAGTAATATGACGGCGGGCGGTCGGCAAGTAGTTAAATACCTTTCCCCCCCATTAGTGGTGTATAGCAGTCTTGTGACTTCTATCAGTGTTCGGCTGAGCATTGGTTAAAACTCGTAGGAGGAGTTTTCATTCTTCTCAGACTGTCCTATGAGGCTGCAGGACCACTGACCCTCTGTCTGGACAGTGCCGATTGGCCCTGTGCTGATCACATGCACCCTCCCAGAAAAAAACAAAAAAAAACTCAACAATACACACCAAAATGAACATGTGCAGAGTGCCCCCAAGGCCCTGTATGATCAGCATATGGATTGGAGACAGTAAAAGAGGGTGGGGGGGGGAGGACCAGAGGATACAGATCAAACAGACTTAACAGAATGCCGATTAACCCCTTTGGTTGCACAGCGAGTATAACAAGTAGCGTTGCACCGATACGAATACTAGTATTGGTGCCGATACCGAGCATTTGCCGAGTACTTGTACTCGGGCAAATGCTCCGATGCTTAATCCAATACCTGGACTGTCAGTGACGAACGGTGCTAGGGGGAGGGAGAGAGTTTCAATCACTGATGTCCCTGTATACATTTCGATAAAGAAGCTGACAGCTATTCTCCTCCCCCCCCCCCCCCCCGAGGCTTTCCAGCTGCTTTATTGAAATCTATACAGGGAGATCGATGATTGTAACTCCTCGCGATCACCCATAAATGTCCTCCATATCCTCAAGTCCACCTCCATGCTCCTCGCGGGAACCCCTCTGTGCTCAGGTCCACCTCCGGAAGGAGTCGGTAAATATGTCATTTATCTGCTCTTTCTTTTCTTTTCTGAATGAACAATGTCAGTGATCACCGACTATGTTCATTCATAACTGTCACTGAGCATTGTAAACTGTGTTTACGATGATTCAGTTTATGAATGGAGCTACAGTTGCAGAATACAGTTTAACAAATAAAAAGCCAAGCCACCTGGCTCTTAGGTTTACTCTGCCTCGGTTTGCACTTCCTTGCCCCCCCAACCCCGGGTTTGCTCACTGTCCCCAAGACTTCAGGACTTCCTGAAGCTGCCTCGGCTCTCCCAGCCTCTCTTCAGGTCCCAGCCTCCCAGGCCTGTGTAGCCACCCCGCCCTTAAAAAAAGGGTGGGCACGGGTCACGCAAATTGATATTCGCTATCGTCTTCCCGATTCTCCTCCTGGTCAGAAGCAGCTCCTGAGACCCGATTGGCCAGGGAGTTTTAGGACTCCCAATCATGTCTCAGAACACACTGGCCAATCGTATCTCAGTACCCAATTCCTGTTCAGCCAGAAGGAGAACAGAGAGGAGAATAGCCCAGCTCTTCATTTACCTTGCCTCCTAAATTAAGATTAGTGTCCGCTATCTCCTTCTCCTCTGTCTAACGCCCAGGGGGATTCATCATAATGCTTGCAGCGATTGGGGGGGGGGGGGGTTGGAGTTGCTTGCAGCAATTGTGGCCTTCCCATTTGCTATTCGTCTCCCAAAATAATATATTTGCAAAGCAAAATCCGGAGAAAATCGCCAGAACAGTTTTCCCCGCTCAAAGCCTATGCTCTGTAGCCCTTTAGTCAGCCGACATGCAAACTCTGTCAATTTCTTGGCCATTTCCATAGTGACAGAGCCTCGCCATGTCACACCCCATTTATATCCTTCTTGTGTGTAGAGGAGCTGCACTTAATAAATTTAGGGGGAGAAAAGGACAGCAAATGAAAACATATGGCATTTCTAGGGATGAGCCCAATGTTTGAGTCAAAAGTAAGTTTGACTCGAACATTGGGTGTTTGCCTGTTTACCGAATAGCGAACAATTTGGAGTGCGGAACACCCTTTAAAAGTCTATGGAAGAAATCAAAAGTGCTAATTTTAAAGGCTTATATACATGGTATTGTCATAAAAAGTGTTTGGGGACCTGGGTCCTGCCCCAGGGGACATGTATCAATTCAAGAAAAACATGAAGGGTCTGGTGTGGATTTTGAGGGGGGCCCAAGCCATTTAAAAAAAAAAATTGTCGTAGGGTTCCGCTTAATATACATACCAGACCTGAAGGGCCTGGTATTGAATTTGGGGGAACCCCCACGCAATATTTTTTTACATTTTGATTCGGGGTTTCCCTTAATATTTATACCACACCCAAAGAGCCCATGCCGTTTTTTTCAATGACTTATCTGTATTGCGGGACCCGACAATTCATTATAGTTTTGAATAACTTTTTTTTCCTTTAAAAATGAAATTTTTCTGCAAGGACTGTTCTAAACATAGGAAAAAATGTGCCACTTTACAGGCACACTATAGACACCCCCCAGGTACGAAATTTAAAGAAATATTTCACTTTTGTTTCACAGCATTATTAAAAATCAGTGCTCCTGAAAAAAATGCAGTTTTAAAAACTTTTTTTGCAGGTCCCCAAACACTTTTTATGACTTTTTTTGCCTGTTCGCATGTTCTGCTGCAAAGCGAAACGGTGTGTGTTCGGCTCATCCCTAGACATTTCATGTGACAGTATATGCATGTATGGCTTGCTTAATTTGTTTATGATCTATGCTGCATTTTAATAAACGTGTTTCATCAAAAACGTTACCTGAGTTGCTGTAAAACATCTTAAATGAGTCTGTGTGATGATGTCCAAAGAACTGCCCTTGTATCACGGTGTGGTGTTTCTGGATGATTTCCACGTAGCGCTTGTTAAAGTTCTCCCTGAACCAAGGTTTTCCATGTTTCTTTTCAAAATACCCTGGGGGCACATGTGCCACTATATAAACCTGCAATATATCAGGAGAATTTAGGTGTGTTGTGTTCCATTCTGAAAATCGCCACAATTCCTTTCTAAAAATAATTTCAGAACAAGCATGAAAAAAGAAAATAGTATAGTATTGTGCCGTTTTTCTAAAGCGTACACACCACACTTATAGCGACTGATAGGTGCACTGTGACCCTGTTTATTGATGTTGTACCCAATCTGAGGTTCAGTATATTTATTGATATCCATGTAATAAAAAGTGCTTATGAAAATGCATGTTGTTCCTACAGGGTCAAAAAGCTTACACTCTATAACCTTTATAGAAAGGCATCCCATGATTATCATAAAGTTAATTTAAAATTTGATGATTTTAAGGTGTATGTAAAGCTAAAATCTATGTAAGTATGATTAGCATCATGCCTCACTGTAAACATTTTTTTTTTAAATCTTTATTATTCAGGATTTATATAGCGTCAAAAGTTTACACAGAGCTTTACAACATGGGGCAAGACAGTACAGTTTACAATACAAATCAATACAGGAAGAATCAGAGGGTCCTGCGCATTAGAGCTTACAATATAGAAGGGAGGGTGGAACAAAAGGCAACTGCTGTGTGGGATGAGGTGATGGAAAAAATGAAAATGCAATTGTTAGGTGTGGGAGGGATAGGTTTCTCTGAAGAGAAGCGTTTTTAGGGATTGTCTTAAAAGCTAATAGAGTAGGAGATAAAATCGGACAGATTGGGGTAAGGCGTTCCATAGGATTGAAGAGGCACTGGAGAAGTCCTGGAGGTGAGCATGGGAGGAGGTGACGAGGGAGCTAGAGAGCAGGAGATCTTGAGAGGAAAGAAGAGAACAAATAGGTTGGTATTTAGAGACTAGGCTAGTAATATAAGGAGAAAGGGAGTAGCTGCTCCAGGTGGGAACACAGCACTACAAGTCACAGCAAAAATAAAAATAAAACCGCAGCCAGGTTTTATTTTCATCTTTGCTGCGACTTGAAGTGCTGTCCTTCTTTCAATAAAGGCTACAATTTGTTCAGAGTGTGGATGTCCATAGACATTTTTTGTTCCTGTCTAGGCTAGCTGGGGGCTACATTGTGGATGGTTTTGTAAGAAGTTGTTAGTATTTTTAATTTGGTTTTGTTGGGTGAGCGTAAGCCAGTGGAGGCATTGGCAGAGAGGAGTAGCAGAGACAGAGCGATTGGTAAGGTGGATGCGTCTGGCAGCAGCATTCATGATGGATTGAAGAGGGATAGACTATGTAGAGGTAAGCCAATGAGAAGGGAGTTACAGTAGTCAAGGCGAGAGATGACCAGGGGGTGAACGTAGGGCGTTTTGTTGTGTCATTGGGTAGAAAGGGCCATATTTTGGAGATGCTGCAGAGGTTAATTAGATTGGACAGTGATTGGAGATTACTTTTTGTTGCTGGTTAATAACGCTAAGCCACTGCCTCGCAGTTAACAGCAGCATTGTCATACTGCAAGCTTTTCTTTTTTTAACCGAAAGAAGTCTTATTAGACAAATCAGCATTACATTACAGATACATCAAAGAAATTACAGCAATATAGAAATCAGAGTGTCAGAAGTGTACATCACTTCCAGGGGCAGAACCCAAGTAATCGGTAGCAAGTGAGGATTGAGTAAATATTAAACATAACTATGTCTCGTCAGGTATGCAACGGCTACTTCAAAAAACCCTTAACAGTATCATGGGGGGGGGGGGGGGGGGACCAAAACAACAACCGTCAGAGGGGGGGGGGGGGGGACAAATGTCCTGCACACTCAGTCTGGAGGGGACTGTGAGCTTTTCTACATTTGGCCACTGGGCTAACTATCAGGTCTGCAGGAGGCATGCACAGACTTGATAAGCAGGCCAGATGAAGACACACACACACGCTAGGCTGACAAACCCTTCTGCCAATTGCAAAAGAGTTGTCAAATACTGTACACCTACAACAGAAAGTACTAGCATTGGCAGGATATCCAGTTAAGAAATGATAAAAGCAGATTAAAAAAAGAATTAGCAAACCTATTTAGGGTGAGACATGATACCAAACCCATAAAAATAGATTTCAGTAGTGTCATACATCCACCTTCAGGTTGCAAAAATGTTATATTGTCTTGGCCATCATCATGGTCTACCACAAATTGAGACAACACTGTGTAGGAAGCATCAACGTTCTTTTTGCGGAGGATTTTAATGCCTTATGCCGCGTACACACGATCATTTTTTGTGATGAAAAAAAACGACGTTTTCTGTGAAGTAAAAAACTTTTCAAAGATGATGTTGCATACACACCATCGTTTTTTTCACAAAAAGCGAGGTTACGTTCACCACTCTTTTCCATTGAAGCTCGCTTCATAACTAGCTTCTGGGCATGCGCGGGTTGAAAAACGTCGTTTTAAACGACGTTTTTGCTACACACTGTGACTTTTTGTGAAACAAAAAACGACGTTTTGAAAAACGACACAAAAAATTCAAGCATGTTGGAATTTTTTTTTGGTCGTTTTTTTTAAGACAAAAAACGACGTTTTGCCCACACACGATCAATTTAAATGACATTTTAAAAAACAACGTTTTTTTTCATCGCAAAAAACGACCGTGTGTACGCGGCATAAGATGTGGATATTGTTCATCAGTTTGTATTACTCCAATGCTATATCTGCTTACTAATTACCAATTCTTTAACAATAAGAATTTTACCTTTTCCCCTTTCTGGGAAGCATCAGTTAGTTGATTTTCCAACCAAGAAAATTGGTCACCGGGATCCTCCATATTGGCTGTTACACTGTTGGAATCATAATACAAATTGGTATTTAAGACGATTATACGCCCCAAAGCTCCTGGGCTTACCAACTGCTCACTGTAATATGCTCCTGGATAGAAAAAGGCACAATAAGAATGTGTTGATATACTATATATATTTTTTTTTTGTTAATTATCCATAAACTCAGCCACCAATTCTTATTTGCTTATCCATTTTATTACCTTTTTGAAAAGTAGACAATGATTCTGGCCTTAGCCATAATCTCCAAAATTCTGATATCTGATAATAAATGGAATTGTTCTGTGCTGGAAGTTGACTTTTAGGATGGAAATCATGATTTCCTAAAGCAGCATAAACTTTGGTTGCTGAGTAGAAGCAGAATAAAATAGTAGTCAGATAAATAAAATTAAAAATAAGGTTCTAAATTGTCTTGTCATGTTTGCACCCAGTGAAGAATCATGCTATGGAGCATAAACACCAAATACTGTAAATGTAAGTCCATTTAAGTACCATGGTGGACTATACAGTCATTTGAATGGGCTGCCAAATGCAATACAACAGATGTAAAGTTTTCAAATCCATTTGTTAAAATGTAGAGGGAGTTCAATGGTGAGTTATCAGTGCATTTACTTGACCTGCTCACATTCATTTGAACATCTCCGTTCACCTTCATGCCTATTCTTTAGACATGTGCACACTGAAATATTTTGTTTCGGAATTTTGTTTTTGTCTGAAAAATAAATTCATTAAGTGACTCTCGAAATTTGTTTTTATTTCATTTGTTTTGTTAAAAAAAAAAAAAGGCTTATCGTGTCTATCAAATGTTCCAAGAAGTTTCGACGGAGCAGCTAAACTGTACGAAGCTGCAATTGTACATTTCCGGTCGAATGTTCCACCTACAAGCTATAGTAGAATTCTAATGTTGGATGACACTAGTAATAATTATATTGATAAACCAAGAGTCAACCAAGAGTCAAATTATTCTATAGGCCGAGCATTTGACCAGAAATGTATGATTGCGGCGTCATACAGTTTAGCTGCTTGCCGAATCTTCTTAGAACTTTCAACTCCATAAGCCTTAAATTACAGATTCTACGTTTGTATGTTTTTCGCTGCTTCGTCGAATCTTCGTCGTTAATGTCAAATAGTCAACCCCAACACTGTCTCTATAATGTCAAATAATTTCTATGTCAAATCTTTCCTTTCTATGTAAAATAATCTTGGACTAATAGAGTTAAGTTTAAGCACATTTGACCGCAGATTTGATAGACACAGATTGCTATTGTCAGCGCCATGTTGAATCTCCTATCTATATCAAACTGTTATAGCGACGAAAATAAAGCAAAATGATATAGAAAATACCCGTAATTCACACATGTCTACTATTCTTTGGGTATGAATGAATATAGAGGTAAACAAAGCCATTTATATTATGGAGTGTTAAGTAGTGGGGGTGCAGTTTAAGGGAAGTGGTGTGTAGGGTGTTGGGAGAATGGGATGTGCAGGATGACAGGAAGAAGAACATAGTTGCAGAAGGATAGTAAAAAAGAGGTTTGCTGAAGGGGCTTAAAGGATCACTAAAGGAAAACCTTTTTTTTGCTGAAATGA